>JAWWMO010000055.1:13855311-13867256 GCA_035047845.1 Dendrocincla fuliginosa | reverse complement strand
CCAGGGGCAGCCACAGCTTCTCTGGGCACCCTGTGCCAGGGCCTGCCCACCCTCCCAGGGAGGAATTTCTTCCTAATGTCTTCCAATTTCTTCTTTTCATCTCTTGAGCTGCCTGCTTCTTAAAGGCATTCCAGGAAACTTACACTGCCATACAGCTCATGCTAAATAACTGATCTCAGAATAAAACTGCCCATGCCACTGCAACTCTTTTATGGACATTATTAAAAAGAATAAAATAAAGATCAGTTTTACCTCCTCTTGTGAGCACATGAGGTTGACCCTTCCTTTCCTAATGCTCTTACTCACTCCTGCAATGGAGACTGAGACACCCAGTATTCCCAATGGTAGTGCTGGACAAAGCATTAGGTGTGAGTGTGTGTGCAAACAGACAGTTGGATAAGCAGTGTGTAAACCCAGCCTCTCCTGCCCCATTGTGAGTTGTAGTTTACATCTCCACTCACATCATTCTTAGGACAATCAGCAATGGAAGAACTCGAGTTCATTGAGGCAACATTTCTGCACATGCTTATAAAACAGAACTGCTCTCTCTTTTCCCCTCTCCCCCTCATCATCCTCTGCTGCCTCAAAAGGTCCATCCTTTGGGTGTTCCTTCCCCCTCTCCTTTCTTTGCTGGTCCTTGGCCTTCTTGGTCCTTACCTCGCTCATTTTCCCTCTTCTCCTCTTCCCTGTGCCAATTCATAGCGTCCACATTCTTTCGTCGTTCTCTCTCATCCTGTCTCCACCGCTTCTTGATATCTTTGTCCTTAACTTGCTCATTTTCTCTCCTCTTCTCATCATCCCTGTGCCATGTTATTGTTTCAGTATTTTTCTGCGGCTCCACGCTTCTTTTGAGATAGTCTTGTCGCCTCCTCCTCTTTTTTAACATATCCCTTTCCCTGGCACGAGCCTGCTTTTCTTTCTGGGAAAGAAAAGCTTTACGGGGCATCATGAGCTGCTGCTGTACCTGCAATAATATCGTATCCATGGAATGATACACTGTACATGCACCCAGGCAGGCACCAACACCCCTCATTGGGAGCTCGGCGCTTCCAATGCCGAGCCAAGACAATGCCCTGCTTGTTCTTGTCCCTGCCCAGCCCTGGGCTCGCTGGGTGCGGGATGAGGACGGGCAGGGCCGGCTCCAGGCAGCCCCGGCGGGTGAGCCCCCGCACCCTCTGCAGCCCCGGGACTCCTGTGCCCTCCCTGCAGCCCCTCCCTCAGAGCCCTGAGCAGCAACCCCCTGAGCCCACAGGCTGCCAAGAGAGAGGCAGGGAACCTCAGCAATGTCCAGGCCTGACTCCTCTCTTGGGGGGGAGCTGCATTTAACCAAACTGATCCTTTCAGACCTCCACCTCCTCCCAGTCTGGTCGAAAATGGCTCCCTCTTCTCCTGGCTGGGAGGAGGGATTAGGAGACAAGCCACAATTTGAAAAATTGTGTAAGCTTTGTTTCCTGGGGAAACCTGGCCAAAACATTTAGCTGCACTTAATGAAATAAGTCCTGACTCATCTACTCAGACTTCCTCCAAGTATGTTATGTCTTGCTATTCACAAGAACAAAGGGAAAAAAATGAGAGTATTTACTTGGAGTTTCTGCTGACAGCATTCCCCAGGAGTGGGACTTCTTGGGTTTGGGGTTTGGAGTTTGGGTTTCTTGTTTTTAAAGAGATGTCAATGGAGACTACACTTATCAAATGGTTTTACACTTGGTCATTCTCTGTATTCACCCAACACATTCCCATCTTCAAATGTAACAGTGTTCATACCTGCAATTTTGAAATCATGGAGAACAAAACAGACCCCAGGAAAAGGTTATACCATTACTAATAACATTTAAATACTTTTCTGTACATACTGAGCAATGTTTCAGCAATGACAAATTGCAGTTGTGGCCCAGGTTTGAGGTTTTACAGGGTTTTTTTTGGTTGGACTTTTTTGTTTAACTTTTGTTTAGAAGAGAGATTTTCAGAGGTCTAATCAAAACGAAAACTGCAGAAAGGACAAAATTACTAGATTAGAATACTTAAGCAAAGCCTAAAACAAAATGAAACAAATGTACTTTTAAAATTTAGCTACCTTATGGAAAGCACTTGTTCCCAGCATGCAATACTCCATCTTTCTCCTACAGAAAAAGCAATGTTTCAAACCCTTATTCTAAAAGCTGTTCCTCACCCCTACATAACACCCCACCCCACACACTAAAACCCTCTCCTTGGTCCGTTGTCTTTGTTAGCTCTGTCTCATGATCCCATGGCTTTCACTCCAATAATTCAACCCCAAATTTCTCAATATCCATAATACACTAAACGGGAAGGGCTGCAGCAGAGTCAAACACCATAATCAAAAAACACATGCAGTTTGGTAACACATTAGGACAGAAAATTCAGAGTGTGCTCCAGATTACTTCATTAAAAGGTGTAGGTAGCTCTCTACCAAACAGCCTGGGTTCAGGGATTAAATATTTCTCACTAACTGCTGGCATTAAAATCAGAAAGCAAAACCAACCCAGGACCAACATCCTTAATGTAACCCAGACACTGCAAACCCTCACCAGGGTTTCACTTCTCTGTGGGCTGGGTGCCAGGACATTACTGGGGTTTACTTGAGCAAGCCTAACTCATTCACTTTTTAAATGTACATTATCATTACAATTTGATCAGTAACCTGATTCAATTCCAATAACAGCAGCATGAATTCAATTGGAAATAAAACACACACCATGCAAATTATTCTCCCTCCTTCCCCAGCCCAAGGCAAACACCAACTTTTAAATCTGTCATTTTAAAAAACTCTTCTGGGATAATTGTTATATTTTCTTTCATTTGTTTGTTTTGTTGTTGTTGGGGGGTGTCCCCCTTTGGCTTTATCTTTTCAGAATATTCTTCCTTCCCCTTCCTTTATACAGCCCACTTTGACAGACCAATGTATAGACAAATGATAGAAAATATCTCAATAAACAAGATTTCAGTTGAATTTCCAAAATTAAACACTTCAATTGGGATTCAAATATGTAATGTCAGATTCCAAGGAATAACTTAAAGGAACATCCAACTTGAATGACCTATCTTTGAACTTGCCTACCCCAGCTGAGAGGTTTTCCCCCAGTCTAGCATGACAGTACTTCAGGCAGGCTGCTCACTTGTCCTGCAGGCAGAGCCAGCTTACACTTTCACCTCTGATGGTTGCAAACCAACAGAGGGGGGAATGTCTGAAGCCAGGACACTCATTAATGAGCCTGCAGTGAAGCTGCCAGACCGAGCCCAAAGCCCCCACCCCTCAATTTCTCTAGAGTTCATGCTGGTGTTCCTTTAAGTTCAAACTGTCCAAACCTTGGAAGCAAACAGTCACAACTATCCTTTCTACTATGTTTTGCCCATACTTTGTCAAATGAAAACCATAACTCTTCCCCATCTCTTCAGTACATATTATGAGGCATTTACCTCCAAAATGAATGGTGCTTGGGCGTCTCAGACTCATTGGACAAGTTTGATGCAAACGCCTCCAAGAGCAACTGTGCAGCAGGAGCCACCTCAGGCTGTCACACCTACTGGGGTTGGCCCCGGCCCGGGCACAGGGGGAGCATCATCTCCTGTGGACACAACACAGGGCAGAGACAAGAGGCAAGACATGTGAGAAGGGCACCCTCCATTGCTAACACACAGCAGTCCCAGCCCCAGTGCTGTGCCTGGCACGGGGCTGCTCCCAGTGCAGGCCTGCAGCAGCTCTGTGCCTCAACACCACCACACTGCTGGGCGAGGCACCCGAGCAGCACCTGGGGCTCACACTGCAGCTCAGGCATGCAGCCCAGAAGGCCAGCAGTGAACAGAGCAGCTCTCCTATCCCCACTCCAGCCACCCTTCAGTGCAGCCTGCCCTGAGCTCTCAGCACCACAGCACAGCTGCACCCCGAGGGACACAGGGAACATCCACAGCAACAGCACTGCCTTGGACACATCACTCTCCTGGGAAGGTTCCACACAAACAGGCCCCACCTTCAGGGACTAGATGATGGGACACCAAACAGGTGACAAGGCTGGGGACACAGCCACAGCCCTGGGGACACACATTCCTTTGGGAAGGAACTGAATTCAGATTGAAACTGTCAGTTACACTGCTAGCAGGAGGATGGCATGTAAATGGTCACACTTCTGTTGGGAGACTGATGCCTCTTCAAACTCCCATCACCCACAGACAGAAACTCAGTCTGGGGGCACACTGGAACACAAGACACAACAGCAGTACCACAGAATCTGGAACAACCAAACCTGACATTCATAAAAGCAAAACCTGTTGAGTCATTTATAATTACTTTGACAAGGAATAAGGCAAAATAAATTGTTAGATTTTAATCTCTTGATTGTTCAGACAGAACATCCACAGTTTAAGGTACAGATTGCTTTCTTTGGCAAGTACAGTTCCAACACAAGATACTAAAATGCTTTAAGAAATTGACAATTAAAATGCTTCACACTGAGGCAAAATCAAATCTTGCATCTGCTTTACCAGGAGCATCAGCCATACCGTCAGACAGATCTGCATGGAAGATGGGTTCCTGTTTCACACTAGAGCATTTTCTAACTAGAGGGTAACTTTGTGCCCCAGTGCCTCTGGCAAGTCCCACTTAGCTCTCTCCCATTGAATTGTCCCTGCACAAAGCACACTTCTGGGTGAGGACCATCAGCCCTGAGAGCAGATCAGTGACAATTAGTGCATCAGGCTGATGATGCTGAGCTCAGGGAAGCACTTCATCCCACGCTGGGTCTCCACAGACTGAGTATCATTGCCCTGCACCGTGTTGCTGACAAGGATCCCCAAGCATCTGGCACGTTTCTGACTTTATATAATCCACATTTCTTTTACTTTAGCCCTTATTTTGCCAGTATTTTAAGCAGCAGAAATTATTGGTTTATATCTAACAGCCCACCACGGGAGCAAACATCAGAGCTGGCAGCAGCTCTGAGACCCTGGGCAAGATGAAACAAGACTCGGTTCCTTGATACTGTGCTTTTTATCTCCCTATTCCAACTGCTTTTAAAATAAGGTAACTTTTAACAATTTCTCCAGCTAACTACATTTAATAACATGCTCTAAAAAGGCAGCCAGGAAACAGATTTGCAAAGAAGGGCAGTAGTGCAACACTGAGTGAAATCTCTTAAAATACAAGAGAAATATGCAAGAGAACGAACCTGTGGTTCCCACAGCAACGGAAAAGCTGCCTCTCTGTGTGTGCAGCTTAAACGATGCTGTGTGGAATGATGGTGTGTAACAGTCTATACTGCACTCACAGCAGGACAAGGATGGACTCTGGGACAGCCAGGAAGCAGAAAGATGTCTCAGGTCAGAAACACCAAGAGCAGAAATAGCAGGGAGAACAGAGAAGTTGGAAGAACTGAAACTACTGAAAACTTCCTTGCAAAGGTGAGAGTTGCAATGAAACCTCTCCTCCCTGCACAGAGCGACTGAAGAGTCGACTCCCAACACATCTATTGCTGCCTGACTTTGAGCACTTTCACTTTCTTCCCTTGGACTCTTCCCTCTCCTCCTTATTTAAGCATTTCTGGCCTAGTTTTCTGAGGACTGTGCACCCACACTCCTGTGAAGGTAATGAGATTTGCAGTTTAACAGCACATCTGAAATGCCAGACAACTAAGGGCTCGTTTTTCCAATCCACT
The DNA here is from genome assembly GCA_035047845.1 of Dendrocincla fuliginosa. Taxonomy (NCBI): domain Eukaryota; kingdom Metazoa; phylum Chordata; class Aves; order Passeriformes; family Dendrocolaptidae; genus Dendrocincla; species Dendrocincla fuliginosa. The sequence continues at coordinate 13,861,587 of JAWWMO010000055.1, read as the reverse complement.
CTAATCCTGGAGGGAGCATGTTTTGTAACAGCAGTATTTTAAACCAAGAGCACCTCCTCAGCCCCTGCAGCTTCTAACACAGCCCACCCCAGTGGGGACTCTGGGGTGCAGAGCTCCAAGTCAGACCCAGCATTCCACTTCAACCTTAAGCAAACAGGAGTCCCAGCCCTTCAGCTGGTTTCAATATCCACGGCCCTTTCCCTTGTGTCTATATCCAAAACAGGACCTATTGAGAAGATATGAGCAGAAAACCCAAATCAAACTCTCTGAAACACCTGACGTGTTTTAAAACTAAGACTACTGGAACTGAAGGCAATCAACAACTGCAAGCTGCTACCTGGTTAAAGCAGTGCCAAACTTGTGCAGCACTGTGTACATGACACCACTCCAGCTCCCCCTCACAGGGAAATAGCCTATTTCTTAGAAGTCCCTTTCTCAAAATAGAAGAACTTAAAAAAAACACTTCAGAGATTAAATTGGCTATCTCAAAACAAAATTTCAAGTTGTGTGTCAAACCAAAAGGGCCATTTCACACCACTTCTCCTGACATCCCATGTAAACATGGCCTCAGGGGAGGGGATTAGTTCATCTAAAATGTGGTACTAAAACACCCCCACCTTATCCTCTGGAGGAAATTCTGAGGCTAAAAACTTTAATGTGCTGTTTCAGTGGTTATAGGCAATTTTCAGCAAGGGTTTATGAAACTCTGGTTTGTATCTCTTTTTTGGGCTTGCTGAATCACTTCAGCTCTTGCACTAAGAACTCCCAACTTCCCACCAGAGGAAGAACTTCTACGGAAGAGTGTTGGAGTGAAAGGCATCAGTAAGGCTGATGTGCCCCAGTCTCCATTCATTCTTTATTTAAAGGTTAAAATCCCACCTTCCGCAGTCCAGCAGACAGGGATCTCCTAAGTCATTCACACACTTCTCATTCTTGCTCAGTTTCTGGAATTTTCCACTGGAGCCCGAAGCTCCATCTGGTGGGTGTGGACACTCACTGCAAAACTGAGCAGGATTTAACTGTTTCCTCATCAACTTCTGTTCGGTAGGAGGAGTTCTGTGCCCTGTGACATCCCTGTGCCCCGGGGTGAAACCCAGACTGGTCAGGCCGATTGCTCTGGGAACCACAACTCCCCATTTCTGCTCCTGATGAGCAACCTGCTCCCTACACTCTGCTGGGAACTCCCCTGGGGTGTTCTGATTTGGATGGCACAGGCTGAGGTGTGTTAAAGAATGTGCTGCTGCTAAAGCACAGTGTTTGCTAAAAGGTCTTTTGAACACACATGACAAAGCCCACGTCAGCTCTGGCAATCTACTGCATTCTGAAAAGCAGTTAGAAATGGTGTCCATTCTCTAGGGCAGCTCAAGAATTGGGCTTGCACACCTACTGCCATCTTAAAGAATATCTTTTGTGCCTGTTCAAGACCTCCAAGGATAAATGTTTCTATTCGTATACACACGTGCAGTGAAATCAAGATGCAACACATACTCAATAGGAGAGCCTGCCTTGTTTAGGGCTATTTCTAAAAGATTTGGGTGTGAAATGCAGCAAAGCCTGCACATCTTGCTGAAATTTGAAATCGAGACTGGAGATCATTGGAGCACAAAGGATATTATTTGCTTACACCATGATATCCACACTTCAGCAATCAGGAAAAAACGCTGCACGAATATGCTCTACAATTCCAAAATAATCCTCATCTAGATTGCAGCTAAGCATGAACCACCCCAGAATAAAAATTATTTTGGAAATAGAAGCATGTTTAATGAACAAGCAGTTACCATTTAAATTAAATCAGGAATCATGTCAAAATTTTCAATGCAAAGCTCACAAAAACATTTGTCTAATTAACCAAAGCAGCACAGAAGTCGCTGTAAAATGTGCAAGAACAAAGCAAATAATCAATATACACGTGATTTATGACTGGATTACACCGACTGAAACTGCAACCAGATTCGACTGCAAGGGGAAAGGGTCTCCAGCCTTGTGCCACGTTTCCTGACAGCACCTCTGTGCCAGCAGCCAGAGCAGAGCCCGACCGAGCCGCAACGGAGCTCTGGGGGCAGAGCAGCCCCTTCAGTCCCCACACACAAGTGCTGGGCCTGGGCCAGGCCCCAGGGCAGCAGCAGCAGCAGCACGGCTCGTGGCAGCGCAGACACACACCCAGGTATCCAAACCAGCACCCCAGGGCAGCGTGCTGTGCCCTGCCCAGCAAAAGGCATGCCCTGTGTGGAGGGGCAGGGCGGCCCAGCGACACCAAAGAGCACACAAATGCTTTCACAGGCTCATCCAAAGCCCTGCCAATCCATGCTTTCTCAGACAGCAGATCCATCAGCTACCGAAGGGATCTCGCCAACTGGCTGCATCAGAGTATTTCAAGTGTAAAAATAGTCAGGGAAGGAGGCTGATGCTGACTGTTGTTCCTCTGCCTTACACTTCACACACACGCTGGCATTACAAGATTGGGCAAAGTCTGTAAACAAGAGCTTAAAATCAGTCTTACCACTTCACATTTCTTACCTCTCTCCCTTTCTGTCTAAGCATAGCTCCCAAGTGCTCCAGCCCCTGCCTACATTCCAGCGTTAATCCACCTCAGCTACTGCTGTCCTCCGGCTGACTCAGGAACCTTCCACGGGCAAGGCCTTCATAGCAGCAGCACCAGCAGTGGGGAAACAGAACACAACAGAACATCACAAACTTCAGTTGGACTACAGAGGAGGGAGAAAAGCATATTTAGACCATTATCGTGCCCGCTGAGATTCCAAGAGCCGTTTTGCCCCCTCACTGTTGCTGCTATGAACCTGCATGGCCAACAGCTCCCTCGGCCCAGCTGCAGCACGAGCACAAAGTACTGGAGCCACAGCAGAGATCAGTGCACAGCAGAGGTGAACCAGGGCGAGAGGGAGCGTGGCTGGGGGCTGGCAGGGTGCAAAGGAGCCTGGGCAGGGAGCAAACAGCAAACAGCGAGGCCAGGGCAGGCCCTTTCCTCCACCTGAGGCTTCCTTCAGTGGACAGCTGCTCACACAGCTACTTAGTTTCTAGTCCTCGTGAACTGTTTTAGCTGCTCCTCCAGAAGTAGATATTAACTGAAACATTTGGCCACATGGTCTGGATACACCTGCAGGTGCGGTGTGTACACCTGGTCAACTACACAGGTCTAGGACAACAGCCACTGTCCGTTTTCACTGACATAATCTTCAATGGCACCTTAAAAAACGAGAAAGGATACAAATGGTGGCAACTGAAAGTGACTCACTGCAGAAAAAAAATGGTATTTACTCCATTCTTGCTCAAAACCATCAGCTGCCACACACATTCAAGAGCACTACTGTGAGATCACACACACTAAATTCAAGCCTCCTGTTTGCCTTTTGAGAGCTGCAGCACAGCTCTGAACAAAACAGCTCTTGCCTTGAGGCATATGGCCCTCAGGTAGATAAAGGAGAGTTACACCCTCTCGAAAAATGTCTTTATTCAAATCTAGAACATATATTTGATTTTTGAACCAGATCTAAGTTCTTCCTGAAAGCTCAAAAGGAACACGTCAATTTGGCCATCCCACCTAGGACAGCCAGGACATTCTTCCCAAAGGTGTCAGCTGAGGCAAAACACACCTTCCACATATACAGAAGGTACAGGCTTTCTTTTGAACAAAACTAAACTAAACTAGTGTCAGCAACAGTTCATTTCTTTCCAATGCATATAGACTCAGACCAGCACCTCTCATTCTCATCTCCAGCTCTTACACTCTTGAGAAACACAGATCTATCAACAGAGCTACTTGTATCATCAGGACTATCTCCGTATTAACAATTATCCTGTTACAATGATGTTCACAGAAAACATACCCTATATAACAAAAAACTCCTGTGATGCTTGTTCAGATGCAGGGCAGCAGAGTCAGCCACTGCCTCTTTACACAAGCATGTTACAGGCACCCTAGAAAACACAATCCCACCAAGTGCAGCATTAACACACAAACTCAGATGAACCAGTGATTTAAAAAAATCCCCCATTTTTGCCCCTGCAGGCAAAGCAGCTCCAGTGCCACCTGTGTCACACTGAGCAGCTGCAGCCCCGTACCTGTTCCTGCCTCTCCTGCTGCCCACCCCCACACACTTACACAGACCTGACACTGCTTTGTTCATTCCCAATGTATTTTGCCACCTAAACCAACTTCAAGTAGTGGAGCAAAGATAACTTTCCCTTTCTGAAAAGAAAACCCCACAAAGCCCACCCCAATAAATTTCCTATCAAGCTGCTAAATCTTATTTGCAGCCACCTCAAAAGAAACACACTAACCCAGGAGCGCTGTCTGCTCTCACAAAACCATTTGTTTCAATTGCCTTCTTTGCATCAATCACATCAGCTGCCATCTTAATAACAAGCTATAAAGTGTACATTTGGACTGTATGACTTCTGACTGCTGATAAGATTCTGATATGTTTCTGTATTCCAGGAATGCTACCGTGAGCTTTAATATTTGCTTTCAGTATTTACTGTTATTATGGAGCAGTAAAGCTGGGTTGGGAATAATCATCCATTATTCACCCTGCAGTGTGTGAGCACAACTTCCCTTCCCCAGCACACTGGAGCCCGTTCACCTGCCACTTCACTGCAGCTCAGTCACAGCACGGGGAGTTTGGGAAGCACCCAACAAAGGAGTTTTTATATTATTAAAGCTTAATTAAAACGCCATTGCAATATACCCGTCAGTGACACACACCAGCTCTGAAAACGCTAATGGGCATCTTCTGACAACTGGGAACTTCCACACTATGCACACAGAAGCACCATGAAGTTCTTCACCTCCTCCTGAGGAGCATACCCGCCTTCCTAGGTGTGGTGTTTGTGCAGCTGATGGTTAATGCTGCAGGGCAGGAACTTTCCAAACCAGTCAAGAAGCTCCTGTCCTGTGAAGGCTTTTCATTCCTAAGCACTTTGAGCAGCAGACACTTGTCTGTCTTATCCACAGGGAAACAAGCCACCTTTCACCCTCCTCATCTTCCACACATCCAAGAGCATCTCCTTCCTACAGCTTAACACAAGTGATCTTACAAGCTCTTCAGGACAACATACTCTGCAGCATAAGTAGTGGTAACCTAAGGAGATGCTTTCTACAAACCTGTCTGATAGACCATCTCTTCAATTCAAAACAAAAATGTTTTTAAATAATGGAGCACTAAAAATGTATCAGTTCCCAATGATCTCAGAGCTGTCCCCAGACACTGGGAGCACCTAATTTCGATTGGACATCAAAAAGCAATTCTTAAAAGCTAATTAAAAATACTATTGATTTGAGTAAAGGACAGCTTACTAGATTAAAAAAAAAAGTACAAAACCATTTAGCTTAGTATCACTGTTGGAAATCAAGTTATTTGTCATGTGCCAAAAAGGACACCTTTGTTTTGACCAAAGTATTTGCTGCAACAATCTTCAGAAAAGGTAACCATTATGTTACAACCCATCAGCATCTGGTGCAAGTCTTTTAACACCAGGGTGTTCTTCTGGGGTTTTCCCTTGTGAAGGTTTTCAGATTTCAGAACACATCATGGGAGATGTCCATCTGCTGATGGCAAAGCACTGCCCAACATCTGCAAATGCACATCTGCAAAGGAACCAAGCTTGGCTTTGGTTTGTTATTAAAAGCAGAACTCCACCCCTTGCTTTTTTGTTTTTCAAGCAGGCTGGTCCATCTTCCTCACCCAGAAGGATGACAACTTGTGATTATGAGTTCCCAGAGTCCTCCAGTGAAAGTTTTCCCGAGTATGAGACCCTGCAGGAGGGAGCAGTGCTGGGGCACACACGGCTGAGCCACAGCAGCCACCTAAGCTTGGTCCATGCTGCCCTGACAGGCAGCAATGCTGTGTCTCCATTATCTCACACCCTGCACCTCCAGACAGAAATAGAAAATAGGCATAAACAGAAACACAGCTAGGAAAAAAACACAACCAACTTAAAGAAGGGCTATTTCTCTTGCAGGACCAAAACCCTCTTTCACAGCTACCAGACGCCACAAACACACCTAACAAACAACGAGCAGCACCACTTGCAGGTACGGGGGCTCTGCCCCGACAAAGCCCCTCGGGGCTGGCGGAACGGCGGGCTGGGGGCTGCGGACGGGCGTCCGAGAGCTGGCACTGCGTGTCAGCACCCCCCTGTGCCCCGTCCGCCCCCCCTGTGCCCCGTCCGCCCCCCCTGTGCCCCGTCCGCCCCGGTCCATGCCCGGTCCATGCCCGGTCCCGGTGCCCCCGGCCCACCCCCGCCGCAGCGGTG
>JAWWMO010000055.1:13843383-13853928 GCA_035047845.1 Dendrocincla fuliginosa | reverse complement strand
CCCGCCCGGCCCGCACACCGCCCGGCCCTCACACCGCCCCTCGCACTGCTCCCGCCCGGCCCTCACACCGCCTCGAGGCCCGCACACCGCCCGGCCCTCACACCGCCCGGCCCTCACACCGCCCCTCGCACTGCTCCCGCTCGGCCCTCACACCGCCCCTCACACTGCTCCTGCCCAGCCCTCACACCGCCTCGAGGCCCGCACACCGCCCGGCCCTCACACCGCCCCTCACACTGCGCCCGCCCGGCCCTCACACCACCTCGAGGCCCTCACGCCGCCTCGAGGCCCGGCACAGCCCCCTGGGCATGGCAGGCCAGGGGGACAGGGCAGAGCACGGACCGGCACTGGAGGATCGGGCAGGAACCAGTGGGTACATCAGGAGCAAGAACATCCCTTGCGGTGCCCCAGCGCTGGACAGAGACCAGGGAGATCACACCCCTGAGACCGCGGAGCCTCCTCCCTGGGGCTGTCCCAGAACCGTGAGGACACAACCCGTGTGCCCTGGGATGGCAGCAGTGACCCCCGGGGCCAGGCCGGGCTCGGCTGCGTGAGGAAGGAGGTGCTGGGTGAGGAGATGGCCCGGTCGGAGCTGCCGGGTCTGCCATGGACTGTGACGGGTTCATCGGGCACTGCGAGAGGTGTCAGAGGATGTGTGTGAATTACACACTGCCACTCTCCCAGGTCCAAGCTGATCACATTCTGGGTGCATTTCCCGAAGCCAAAGGCACCCAAAGGCACGTGTGTGATGCTTCTGTGAGCCCCATGCATGTGTGTCCACACACACCTAGGCAGGAACACTACACTTTTTGGAGCAGGAACATCTGGATGAGGACAAGACCCCACATGCAATTCTTCCTTGTGGATCGGGACACATCTTCTCAAGACCTCTTCAACAGTCGAGGCCAAATTCTATAGCACAGCAAAAACCCTTCAGCAGTGAAAGGGAATGATGGTTGTTGCTACTTCAGAGAGACATGAGCACTTGGAAGATGGAGTAAAGTGTAATTCCTTCCATCCTCAGCTTTCAAACCCTTTCTGGTCCAGTGACACCCTTGAGTTCAGCCTTACAAAGGAAAGTCCACATGTTTGAACTGTTGCCTGAAGGGTCGAAGCAGAGCAAAGTTATCACCAATTACTGAGACTTCATATAACTCAAGGATCCCCTGGGTTTTCAAGTGACTGATGTCCTGGCAATGTGTACGTGCTGTTTATCACAGTTCACTTAAATAGCTTTTATGAAGAGTTTAGTGACATGTTATGGTGTCTGTGAGGCTGCTTTGACACCTCCTCGTTCAGTGGGAGGTAGAAATCCACTGCTTGTCACTGTCTGCAAGCCACACTGGGTGTTCCATGGCAGCTTCACATCAGTGGCCAGAAGAGTCAGTAACTCACAGAAAGAGTCTCTGTTTTACATGGAAATGTAAATAAAAAAATGGAAATACACAAAACTGACCTGCAAAACCGATGCTGGTGCTTTGGCATCAAAAGGGCTCCTAGAACTGAGGTACTTCCAAAGTTCCCCTGCAACACATGTGAAATGTGTCTCAAGGAAGGCAAGCAAAGAAAGCTGGTTCGCTTTTTCTATAACAACATCATTTTGTCTTCCAAGAGTAGATATTTTTTCTTGGATGTCACAATTATTGAAAACATTTCTGAAACATTGTTAAGTCAGGACCATGTTCAGAAACTCTCGATCAACTTCATGGCTGCTTGAGCCAGTTTGCTCCTGCCTAAAACACACAACGCCAAACCTGAGCATTCTTTTATTTATTTATCTTTACCAGTGATAACTCTGGAGCCATCATTTAATACAAAGAAAATACAACAACTCCAGAAAAACAACCCACAGACCTTCTAATCTAAGGACTGAATCTGAGCAAACAGAAGTGTCTGAAGGTGGGAGGAACTGAGTGTAGTGGAACACAATAATGCAGTTGGAAGTGGAAGTTCTGTTTGGCAGATGTTTAAGGGAATGAACACAACCCGAAGATCTGTGCAAAGGCCACAACAGCACAAGCACAAACAGTTGAAGCCCAGGCAGGAGAACTCCCTTTTTCTCCTGTGTGTACAGTGAGGTGAGCAAAATGAATCAAAAGTTGATGGTAATAGTCTTAATATAGTTTTTATATCACAGAAGTGGGTATTGCTTCTAGAAAAATCAGTAAAACCACAGCATTGTAGGAGACTAAACACTTCACACCAGAGGGGAGACAATTAGCACTGCAACATGAATAGGTTTAATTGCACATGTTGTGCTACTGATTCAGGTCAAAATTGTGCCCAGATTCATCATTGGTCTAGTTTAGGAGCAGTATTATGCTGTTTTTATTAAAATACAAAATAATTAGCTATTGATGGCTTTACACTTCGTTAATGATATAAAAAATAAAGTTAATCAGCATTAAGATCACTGATCTCATAATCAGCTGTCAGCATTCCCCAACCTTCTTTCATGATCTTCCATAAAGTTGGCTTTGGGAAAAGTCACAGGGAAGGAACCAAATTTAGTCTGTATCAAGATAAAAGTAGGGAAGAACTATTCCTTGACACAGAGTGCCCTCCTTTTCTCCTTATTTTTTAAAAAGATGTTCATACTGAGCAGGTCTGTGATTAGAGATGCGTAGGATAGGTTTGCTTAGTTGGTTGGGATAACTTGAAAGGAAAGGAAAAGTTGATCCCTTAGTCAGACCAGTAGGAAATTTATGTGTCATGAGCCAACCCCCATTTCTCTTGGAAGCTGGTCAGTCAAGTGTCATCTCCTTTGGGGTGATGCTGTCCTGCCATGACAAACTGCACTTCTGTGGATACCTTACATGTTGGCAGTGCTTTCAGAAACACTGCATTCAGGTAGGATTTACTGCATGACAGAGCTTGGCTGAAATTAAAACATCACCTAGCTTCAGTCTTTCCGTCACTGGTCACTTCCAAGCAGCTTGTCTTTTCCACATCCCCTGCAGTGGACACTAAGAAATGCCATTATTTTGACAGGATCCACCCATCACAAGTGCTGCCATGTGCCACCTTTGCAAGGCAGCAGAGTGGAACCTGGGCTGGCACTGGAGCTCTCCAAACCCCCTGCAGGCATGACCCAAACTTCACATGCAGTAAGTAATTGTGGTTATTTCCTTCCTGGGGATCCCCCAGCAGCTGCACAGACATGGTGAGACAGAGGAGCCTAAAGCACTCTCTGCAGGAGCTCAGGCAACATCTGTCCTGTCCTGGAGCAAAAGCACGAGTGTGCTTTGGTGCTCAGATCTCCCCCTTGCTGAGAGCACAGTGTTTTAGGAGCTGTGTTAGAAAACCACCCTCAGCTTCCCAGGAAACAAGTTCCCAGCTCTGCTTTTGTCTGGGGTGGGACATGTTTGCAAAAAGTCAAAACAGGAGAGAAGTTTGTGAGCCAAACACAAGGTGGTTAAGGTGTTGTTGGGGTTTTTTTATTAAATTTGTGTATTATGATGATTATGATGCACCATTGGTACCAGTTTCTATTGAGCACTCAGTGCAACTACCCTTGCAGGCATCACCTCCCATTTTATGCTCTTTGCCCTCTGCTGCTTTGTTGAAATTCCTCTCTTGGGCTGAGTTTTCAGGTCTAATTTTGGTTTTCTCTCTCCCGTTCCAATATATTTCCCCCTGAACAGTAACAACCACAGTCTGTAAGGAGGTTATGAATTGCCACAATGTCTGCAGAAATAAGGTAACGTGGCAGGAACAGAGGAGGAAGTGATGCTCAAAAAGCTGCTGTGCTTTGCAATAGTTACCTTTACTCATGCCTCCTCCAGCATGAAGTGGAGGTAATATGTCATAAACAATGGGAAGTTTGATGAGGATTCCTCTCCCCTGTCCCTGCTGCTCCCAGTGTTTGCCTGCAGCTCTGCAGTGCCAGCCCCTGAAATCTGTCGCTGAAGTCACCCATGCACTGAGCTCAGCAGGCAATCTGTCATTTCATTCCCTTGTGCCAAGATTGCAATCCATGCTTGTACTTGGAATCCTGAGAGACCCTTAAGTAAATATTATTGATTAGTCATCATTATTTTTTACTGTTGATATGCAGAAGGTTGTGGAACCTTGTGGTTGGTTTTCTAAGCAGTCCATGGGAAAATATGTTTGATTGTAGTGTTTGTATTGGCAACTGGGTACATCTTTATTGCAGGCTCAGATTAGAGCCTCATAAAGATTTCACAAAGAACCCAAACCAAAACTGCAGCCAGCTCCCTCCAGCCTCAGACCAGACAAACCCTCACCCAAAGATAAGGCAGGGCTCCTGTGTTGGTCCTGGTTTCACGTTCTGCTGGGCACATTAACCCAGCCTTGGCTGTCTCAGGTGGTTTTTGTCCCAGCTTCAGAATGCCAGTGGTCTGGGTCAGAGGGATTGAACTGCTTGGCCTTGGGAATCACAGCCCTAAATCTGTTCAGGGGAAACTGAAATGTGAGTTACCTTCCTCCCCCCTTCCTTAAACAGGCCCGACCAAATATACCCATGATTTGAGCCAGGAAGCAATTAAAGCTCCTGTTCTTGCCAAATGATTGAGTGCTTGCAGACACAGATTCCTAAGTATAATAGAGAAAGTGCATTAGCAAAGTATTTGTGCCTTCATAGGAAATGAATATGAATGTAATTAAGAAAAGCTGATTTATGTGGAACTGTAAAACCAGGGACATAAAATGAAAAATTCTTTGTAAATGTCAAGTCAGTGTCTTGTGGTGGCCAAAACAAGGCAAGTAGAGAATTGCAATGGTATCATGAAAGGAACTGGGAATTAAAATGCCCCTTTAGGACATGAACCTCTAAGACATCGCATGGAGTTCTAAGCAGCTGAACTCTAAAGCTGTAGAGCTGCTGGTGTGCTGTAGTGTGCTGCTGACACCTGGGCAGTGGCACGGGGAGCAGGGCCTCTCTGGGGACAGGAGCACAGCGAGAAATATCACCTGCTTGTGTCAAATCTGACTGGCCCTTTCCAAACTGTCACACCCCGGAGCACACCAGCTACACCATGTTTTATGACCCTATGGGTATGTAAAATACCTTCCTCAAATGGGATCTCATCAATAAATGAAGGAAATTTATCAGGTCATTTTCATAATTAAAAGGTAGCCGTGGACATAAAAGCTAAACCCTAATTCATAGCAATTAGGTGATCAATAATTAACATACTAGACTATAGTTACATATCCCTACATAAAGGGGAGGAGAAGATGAACTTGGTTAGGCTCAATTTGCATTCTAGCAAATGATCAGCATTAGGCAAATTTAAATAACATCCAAAACCTCACTATTTGGCCATTAAAAGCTTGGTACCTGTTTTCAACTTAAAATGTTGGGTTTTGCCATGAAACCTCCAAATGACACATAATTAGATGAAACCTCTTACTGGAGATTCAGTGGCCCTGTAGACACAGAGACACATCTCTGTATATATTATTAGATCTGATTAGTCTGCACCAAATGAAATTATAGATAATATTCTGAAAAATTACAGGCAAATGTCACAAAATGTAGAGTTCAGTGATCCAGTTACATGTAGATTCAAAACTTACAGTTAATTTTTTTTTATTTTAAAGCAAATTAAATATGAAACATTTGCTCTGAAAAGACTATCTGAAATATGGATTTATCATTTATCTACAGACTAATTTTTTTCAAATATTAACAAGAGTCTGTGGTGTGCTAAAGGAATGCAGACAAACACGAGCCAAACGGGCAGTATTTTTAAGACACTTGCGCTTCTCCTCTCCTCCCACTAATTTTCTGAAACAGGTTTCCACAGAAATATCCTCCCCTCCTCCCCCCCAAAAAGATTATTTTTTTCATATATATATATCAAAAGCCATTATAAGAATAATTCCACCCTCCTCCCCAATGCACGTTTGATTGCAAGGGCTTCATAATTTCTGCATTCTGGCTCTATCAAACCATGGAACCAAAACTAGTATTGCTCAGTTTGTGTTTCCTTCCTCGGGATCTGGAGCAAATACAGAGTTTTACATTGCAAATTGTTGTTAGACAGAAGGAAAAAGCCTGAAATCCCTTCACTGAGGTGAACTGGGTCTTCTGTTGCCCTACACTTGGTGAGGTGCCAGGCTCCCATTGTAGAGATCCAGAAGTACTTAGTTTCTACAGGAGGTAGGAAAAGGGACTCATCTGCTTCTACAAACACACAGAACACAACATTATTACACACAAACAATGCTCTTTCTTATCCAAAGAATATTCCTTCTTTCCAGTCCAGGAACAAATCCCTGCACTCTGTATTTCCTCTTAAACTACACCAGGTATTATCAGCTCTGTAGAAAGGTGCAGCTGCTTTTAGACACGTGCTGGGGAAAGAAAGGACACTGTTTTAAAGGACAGTCATTTAAATCAGTGTCTACAAACCACAGAACAAAGATAGGAAATTCCGATGGGTTTGTCTGCTGTCCTTGCTTGTCTTCATTTCAAAATCTTCTTTAGCTTCTGCTAAATAAGGATTCATTTCCAAATGCAAAAGATCATTTAGCTTTGTGTTCTTTATTAAGACTTCAATGCTTTTACAAAAATAGAAAATCATTAGCCTTTATTAGTTTTTAGTTTAACATAGAGCTCATTTATTTTGGAATAGCATTCTGGGATAGAGTATATTTATTGTTTTGTTTAATTACTTGGTTTGCTTAATTGGTAGTTTATAGCAGGTCTTCTGGTCACCAGAGATTATCAAGCTTCTGCTGCTATGTATTAAAACCTACACAGATGTAATTTGTCTGAAAAGTGACTTTAGGGTAAACTATCACGTTGTGGCAAACAAGGTCAAGAGCCCCTTTAGGAAGGAGACTATTTCATTGCCTCCCAGCTTAGATTCTCCATAGACACGGTCCACAAATGAGATGGGAACCTGTTGAAACAAGCAAAACTATATGTAAGGTTCAAACCCTAAATAATCTGAGATTCTGCACACAAAAGAATGGCCTTTGAACTGCAGTGTATTCAGACATGGGAACAAGGCAAGCACCAGGCTGGCTTCCTTTGTGTCAGTCCTTCCCAGTGGCTGGGGAGCATGAAATGGTTCAGTTTAGCACCTTTAAAGATGATCCAAAGACATTGCTCAGTGGCTGGAGGGTACACCAGTCAGCACAGCCTCAGTGGACTCAGAGCCTGGGGGCTTCAAATGGACCTCCTGCACTTTCCTTGTTCAATTCAGTACCTTTGAGTCAGTGCCCCAGGAAGCACAAACCTCCCACCATGGAACAGCTCCACCTGAGCCCTGGCTGGGAGATGAGTTCTGACTCTGGCAGTGCATACTGCCCTCCTTTGAACAACCTGGGGAAGTGTATGCAGCCAAAGCAGGGGCGAGAGGGAAGGATCTGAGGAGCTTTTCAGCCAGGCAACTGCAACTTCAGACCTGCTATTCACCTGGCCAGGCTGGAAAAACAGAGTTCTACACAGGTCATTTCTTTATATTCATTTGAAACTCTTGGCTGCTTCTTGGGAGCACACCAAATTCAGGAATCTGTGTGTCCTTTGCACAGAAGCACAAGATCCTTATGAACCCTGGCCTGTACCTCTCCAATGGTGTACCCCAACTGCCTGGCCCGAACAATCATCTCCATCTGGAAGACGTAGCCCTTAGAAACACATTTCTCCATCAGTTTCTGGAGGACTTCTTTTCTGTACAACCTGTGAACAGTTACAAAGAAAAGGAAACCTGAAGCACAGTTTCTGGAATCTGGAAATCAAGACAGTGTGTGGGAACCTGAACTGCAATCCCTCACCCATCTCATTACTATTTATACACATCTCTAACAAAGTCAGAGGGGCAGCAGTTCTTGCTCTCCAGTCCACTATTCCTTCCACCCTTCCCAAACAGATTTCAAAGGGCTGTTCCTACTCCAGCTCCTTGTCAGCAGTTCCTTTATTTCCCATGAACTGTAAGAATTGCAAGGCAGAGCCATACCTGAAACTCCCTGTGAGGTCTGATGCTCCTGGTCTCAGCAGCACCTGAGTTAGAAAATTGGCCCCACGGCTGGGAAAGGAAACAGGAGAGTCAGAGTTGCCCAGCACACGATTCCCAAAGATCAAACAGAATTTCTAGAAAATATCAGTCCCCACCAAAAAAAACAACAAAACTTTTATTGCTTAATAGGAAAAAATTAGATTTTCTAGTGTGTTTTCATTGCTAGATTTGATTAATTAATTATAGGACCTTGAAATCAACCAAGTGATTGCAGTGCCCAGTAGCTACAGCAGTTCTGCTGACTGGAGACTCAGTTCAGCTCACAGGGATGGAGTATTGGGAATTATTATTCATAAATAACAATTTTCTATGTAAATGTCTGAAAAATACTAACCTGATTAATTTTCTTTTCAAATCCCAGCCATATACTCCTCCATTTCCTTTATATCTTGTTCCAGATACAATATCAAAATTGCCTTCTTTCTGCTTTCTGTAAACAATTGGTTTTATCAGAAAAACAGGAGAAATATTTCAAAGTAAGAACAATCACTCTTTTAGAACAAAATCTGTGTCTTACAAACTTTTGAACAATTAAGAAGAGAGGAAGGCAACAGTTTGGGTGGCCATAAGCATTACTTAGACACTTGTTCTCTTAAAAAGAGCTACTTCTGGGAAACTTATGATTGCCTTTTACCCAGTGTGGCACAGAATTTCACACACTAATTCATAAAGGATTTGTAAAGATCAACTTGCATTTTCATCCTACAATCAGCACCTACCTGATAAACTCTGGAATAAATTTTGGCTGAAATGGAAGAAAAACAGATCAGAAAAGAAACCAAGGGTGGGGGGTAAAATAAAACCAACCCATGAAAGTTTAATTCTAACAGACTGAACGCCCAGTCCCTGAAGTAGAGACTTACATGGTGAGAGAGGTCAGCATCCATGATGACAATGAAGTTCCCCGTGGCGTGCTTCATTCCATGGATGTAGGCAGTGCCTGGTGGAAACAGCACAGGAGGCATTTCCCTCTCACTGGAACGTGCCACCTGCCAGCCACACTGTCCCTTCAGTTCCTCCAGGCTCCACTAGAAAACGATCAACTAACAACTAATGACACATTAGTGGAGAAACAGTAAAATTACTATTCTTTTTCCCTACAGTTTCAGCCCTGGATTTTATAAATATAAACCTTGGCCAGGCCCACTGGATTGGAAATGCACAAAGAAACCCAACTGCAGAAGTGGGTCACTATCTGAGGTATCGTTTACAAAAGCACCCCAGGAAATTGGAAATAGGCTCCAAATACCACTGAAGTTCAAACCCTCAGTCAGTGCTCAGGGAGTGAGGCTGGCAGGGAAAGGAGCAGGTCTGAGCCGTGGGGAATGTGTATAAACACTGGGGGTTTATGGCTGTGGTTTTAACCTTGTTTGCTTACAAACAACTTGATGCAAACAAAGGTTTCTGCATTTAGGCTTTACTGTCATTTTTTTTCTGGACCTTTATAGACTAGCTCAATCAAAGTATATAGCAGATTTATTTTGTTTGTATTCATCAGAGTCAATAAGGACTTACCCAGGCCCAGCTTTCTTGCTCTGGGTCTCAGAAGCTGCAGGATATATAAAGGATACATATATTACTCGAAGTACAGATTTTAATTGGTTTTAGTGACACCTTAAAAGTTGCTCTTTTCAAGGTATAAAAACACTTTAAGACTTACTTTTCATTTTTAGAAAAAAAAATTCCAGAACACACAACTCACTATTTTATCTGATCCGTATAATTTTTCCAACTGCTCAGCAACTTCCTGTGTCCCATCTGGGCTTCCATCATCTATGATGATAATTTCAAAATCGATTCCACTGAAACGACAATGATTTCTCAATGAGCAAATGGAAAACCCGCCTTTCCTCCCTAAATCCCCGCGGAGGGCAGGGAGCTGAGGAGCAGAGCAGTGGCTGTGCAGTCAGAGCTGGGCTGGGGCTGGGCTCTGCTCCCGGGGAACGGGGACAGGACAAGGGGAGACGGGCTCGGGCTGTGCCGGGGGGGCTCCGGCTGGACTTCAGCAGGAATTTCTCCCTGCAAAGGGCTGTCAGGCCTTGGCAGGGGCTGCCCAGGGAGGGCTGGAGTGCCCAGCCCTGGAGGTGCCCAGGGCAGGACGGGCCGTGTCACTCAGAGCTCTGGGCTGGGGGACAAGGTGGGCATCGGGCACAGGGTGGGCTCCCTGGGTTGGCAGGGCTTTCCAACCCAGGTGATTCTGAGGTTCACTCGGGTTCAGGGCACCCGCCGGCACACGGATGATATTCGTGTCTTCCCACCCTGCGCCGTCCTCTGCCAGCGTTACGGCCGAGCATCCCCTGCCCTGCATCCCCTGCCCTGCAATCCCCGCCGAGCATCCCCGTCTGTGCATCCCCTGCCCTCCATGCCCGGCCCCGCTCCGAGCGCGCCCCCCGTGCCGCCGGTCCCCGCGGTACCTGTCGCGGAAGGTGCGCACCAGCATCCACACGACGAGCGGCAGGTTGTCGCGCTCGTTGTACGTGGGCAGCAGCACGGAGAGGCGCGGCGGGGCCGTGCCCGTGCCCGGGGCCGTGCCCGTGCCCGCCATGGCCGTGACGCG
>JAWWMO010000055.1:13823099-13842768 GCA_035047845.1 Dendrocincla fuliginosa | reverse complement strand
CGCTGGCGCAGTACCTGGCCGCGGCCGGCGTGGGCCGCCTGGGGCTGCTGGACCACGACGTGGTGGAGACGAGCAACCTGCAGCGGCAGGTGCTGCACGGCGAGGCGCGGCGCGGGCGGCCCAAGGCGCGCTCGGCGGCCGCGGCGCTGCGCAGGCTGAACTCGGCCGTGCAGTGCGTGCCCTACTGCGGGGCGCTCGGGCCGCGCTCCGCGCTGCGCATCGTGCGCCAGTACGACGTCGTGGCCGACTGCTCCGACAACGCGCCCACGCGGTACCTGCTCAACGACGCCTGTGTGCTCGCCCGCAAGCCGCTCGTGTCCGGCAGCGCCCTGCGCCTCGAGGGGCAGCTCGTCGTGTACAACCACGGCGGCGGGCCCTGCTACAGGTGCCTCTTCCCCCGGCCGCCCCCGCCCGACACCGTCACCACCTGCGCGGACGGAGGGGTCCTGGGCGTCGTGCCCGGCATCATCGGCTGCATCCAGGCGCTGGAAGTGCTGAAGATTCTTTCGGGAATGGGCTGCTCCTTCAACCGCTTCATGCTCATGTTCGACGCCCTCGAGGGCAGGTTTCGCAACATCAAGCTGAGACCGAAGAAGCCGGACTGTGCCGTGTGCGGGGACAACCCCACCATCACCTGCCTGCAGGATTACGAGGCGTTCTGTGGTTCTTCTGCCACGGACGCGTGCAGGACTCTGCACCTGCTGCCCAGCGAGGACAGGATCTCGGTGGAGCAGTACAAGGGGCTGCTGGATGAGCAGGTGCCCCACGTGCTGCTGGATGTGCGCCCGCAGGTGGAGGTGGAGATCTGCCGCCTGCAGCACGCCCTCCACATCCCTCTGAGCAAGCTGCAGGAGAGGGATGCGGAGCAGCTGGAGTGCTTAGGGAAAAGGATCTGCGAAGAAAAGCAGAGAACTAACGACCAGACATCTCTGCCTGTATATGTTGTCTGCAAATTAGGAAACGATTCCCAGAAGGCTGTAAAAGTCCTGCAGGAGTTGCCTGCCGAAGAGTTTGGTTCTGTGTTAGTGAAGGATATTAAAGGCGGGCTCATGGCTTGGGCCGCTAAAATTGACCCAACCTTTCCTCAGTATTAGAAATTTAAATGGTGAAAAAAACACAGTTTCATAGCAGGTGCCATAGGGTTTCATCTTCTCTGTGTTATATCACATGGAAAAAACAGAGAAATACCATGTTGCTTTTTTATGTTACTTTTTTTTGGGCCAAAAACACTGTATTTTTTTGATGTCTGATTATTTTTATAAAAACATGAATCTGTCCACGGAAATGGAAGGAAATGTGTCTCTTAGTTATGATGTAATAGTAAAACCTTGGCATAACTACTGAACTGTGCATGTAGTGATTGAGAATGGCTCCTAATTAGTAATCGTAACCTGGAAAATGGCAAAGCATAGGAATCATATTTTTACTTAATCTCCAAACTCTGTTGCAAAAGGACACAGTGCATGAAACAATTAAAGAAAAGCCTGTTCCTCTCTAGCTGATCTGTACACTCTGAATCTGTCACAGGGAGCTGCCAGGGCAGCACTGACGAGCCCGTGGTGCTCAGTGCGTTGGAGTTCTCTGTGACAGCCTTGTGTGTTCAGGGAAGAGAACAGCACCTCCAGCAAGGGGTTCTGCTAAGAACTTCCAGAGCCATCCATCCTCATTGCTGCCTGGCAGAAAAGTGGGTTCTCCAGCTTGGATGCAGAGACTGAGGGGAACTCTTAATGAGACATAAATTTGACCCCAGTAAGTTTGTAGAACAGACAGAAAACGTTTTTTCCAGTGCTTGGAAGATTTCAGAAGTAGAGAGATAAGTGGCAGGGGCGGAGAGGGAAAACCAGACATCCTCCCTCCTGCGAGGGCAAAGCCCTGTGTCCTGAGTTTTCTCCCTGCTTGGCAGTTGCACCTCCCTGTTTGTACTGTTTTATTTGCTCACTGGCATGGAGAGCTCTGCACATCTGAGAAGCAGCAGTAGTGAAAAGAAAGAGAAGCGACTTCTCAACAGAGCTGCCTGAGGCCTCATCACTTCAGCATAGTAATTATCTCCCTATATTAATTAAAGTATGGATTTCTTTGCTTCCTGAGGAGGAAAAAACATCTGTCACGACTTAATCTTTACATTGTACCAGGGAAAAAAAAAGACAAAGAATAGTGCCATTATAATTAGTAGTTGAAAAGGCGTATTTGAGTAAAACAAATTTGAGAACAGCCACACTCCTGCTTTGTTATAACATGTCATGGTTCTGGCAGTGACAGGCTCTGGTGAAGGAAGCAGTGATGTGAGTTTGTGAACAGTCATATCGCACAGGTTAGAGAACAATCAAAGCATGGAAGGCCATGTCTTTAGGTATTTGTGCACAAGAGTCATCAGTGAGGACCTTTTCAGACGGGCTGTGGAGGCTCAGCTGGATCAGAATGGCTGGGTCTGGTTCTTTGGAGAACTGGAAACCAGAGGGACTGTCCAAGTTCTGGTGGGTGTTGATGCTGTGTGAAGAGAAGGTGCTTTGGCCAAGGAGCTGAGCAGTGGCTGCTCTGGGATGTGTTACCAGGAGGGAGAAGGTTGGGCAGCACAGGGCGTTTATATCTCTGTTCCTCACTCAGTGTCACGAGGTTGTTCTTTGTCTGCTTGGTTATTTTCTCTTGAAGTGCCTTCCTAGGACTTGGCACAGGAACTGAACAGGAACAGCTTCCCCCTCGAGGTCTGGGGGGATCCCCAGTGGCTGCAGCATTCGGGCTGAGTTGCTGCCTTTCAGTGCCTCCCACGGGTCTCTCTCTGGGCTGGCTGCAGGGTGCAGAGTGACACAGCTGAGCTTGTGCATTCCTGGGCCAGGGCTGGTATTTTAAGGCAGAGCAAATCAAGCTGGTCAGGCTTCCATGCCAGTCTAAAACGTGTCTGCAGGCATTGTACTAATGTGCCTTGATAGCCTAAAATCCTTGTTTTGGTGGTAGGAGTCTCTTTTACCTAAAAACTCCAGTAAATTCATCACTAACCTACTATCAAAGTGTAGGATTTCACAAAAATTCCCCAATAATTAATGGAAGTATTTATAGACAACTGTGTAAGGGATGCAGCCAAAACTAGTCCTCAAAGTTCACATGCCAGAATTTTAGGTATCTAAGCATCCTGATTATTATCCTATTTAAAAGCATAATTTCTAATAAAAATTTAACTGTTCAAAACAAAACTTTGCATTAGATGCTTAAAATACTGCAAGCACAAGGTTGTCTTTTCTTTAAAATGAAAACTTTGAGCCTTGTGAAACTACAGAAAAAACAATGTGAAGGCCATATGCTAGGTGGCACTGCAAGTTAATAAACCACAGCATTCCCCAGGCTGTGAGAGGCAATTCAAGCTTTGAGAGAGCTGAGGTTCCCTGTAAAAACGTCTTGTTGTACAGTTCTTTTGAAAGAAGACCAGGGAAATAGAGTATAAAGGAGATTAGTATGAACATCTCTTAGGGCAGCAAAATTTGGAGCACAGTAAGCAGTGTGAATGGCAGGACAGCACACACATGAATTGGCTTGTGGTGTTAACCTTCTGGGGTTTGTGTGACTCGGTCCAGTAAACCAACCCCCTCCTTTCCTCACACTGCAGCTTCAGCATCGTGGTGGGGAAATAAATGCAGTGCAGGAAAAACAGGACTTGACTGGAGCCCCTGGTTAGGAAGGAGACCTATTTCCCAGAGCTTTCTTCTCCAATAACTCAGTTGTCCAGAAGAGCGATGGGTTCATGAATAAGGCAAAAGACAGAGAAGAAATGCAGAGTTTCTGCTAAGCTTTGGCTGCCCTCCTAAGCAAGTCACTCTTTCCCCAGTCTGCTGTGTCCCCAGTGACCAGATTCTAAGGAAACAATTTAATGAGCCTGTTGTTCTAGAACAGTTCTAATAGCTCAAATTCATGGGTTATGTGACTTGGACCAGGCAGGGGGGTATTGCAATGACAAAGGCTTGGTCACTTAAAGCACAAGTCCATTTTAATCTGTCCTGTGCCATACAGCTGGATGCTCTGTACTCTCCACACAGCAGCAAAGGGAAAGGAAAATAGCCTCTCTTTCCCATTCTTTAGTCTTTTATCATTGAACACATTCATTTGATCTTGTCTTCACAATGTATTTCAGATGATTGATTCAGCTGACTGTCAAAGCCAACTGAAATATATCCATGTGACGGTGCTGCTCTGACCTCTTGTTCTTTTTTGTATTGTGGAGTACTTGCAATGCTAATATTTCATGCTAAGAACAAAAAATAGCTTCCCTCTGAAATGATAGCTGTCATCTCAATCTTATCAGAAAAGGACAAAAATTGATAACAATTCAGTCCAGTCCTGCTGCAGTACAAGTTTTCTGGCCAGAGAAGAAGCTCTTCCTGGTGTCTGTTGAAAGGCAGAGCCAGGCTGCAGCTTTAGCCAGAACCAACATCTGGGAAACATGGCTTGGGCAGAGCAATCCAGGCTGGAACACACCGTCCATGCTCCAGCTGCCATCCTTCTCCACCAGGCCCTGGTGTGGGGGTTCCCTGCAGGGTTTGCTGCCCTGACCTGTGGCCACCAGTCCCCAAAGGAAGGAACCAGCAGCTGGATGTTCTTTGCCTTCTCCATGCCCGTGGCACGGGGCCCTGCTGTGCGAGGAAGTCGTAGTTTGGTCCACAAGGTGTTCGTGCTGTTGCTAAGAGACCAAATCCCTGCTTGCAAAGAAAGGTTATTTCCAAATTTAAAATGGCTCCGTCGATATTTGACTGGGAAATGAAGGCTCTCAGACAAAGGGGCATTCACCTGTGGTGAAAGGAGTTGTGGAGTCCCAGGATGGTTTGGGTGGGAAGGGACCTTGAAAGATCATGTGCTTCAACCCCCTGCCATGGGCAGGGACACCTTCCATGAGAACAGGTTCCTGCAAGTTTATCCTGGCCTTGGACACTTCTGGGAATGGGGCAACCACAGCTTCTCTGGGCAACCTGTGCAGAGCCTGCCCACCCTCACTGTGATAAAAGTGTTCCTCACATCTAGTCTGAATCTACCCTCTTGTAGTTTAACTCCATTACCCCTCTTCCTATGGCTGCAGGCCCTGCTGAAAGTTCTTATTTTGGGAAGCAGATTTCTAACTGCACGATGTAAGGGTTTGAAATTCTTTAAAAAATGAACAGTTTAACCTTGTCTTTGTATATATGTGTTTATATGTACTGGTGTGTATGCACACACCGGAGCACGGGTGTGTTCCAGAAGCTGTGACAGACCCCTGTTAGGCAGAACTTACAGAAGGCATTTCCAGGACTTGCATATTGTCCATTTCAAGCATGTTTTCTAAACTCTGCTCTCAGTTTCATTTTATCACCGTAGTAGTGGGAGATAACAGGTGTGACAATGATTGGAACTCATTAAAACACTCTAGAGGTGCCTTTTCATCCTCAATTAGATGATTTGTTTCCCCTTTAGATTCTGTAATTTCTTTTACAAACAAAATCGTGCCTGTTTCCTTACCAGGCTGCTCCTGTACAAGCGATGGAGCTCCTGTGACCTGGAAGTTTGTTAATTTTAGTCTGACAAAGTTGCGTGAGCCTTTTGAAAAATGTCACTTGCCAATATGCCAGCCAGAGAAATGCTGCATAAATATTTTACGGGTATCTATGTAGTTTTTATGGCTATCTATGAGAACCACTATGTGGTTCTCCCTTCCCAGCAGTGGGGGCATCCTCACCCTCGTGCCCTGGCAGATCCACCAGCCTGCTCTGGAAATGCGGGGCCACGTGTGCAGTGGATTGAATATTTTCCTCTGCACTTTAAAAAGAATTTCCCCAGATATTTCACAGCTCCCTTTGAGGTCGCTGGGGCCGGTGCGAGCTGCAGGGCCGGGGAGCAGCGGGAGCTGCCGGGAGCGGCCCGTAGATGGCAATGTAGGATCCTGGGATGGGACAAATGCGGGGGAACCCCGGGCCCTTCCCCAGACAGACTCACACCTTGCATTTTCGGTGCTCTCGGGGATCTGGGGCTCTTCCAGCACTGACCAGCCTCGGGGCCAGGCCTGCCTTTGGGGTGCTGCCCCTTTCCTGCTTAGAAATACACTCCTACACAAGTACAGCAAATAACTCGAGTTGCTTTTACAGGGACCACTCGCCCTGTGGCTTTCCCTGTCGGTAAAATGCAGAATTTTAGCTGTATCTCATCAGAGAATCCCAGAATCATCTGGGTTGGAAAGCCCTCCCAGCCCAGGGAGCCCACCCTGTGCCCGATGCCCACCTTGTCCCCCAGCCCAGAGCTCTGAGTGACACGGCCAGTCCTGCCCTGGGCACCTCCAGGGCTGGGCACTCCAACCCTCCCTGGGCAGCCCCTGCCAGTGTTTAACAGCCCTTTCCAGGGCGAAATCCCTCCTGGATTCTCCTGGCAGCACTTCAGCTGTGGGCCAGAGCTCCTGCTGTCAGCTGAGAGGAGGAGTCAGCAGGGAAAATGCACCTGCAGGTTTCCTCAGGTTCCACCAAAAGGAGTGTTTTATTAACACAATTTCAGGGCTTCTAGAAGCCTCCGTGGTGGCATGAGGGTGCCAGCCTTTCCTCATGCTGCTCTTGCTGATGCTGCTTTCCTGTTCCCATCAAATTATGTTCCTTTTCATCCTGTGACCCCCTGTTGAATTTGTGCTCTGTGCTCTCACCTGAGATAAGGTCACCCAGCGTGCCATGTGGTGCTTTGCAGCCTTAGCCCTCCCCACTCAGGTTGTCCTCAGAACTGTTCCTCTCCAAAATTAAAGATACTTGAAATTCCACAGGGTTGGATCTGGTTTGCTTGAAGATGGTATTTATTGATTTCCCAAAATGTTCTTTTATTTTTAAGTGAAACTGAGTCATCTTTCCCTTGGCTGACCTGCAAACTGCCATCCCTGTAAAAGTTACAGATGATATTGCTCAGGTTCTTTGTGACATGAGGTGCATCACTAATGGGAATGAGAATGAGAGTATTACTTCAATTTATCATTCAGCAATTCCATGTCAAATCTTCATTTCTTTATATAATAACTAGAGAAAGTTATGCCAGTCCCCAGCGCTTTGTTCCTGAGGTGGACAGTGTTATTTTTAACAGAAAGATCACATTATTATCTTGCTGACCACTTCACTTGCATGGCTGAGAGCTGAAAAATGAGTTGTTCTGGTGTTGGAAACAAATGGCTGTGTTTTTTTAAAAATTCCCATCTCCAGATGATGGCTGGGAAGCACTTGCATTCCAGGTCAGTCCCTCGAGCAGGTAATCACTGTAGTTCACAGCCCTGTTTCTCTGGACCCACAGTGGGTGTAGGAATCAGACCATGGCCATGATGAAGAATGGCCACCAATGGGCATCCTTAGCGAGGCACCTGACAGAGCAGAGCTCAGCCCTCTCCCTGGCACAGTTACACGTGTTTGTGTGCCCTGCCTGACTCTGCAGGTGCACAAGGCTCTACAACTCCTGTCACAAGGGCTACAGGGATAAAGAATGAATATTTATGAAGTGTAGCAAATATGCTCTAATTACCCTAATTGGCCTGCTGCGGTTGCAGTTACGGCAGAACTTCATTTCTGCTCAAGTGACATTTGCTTCTGGATTAGTTCCCGCAGGCAAAGGGGAAGTGAAAGCCCTGCTGAAGAGAGCAGAAGATCCCCTGATATTCTCATCCTGCAGTTCCCTCCCCGTGCTTCTGGCAGGCTGAGAGCTAATAACCTTCTTCATCTCATTAGCCATTTCTAGGGAGTATTTCAGAAGATGTGAGATGCTGGAAAATGACAAGCAATGAGCAAAAAGGGGGAAAGGACTAGTTTTACTGTTAGTACTTAATAGGCCAAACATCAGTCTGGCAGCACAGGTAAAGCTCTCCTTGACTTTATATATGGTGTAGAAATGTATCTTTATTTGCAGGGTATGATTTTCCATAGTGACTGCCAGCCACCAAACAAGGGACCCTGTCCTAAGGACTCACACTGTGTGTTACAGGACAGAACACACACAGAGTTAGCAGAAGTGTCTGTCCCTTTCCTCGTGTTTTAACTTACTTTTTTCTTACCAAACTGTTCAGCAATGGTATTGAGCAGAACTGTTTTGCAGTCAGGCTGCTCAGGGCTGCTCTATTTGCTGCTGTTCCTGCTTCACACTGACCCTGAGCAAGAACAGGTTGACCTCTCTGCATCCAGATTCTTCCCACTCCTTGGTCCCTACACACACAGTGAATGAGATGTGGAAAGGACAAACCACGTGGAGCTACTGGTGGTTCTGTGCAATCTATCTGTGCTAAGATTGGTGTTTTAATGTAACGCCTGAATTAGGGATCTGGTTCATTCTGGGCTCTCTCTATTAAAAGGCAAAAGGGAGAGGAGACAATGCATCTCCCAGTGGGGGTTCACATCTTTTGAGGAGGTCGACACTCTGCTCCCCCTGCAAGTGCTGTTCTTTGATGTCCCGTTAGAGAGCCAGTGTGGCTCTGCCTTCGCCTCCCAGTGTTGCCCCACCAAGGGATTTGTGCTGGGTTTGAGGAGGGAGGAGGGTGGAAGGGGAAAGGCTTTGGAGAAAGTCATTTAATGTACCACCTTACCTGGAAGTTCTGGTTTCATCAGGGATTTTTCTTTCTCCGTCTTAGCAGAGCCTTCCTGTTCTCTTCTGAATCTGTTAGATCCTCTTGTGAAATGGTTAAAATAATTACGTTCCAATTATCTGTGACTGTGATTCTTGGGACAACCTGCAAGAAAGAGGTTTCCCTATACAATCTTGGTGCCTCGATTTTTCTACACTGAGATGATTTTCTTTCCTAGTAAATGCTTTCTGTCACAGCCAGAAACGCTCAGAGCCCCAGCTCCCCCTCATCTCCATGCCCTGTCACAGTGAGCCCTCGTTGTCACAGTCCTGCAGCAGGTGTGGCAGGCTCTGTGTCCCCAAAGAAGCACATGGGAATGCAGGAGAGCCTAGCACTGTATTGGTCACCAGGAGTGCAGCTCCTGCTGTGGGCTCGTTCTGTGCAGGTGCTGAGCATACCGAGGCAGTGCCAGGGCAGTGCTGTCACTGCCACACACGTCACCGCTGTCGGGGCACCCAAACACCCTCCTGCTTCAGGCAAGCACAGCGTGGCTCTGTTGCCACTCTCCTGTTGGCTGCACATGCTGTTAAAATGCCCCAAAGGAGTGATAGCTGACTTGGGAGCTCTCAGAACAGGCAGCTTTTGAGGCAAGCCATCATTTTCATGAATTTGACTAAGAATTCGGATAATATACTGTAAAGAGGCATAATCATCTGAGACCCTCAGCCTTCACAGTAAAGCATGTGGGTTTCATACGAATGTTGTGCTCTTATGGCTGGATTTATTTAGCATAAGGACTACAGTCTGTACTGCCTCCTGTGAAACACAGCCGGGTTTGTTACAGTGATTCAGAGTAAAACATGGCCATATCCTTACAAGTAGCTGTTGCCAAGTACAAAATTACACGGGGTAGGTACATCCTCACAGCTTATTTGTCCCTGCCTTAGGCAGAACTTGCAACAGGCAAGATGCTTTCACAGTTTTGCTCAACCAACACCCAACTCCAGGGTGATATTTTTGATTTTTTTTTTTCCGGACAAGGGCTTTAGAATCAAGCTTTGGTTTGGGGATAAAAAAATAAAGTGATACATGAAACAAATTAATGTAAAGACATTGGGAAAATGGATGGCCCTACAGCATTTATTAACTAGCAGAGCATGGAAATGAGCTTAGGTTTTATTTGGTAAGTCTTGATTTCTCCTTATATTCACTTACAGCTTCTTATTTATGGCTCAGCCTGTCAAACACATTCTTAGATAAGCAACTGTTGCTCACAGGCCCAATCTAATTACCAGTTCTTTTTATAACGAACGCTGACACCAAGGTAGAAGATGTATAGCACTTGTGCTGCAGCCAATGCTACAGACGATCAAACAGCTCTGCAATCGAAAAAATGGGGAGAAAATGGAAAACGCGTCCCTTTCTTGTCACGATGTTCCTGTTTTTTGTCCAACTCTAATTAAAGCTGAAGAAGAAGAGTGAAAAGCTGGTTCGTTTGTAGCTTTGGCACAGAATTAATTGCCGAGAGTTTAGGCTGGATATTTTAGCACTCTGCAGTAACGTCCCACAGGCACAGGTCCCTGCCACAGGCTGGAGAATGCTGGAGCCCGAATTATTTGTTAAGTGCATTTTAAAAACTTCTGGAGTTATCCTCAGGAACAAGCCTATCAGAACACCTTCAAATTGTATTCTAAAGTAATTTGAAAAACGAAAATGAGCATACTGTGGGCTTGGCCAAACAGCACAGACTGAGAAACTAATTTTAGTTTTTCTGAAAGGACAATGTTTGTGTCCTTGGCATTAATTTAAATCATAAACCCATCTTGCATTCTGCTGTTTCTAGAACGAGAAAAGCAATAGTATTTCTGAAAGTCAAGACAGAGAAGCACTGATCAGTGTGACGGGAACTTCTGAATTCCCCAAGTTCTTAACTGCTAATAAGTAAATTTAATAAAAAGGGTGTGTGGGGGAAACTCTTCAGATTAGCTTTTCTTTACTTCTAAACACACATGAAATCAAATCAGTGGATTTAATTACTTTTTCTTTTAAGTTCTGGAGTTTTTCTCCGGAGCTGTTACCAAGCCAGTATCATTCCCTCTAAAATATATGGGGGGTCTGTCATTGACCTCCAGAGGAACCTGTGCCAAACCTGAGCATCTCGTGACCCATGTGCTTCCCCCAGCTTCAGCAGAGCCTGGGCCCAGACAGCCCTGGGGCTGAGCAACACATGCCTGTGCTTCAGGACCCTCACTGCTTTCTCACAGCCGATTTCAAACTGTCTCCATCACTGCCACCTGTGTAAGGATGGCAAAGGCAGAGTTAATTCAGCCTCGAGTCCCTCCTGATGGAGGACAGGATAAAGCTGTCAGTGCCCCCCCACTCTGTGACTCAAATGATATTTTGTTTTTTCTTCACTGGCAACTTCCCACGATCACATATTTTCTGCTCCTTTTCCAGAACCAAGTGCTCGGTGGGAAGGGGAGCCCAGTGTGGATTTGCCCAGCACTGGGGGGGGTCCCCTGGAAACTGCCCTCTCCGAGTTCCCTCCCAGAGCCGAGGCACAGTGAAACTGGGGACAGATGGTGGGAAGGCTGGCGTCTCCTCATGCATATTGCATTGCATTTGCAGCTACTCACCCCTTGGTAATAATATTAAGTGCTACAAAACTCCAAGGCTTTGTTCCTGGGAATGCTGCATTCAATGGCAAAGGATCAATGCTGTAATGTCAATTACATTTTGAAGCTGGGGAGCTCCAAGTATTTACATCTTTAGCAAGGTTATGCTATAAACAGCTCGATCCCTCTTTTCTGCTGTGTTTAGGGCTGAATTGCAAAGAAATAGGTGATTCTGTTGTGAGTGACAAATCTTGCTTGACGCCTTTTAAAAGCACAATGGGACAAACATCTGTGGTTATTTCCATTCCGCTCCAAGGTGTGTTACTGGGAGAGAATTTAGCCATTAATTTTGTTGTATTTACATTATTTATATACAAGAACAAGAGAAATGGCTGCCTGTTTAATGATTATATACATTGTGATTCGGTTGGAAAAAATGTGTGTTACAAATGGCAAAACAGCCTGTCAAGTACATAATTATATGTTGTTCTTTTTTTTCTCGTTAGGGAACTTCGAATTCCTTAAATCCCACTGCATGATCTCAGTGCAACATCCATCCTGTACATTAGACTGGCGGGGAGGAAGGAACAGCATAACAACAGACTTCTTAAATCACATCAGTTCCTGGCTACTGCTCCTTTTCTTCGTTTTAGTGTGAGGGTTACCCTTGTAAGATGCTTCCAAAGCAAATTAAAAGATGGAATCTGATACAACAAAACAACTCGACAGCAGGAGAAATAGTATCTTAAATTTCATTCATTGTCCCTGGGCTCGGAAGAGAGAGTGGTGAATAAAACCTCACTGCCCTGTGACTCATTGCTCATCTGAGACTTGGCTTTCAGTAGGAACTGTGCCCTCCGGTACATTATTCTTTCCTGTTCCTGCTTCAGCTCCAGGTAGGAGCGCGAGAAGGTGTGGAAGATGGAGGTGACGGGGAACGCCATGAGGAGGATGCCGCTGAGGATGCTGCTCAGCGCCACCACCTGCCCGGGGATGCTCCTGGGCACCATGTCCCCGTAGCCCACGGTGGTCATGGTGATGACGGCCCACCAGTAGCAGGCGGGGATGCTGGTGAACTCCTGGGAATCGGCCATCTCGTTCTCCACGACGTAGAGCAGGGGCGCGAAGAGCGCGATGGCCACGCAGAGGAAGAGCAGCAGGAGGCCGAACTCGCGCGTGCAGCGGCGGGCGGTGAGGCCGAGCGTCTGCAGCCCCAGCGAGTGCCGCGCCAGCCGCATCACGTACAGGATGCGCAGCGCCCGCAGGATGCGCAGCACCAGCCCCACCTTGTCCAGGTAGATGTTCCCGGAGCTGGGCTTCTTGGAGCCCACCGACGTGGTGTCCACCAGCAGCGTGATGTAGTAGGGCAGGATGGCGATGATGTCGATCAGCGTCAGCGGCCGCCGCAGGAACGCAAACTTGCTCTTTGCCTGGATGAACCTCAGCAGGAACTCCAGGGAAAACCACGCCACACACACAGACTCCACAATGAAAATATTGTAGCACATCTGGGAACACTCACCCTGCAGGAAAGAGGAGGAGTCTGTAACCAGCGCTGGGTAATAACTATTTTAGTTGGGGCGGTGACAGGAAGAGAGGTTTCTGTGTGGGTTTTCTTCAACCCAAAATATTAAAGGAATTGGAGCTGTTGCTATGGGGAAACACACTGACAATTTGGAACAACTTAAATGCAAAACTTAGGAAGGGACTGCTTATTCCACAGAAGGTACTGCTTGGGAATTTCAGGCTTTCTAAACAGCAAACACAAAGAGCCTAACAGGGCAATGTTCAGTTGTATGCTAACAAAATTTTCTTGGGATGTAAAACTGGATATGATTAGTTCTCTCACAAGTATCTGAACAGTCATATAAGATTTCAAATATTCTTTGTGATATTTTTTCCCCTCTAAGGACAGCTGCAAGATCCCTGTTGAAATCAATATCCTCAGACCTTGGACTTGCTCTGCTCTTCCCAGCACATACCATTTTCCATCCTGAAAAGCCAACTTACCTTTTCCTCCTCCTCCCTCAGGTCAGGCATGGTGCTGATGGATAAGTTCACTGCTGTAATAGTTACAAACAAAACAGACAAACACGCAAACACCTTTCCAGGAAGGCCAGACTGGGGCCTTTCCACCATGTCTTGCAACTTTTTCATGCACAAACCGATTTTTGTCTCCTCTACTGTTTCACCTGTTGTTTCATTTTCTAGGAGGTCATCCTCCCGTTCATTTATCTCTGTGAGCTCCTCCATTTTTTGCAGGTATCTCCTTTTACAACACCAGTCCAAGTTGTCTTCCTCAATCCCCCAGTAGAGCAGCTCCTCTTGGAAAGACAGCGCACACATCTCGCGCAGGAGCCGCAGTTTCCCGACCCGCAGGAAGGTCAGGATTGTCCTGAACGCGCCTGGGTTGCGGTCGAAGAAGAACTCATTGCACGTCACATCGTAATCGTCACAGATGTTGAGAATGTCGTCAAAATTATTACAGAACTTGAGTTGTCCCAAGCGTGTCAGCGGGAACTCATCGAGCGTGGTCCAGGGCAGCAGGTACTTTATGCCCCCCACGTTTATGATGATGTGGCGCTTCCTGTCGTCGGGGTGAAAGCGTTTGAGGAGATCCTCCTGAGGGGGAATTAGCCTGGCTCTTTGGTAAAAGACTCCCTTGAGGGTTTCGGACTCGGGGAAGAACGTGTGGTTGAAGGAAGTATCTGAAGTACAGCTCAGGGCGCTGTAGTCATAGTCGGAATTTTCTCCAGGCATCAGAGTCATCTTGGAAGACAACTTTACATCCCTTTGCTGCTGCTGCAAGTGTCTTCTGGAACAAAAAACACACAGGGTGAGTAAAGGAGAGAGCTTGGGTTTGATTTTTCAACAAATGTAGTGATTTGAGCTCAAAAACATTTCTGGATGATAAAAACAACCAGTAAGAAAACAGCGGTGGCTGGATGTGGTCAGGAGACCTTTCGGGGGGCTGGGTTTGTCCAGCTGGTTTGTCTATCAAGGGCTGCTCCAGGAGCTCTGCTTGGCATATTTGTCACACTGAGAGCCTTCTGTCTCAGATAGGGAGGTCTCAGTTCCCAGCAGATAGAGAGAGAAACCAGGAATAATTCC
The DNA here is from genome assembly GCA_035047845.1 of Dendrocincla fuliginosa. Lineage (NCBI taxonomy): Eukaryota > Metazoa > Chordata > Aves > Passeriformes > Dendrocolaptidae > Dendrocincla > Dendrocincla fuliginosa. The sequence continues at coordinate 13,828,518 of JAWWMO010000055.1, read as the reverse complement.
TCCACGTGGCAGGATATTTCTGGTTCAGAATGGAGGTATAAAAATTATGACAGTATCACATAAAAACACAATTCGAGAGGGTTTTGTAGAAAAGGAAATTGTATATTTTTATTTAACTCTTACACATAAAAATCTTGAGTATTTTAGTACCCACGGAGTATATTGAAAGAATCAGAAGTCAATTACGTTGTAATTGAGTAAATACACACTTATGAAAAATGCTTAGTACAAAGCTAATTTCTAAAAGGCCAGATGGAAACAGTTTGGGGGAAAAAAGCCCACTGGTACTGGTGATCACATAAATGTTTGTATAGAGTTTATATACATTTAATGACATGGCAACTCCCTTTCCATGGCCTCATTTACAAAAGATTGCAAAGAAATCCATGATTTCTACCCAAACTTTGGGTATTATTTCAGTTGTAGCCAGCACCAAATATGCAGTAAGAGGGCTCTGTCCTTAAAGGAGGTTGAGCAGCACCTGAGAGCCAAAGTGCCTTCCCCCCTGAGTGCAAGAAACCAAAAACTTCTAAAGACAACTTGGAAAATCCCATTCAAATTCTGCTCACACAACACTGGCGTAGAGTCTATGGAATGAAGGGAACAGAGTTCAAGTGGGTATAAAAAGCAGGAGCTGGGAATGTTGGCCTTTTGGCCTCCCTGACTCTCTGTGTTTTCAAAGCCTGCCCTTGCACAGGAGGGTTGTGCAGCTCCACTCAAGGCCTTCATCTGCACACTCAGCTGCAGCTTCGGGCACGGACTCGCTGGGCTCCACTCGGGGAGTATTTATTTATCAAGTAGACTGTACAATAAAGAGGTATTAATTATGCACCACTATTTTGACTTTCTAACCTCCAATTCACAGGAAAGGAAAAAATATTACACTTGATTGACTTCAATAGCAGTTCAGTTTTGTTCTCTCCCTGGCTGCACTTACCTCCCCTTGGCTGCACACCTCAGGGATACACCCCCTGCCAGGGCCACCTCCTCAACCACAGAACCTTCCTTTTCAGAAGCTGGGCTTTATAAACCACACCAGGAGTGGTACATACCTACTGGAGAAGAAAAACCCATGAACACACAGCAGCAAAGGGCTCAAACCACCACTGCACTTCAGTTTAAGAGCAACAGGCTGTCCCTGCTGCATGGGGACTTACAATGCTGCTTTCAATGAAATGTTCCCTCAGTCCTGCTCCTAAACTTCCCAGAGGGATTGCACTGAGCAAACCAGCTCCTCACACACTGACACACAACTGGGCCCGGGTCAGCTTTGGATGGAGTGGTATTTCCTGATTCCTCACCTGGATAGAATCATGGAATGGTTTGGGTTGAAAGGGACCTTAAAGATCATCTCATTCCACCCCCTGCCACAGGCAGGGGCACCTTCCACTGTCCCAGGTTGCTCCAAGCCCTGTCCAGCCTGGTCTTGGGCACTTTCAGGGATGGGGCAGCCACAGCTTCTGTGGGCACCCTGTACCAGGGCCTGCCCACCCTCACAGGGGAGAATTTTTTCTTGCTCTCTGATCTAAAACTGCTCTCTGTCAGTTTGAAGCCATTCCTCCTTGTCCTGTCACTACAGTTCCTGATGAGATGTAATCCTCCCTATTTCTAAAAGAAAATCATTAATTTACTTACCTTTAGGGCACATGGACAAGAAAGCCTACAGGAATACACAGGAATGGACAAGGCATGACTTGGATCTTCCAAGAGCTGTGGTACCATTTCCTGGCCTGAGGTAAGCAAAGAGCTGAGCTTTGTCACTGTGCCTGTGTCACAAAGTAGGGTCTCTGTAACTACAGTGGCTTGAGCACAGCTATTTGGGCAGTAACCTGTTCTCATGCCAAAATCTCAGCTGTGCTGAGCTCTCAGTGCCTTATCACTGCTCACTGGCTTGTATTGCTGAGTGGCTCTGTCTTTGCTACAGAGTTATGACTCTGAAAGTCCCCTCCACCAGGGATGGAGATCCTGAAACTCCTCTAAAGGTAACAGTGGGTGCAAACAGTGACAAAACCCTGCAGGTCTGCACTCAAATCAACTTTCCCATGGATTCCAGTCTCTCACCTCAAGAAACACTTGAGTGAAGGCCTGCTGACCTGAAAGTCTGCCTTTCAGAAAGAATGTTAACACGAAACATAATTGTATTAAAAAGGCCCATTCTAGGAAATTCTAGCCAACACTGGGAGTATCAGTGGAGTCCATGACAGCTGATGGCACTCTGGCATTGTCCACTGGACAAGCTGCAGGACTTGGGTAAATGAAGGGATCTGAGGAGAAGGAAAGCTGGCACAGACAGTGCTAGCTCGAGCTCATTGAACAGTGAACAGTTCAGCAGGTCCATACAGTCCATCCCTGAAGCATTCCTACTGACCTCAGAGCTGCTCTCCTGTGAAAGCATTCCCAAGATATGAGCAGCAGTAATGCCACCTGAGTTCAGGTTTGATATGGGAAAACAGGGCTACCTGATGTCTGTTTATGTAGGGCTCCTCCTCTTGGAGCAACTGTTGTTTTATTTAGAGACAAGTGTTTGTCCCTCTGCCTCAACCATGTCTAAGGCAGGGCTGGCCCAAGGAGAAAAAAGACGATGACTGATAGAAGGCTATGGACAAATGGGAGCTGTTAACCATCTTCCCTTCTGCAATACCAGACGATGTTGGTTAGCAACAACTTATCCTTTGAATCTCAGCCAGGAAAAATGAGGAGGCAGCTCATCTCTGTCACTGGTTTGATCTCCCACCGCATCCACTGGTGCCACAGTGGGAAGAAATGGGGAGAGGGGAATGTAGATGTTCTGCATGTGTCAAACACACATTGTAACCTGAGGCAGTGACTGGGAAACAACAGAGCAAAGGAAAAAGAATTTCTGTCTTTGCTCCCACCTTCTGGACCTGTGCAAGACAATAAATTGGACAAATTGATCCCCTGTGTGACACACTGAGTGACTGCAGTGATAAAAGGTGGCTCCTTCCTTTCCCATAACCAGAGCTGGCGAGCCTGCAGATCCACGTAGGAGCTGATGCCCTGCATGGGTTATTTACATGTTCTGTGCCTCAGATACACGTAGGATCAGATCTATGGGGGAAGAGTGGGAGGAAATAAAGGACAATAAAAAAGGTGGCCTGACAGGAAGGAGAAAAATAAACCCATACATTTCTCTGTCTGTTTGTTGTTTTCGTTTGGAAGGTGCCTCTACAGAATGATGGACAGTACTGCTTTAAGGTGGGAGAGATCTAATTCATGGAAGGATTTTTTTGCTATTGAGCTTAAAAACCAAGCAAACTGATTTCTTCCTAAGTTGCAGCCTGGTGACACTGGGGACAGCTGATAGGAAATGCATTAAGGATTAAAGACAACACAGTGGAATATGAGGTCACACAAACACATCAGCCTACAGCAACAATTTTCCCGGCAATTAAACAAGATTAATTTTAAGGATATGCTGTAACAGTAAAATCCCCTGCTCTGCTCTGGTTAAGGCCCAGGGGTAAAATCCCTCCTTGTCTGAGGCAAAACTCTGCCCTTGGAATGCTTGGGACTTACTGAAGCCCAGTTCAGCTTTCAGGCTGTCCTGCTGGTAATGTGTTCTCATCTTGGGCAAATCACTTCTCTCCGAGCATCTTTTCCTATTTTGTTTGTAAGCTTCCTGGGGCAGTAACTGTTTCTCACTACATCATACAACCCTGGTCACTGCTGGGGCTTCTGGAAGCGACAGTGACGGCAAAACTGGCCTGGAGCAGGGGCTCGTGGTGACTCTGAGTGGGGTGTTGTGCATGGCAAGCAAGACAGAACATATTTTCAGAAATCTGTCCTGCACAAGATGATATCCATTATGTCTGGTGAAGAAATCAAATTAGAAATCTGTGCTGCCCTTACTCGCAGCTGAAATTCAGGAAGGATGCCAGACTCCCAGGCAATGGGAAAAGAATTATTAAAGATGCCCTTCTGAGGGAAAGAAATAGAACTCATGAGTAACATGCTAAAATTCCACTGCAAGTGTTGTTCCCCCCCACAGTGTCCTCTGCAGTATTTTGAATTCTGCAGTGCATCTCTGATGTAATCAGAGCTCCTGCAAGGAGTCCTGCTCTGCTCCGTGGTGCAGACAATTCAAAGTTGTACCTGGATGAACACAATTGTGCAAGGAAGACGCAGAACTCCCCCCTAGATTCTTCTATCAATTCCAGTGCCTGGAACTCGTCTCTGCTGCTTTTTAACATTTGTAAATTAAGTTTTAGAAAAAAACCCAAAAACCCAAACCAACAAAAGTTTCAGATTTTGGTGCAGGTTGAATATGAAGATAGTGATTTTTTGGCAATAATTCCACAAGAAACTGCTCTGCAGTTCAGTGCTCCTTCCTCCTGTAGTCTGTCCTGAGCTAAGCAGGCAGCATTCCCAGCAGTGTTTCATCCAGCTCTCTCCCGGCACAGGGTCTCTGCTGTACCACCATCAGGTACCTCCTGACATGCTCCAAGCCATACTCATGCAGCTCTTTACAGCCTGAGATCTCAAACTACAACTCTGCTTGCAAAGTGCACCTCAGCCAAATCAAAGTAAAACTTATAAAGGTCAATGTATAATGGGAAACAAAACTCTCTTGAAAAGCAGATAAGCTGAAAAAACATGCTGCTATCTCTGTATTGCTCATTCTGAGCTGGACAGTTATGGCATCTTCTGACAACCTACAAACTGAATTATGTCAAATATGTTACTGTTTGGTTTTATGGAGCTGAGCCTTATTCGACTGATAATAATCAGAAGAGAAATAACTGCAGATAACTTATACCCCCAGGAGAATGTTCTGAAATACATTAGGACTAATAGCTGTATTTACTCTTCTGTTGTGAAACATATTTATGTCAACAGATTTTAGCAAGTCACGTTCAAGACAATTCCTCAAACATATTTTTTAAAAGTAAAGGATTTGATAATTATTTATACAGGTAAATATTTTGTCACTGAAATGAAGATACGTAGTCATGGAAGAGTTATTTCATGCCTGTCCTGTCCTTCCCCCCTCCCCAAGTCTTTTCCAATGAAAAAAAAGTCTGCTAGAAAGACATTGCCTATCAAGAATAGTTCACTTGATGTGCCAGCCGCCAACGAGAAGTCACTAAAGACATCAACGTAAAAAGACATCTCTTAATTATTTTAAAATTAAAGCTAGAAAGGACCTTCACATTAGGCAAAGCAGAAGAAATTGGAAACACAAGCCTCCATCCTGCGCTGTGCAGACACAGGACCGGTGGAGCGGGAGAGCCGGGGAGGGGAAGCCCGAGCAGCACGAACCGAGCCCGACGGGTGATGGTGGAGCTTCGTCAGCCTCCTCGGCGGCGGGGCCGGGGCAGGGCAGGAGCGAGCCGGGCGGTCCCGGGGAGCAGCAGCAGCCGCGCCGCTCCCGCAGCTGGCGGCGCAGCCGGCGCGGCTT
>JAWWMO010000055.1:13746493-13815726 GCA_035047845.1 Dendrocincla fuliginosa | reverse complement strand
GCACAGGGTGCCCAGAGAAGCTGTGGCTGCCCCTGGATCCCTGGAAGTGTCCAAGGCCAGGTTGGACGGGGCTTGGGGCACCCTGGGCTATGGAGGGTGTCCCTGCCCATGGCAGGGGGTGGGATGGGATGGGCTTTAAGGTCCCTTCCAGCCCAGTCCATTCCATAATTCCATAACCTCTACTGAAAATGTAAAGCTGTCCCTTTAACCTGGAGACTGTGAGGTTTTTGTTCTCTGTGGGGTTTTTGCTCCTGTGGAGCCTCCAGGGTGGTTTTGTGTCCAGTGGAAGGAATGCCCTTGGGGTGGGTGAGACAGGGTGAGCTTTGCCCACTCAAAATAATAAAGGAACGAGTTAATTTTTAGCTGTATGTAGCTCTGTAGCTTTTGATCCTGCTTCTAAAACTTCCCTGGGGTTACCCCATTTTTTTTGAAAAGTATATAGCACCAAAATACTTTATTCTTTATAAATTGATAAATATATCTCCCATATGCTTTCATGGCTGTATGGTGAACCTTAATATCTCTTTTTCTAAATTCAGATTAATAATTTAATCTCATTATGATTCAATAGCTGCTGAAATTATTAACAGTTAATAAAAGAAAAAGGAGTGGAGTCCAGGTAAGGTATCTCATGGACAGGTTTAGTTTTCCTAGTATGTGAAAAAAATCAATATAGATAAATTCAAAGTTAAACCAATGTGTGATTCTTCTAATTCAGAAATGGAACCTCATATACAAGAAGCAAGACATGCATAATACAGTTATTATACCTAATTATTGTTCAGCTCTATGTCTTGCTTAGAGCAAAATTGCCAGAAAATGTAGTCCAGCTTTCTGCTTAATAAGATTCTTTTCCTTCTTATTAAGTTTATGAAATATTACTCTAAACATAATTCTTGTAGAAATCATAAGAGCAAAATCAGGTTCTTCACTGGTGGGTTACTCTGCATTAGTCATTCATATTTACTGAACTTCTGAAGTTCATGGATTTATCTAAAAATAAGTATTGTTTCTGACATTTCCTGTTTGGTTCTAACTGTGCCCTGCTCAGGATCCTGCCAGGAGCCCTTCACTGCTCACCTCGGGAGCCTGGCCACGGCAGCCTTCTGCGTGTCCTGCCCTTGGCATTCCTGTCACAGCTCCCTGAGACCCAGGAGGACTGGGCTGGGGTCCCAGGGACATCCTGAGCAAGGTTGCATGCACTCTGAGGCTCTTGTTGCTGCAGTTCAGAAGGTTCTGGGCACTGGGGGCTCCAGCCCGTCCCTTGGCACGGCGTGGGCCATGGTGGGCTCTGCTTGCCCTGCTTTCTGGCTGTCCTTTGAGCATCGTGTGGTGGCACTGGCACTGAGTTCTGCTTGAGCTCACACAGCCAGGGCCGGCCCCACTGCCCAGGCTGCTGCAGCCTGCCACAAACCAAAGCAGGGACAGGGACTGTCCACCGTGAGCCCAGTAAATCTGGCCCTTTGGCCACTTCTGGGTTTGATCTGGGATTTGGGGCGTGTGGACAGCTGAGTTCTCTGTTGGATCTCATGGCTGTTGGGAATTGAAGAACAATGTTAGCATTTGTCACTCCTCTCATAAAGTACTGAAACCAGCAGTCTTGAATTTGTTGAAACAACTCACAAATGGATAGTTCCTCTGGAGGAACAAATACAGTTTTAGGTCACTCTGCTCTCCTGTATCTGCAGGAGTTCTAGGACTGCAGAAGGCAAAGATTTATTTTATTTTATTCAAATATAAGAAAAAATCTCCATATTTTCAGTCTCTGTATAATCTGTGCAATGGGATGTCATTATTATGCCAAGGTCTGATTGCATTGCTGATCAAATCTTAGGTTAGCAGTTGGTGGACTGATAAAAAGATATTAATGAGTTCTTGGCCATTACTCTTTTTCTGTCAGCCAGCCAAATAAACTGCAGTGGAGCACTTTAATTGGAAACTGGGCACTGGAGGATCAGCTCGGTGTGTGGTGGAGAGATCCCATCTCCTGTATTTGGGTAAGTGACTTAACTGTCCTGCCATGGAAAGTGTCTCATGTGCAGGGGATGTGGAACAGGGTGTGATTGCAGTGGGGCATCTTCAGAAGTGCTTTGCTGGGGATAGTTTGGAGTCACTTAGGTAGTTCTGCAATTTGTAGTGTAGAGTGTATAAAATTGCTTTAATAATTAATTCAGTCAGTTGGTTTTATGGATGTACTTCTGGGTGTTTTGTGCTGAATTCTGGTTGCATGTGTTTTGCAGTCTCATTCCTCTTGGTTTGTGGCTTTACAGTCATCAGAACCTGAGGAAATTGGACTGGTCATGTCAGCATTGTCCAGTCTCTCTCTGCACCACTATAGACATAACCAAGAAGGAAAAGGAATAAACTAGCTGAGGCTGCACTGGTATTTCTGTAAAAATCTCACAGGCTGACATAGTTATAGCAAGACAAGCAGCATGTGAAGAGTCAGTTTCCAGAGCTACTTTCTTTTGAACTACAGTGGAGGTGAGACCCTGAAGCTGATTATCTCCAGCAAAGGGAAGCTTAGGATTGTTTTTTCTCATCCTTGGCATTTTGTTAAACTCATCTGCCAAAGCAAACACAAGAAGAATGTTACAGGGTGTCCATGGCTCTGAACCCCAAAAGCTGATGGGCTGGTTGGGTCCAGCTCTCTTCAGGGGTCTGGTATAAATCCTGTTTGCCATGTTTGTATGAAGACAGGCCCTTCTAAGGCAGCACTCAGGTTATAGTTGGCTATATTATATATAGCCCTGTATGGAGCAGAGCTGTACTCTGAGGCCAGAACGAGCAGGTCATGTTTGCAGCTGTGGAGCTCAGAACGCTCCAGGGGGCTCCGTGGGGCCCATCTCTACTTAATGGGGTTTGTTTAATTAATACACCAGCAGTTTTTAACTGGTGTCTGCAGTGGCTGTCCTGACACCCTGGCACTTTCCCTTTGCTGAACAAAGAGAAGTCCCCCTCCCCTACCCTCCTGCAGGATTGTCCCTCTGTGCCTCCTGGGGCAGAGCAGGGTTTGGTTGCTCCGGGTCCAGCATGAGGAGGCTCTCACTGACCCTCACTGGCAGGTTGGATGGACAGTGTTGTCTCTCCTGGGAGCTCAGTGCAACACGAGTGCTCTGCTTCCAGGGATCAGCCAAGCTCATCTGAGACACTGAGACACTGATGCCCTGCCAGGAGATGGGTTTGTAGATCAGATTTCAGTGGTGGAATTGTACAGTTGACAAATGCTTGTCATTATGGGCTTGTGGTTAAAAGCAGGCTGAGTACACACTGATTTTATGTTTAATTACAGGAATTACAGTTGGTCTTTTCCTCTCTAGCTGGAAGTAACACCACTTAGTGAGTGACCTGGAGACACATCCAATTAGCTCTTCTCTGAAAGCCACCACATAATGACTTGTTAAAAACTTCCCTAACAAACTTCCCTATCTGATGCTGTATTGTGGGCAGGAATAATTATTTGCTGGAGTCAGAGTAGAACTTCGTTCTGAGTATATGGATAACTTCTAATTCCTGGAAAATACTTCTGGGTCCCGCTGTGAGCAACAGTTATTCCTTAAGAGCTGATGCAAAGGTTTTATCTGCATGTACAGTTGCAGCCCAAATGCACCATGAGGGACTGGAGCCTCTCCAGGCCTCTCTGAGGAGCAGAATTCTTCCCTTATTCATCCCACAGCCCATTCCCACCTGCTCTGTTGCCCCCAGGCTTTGAGACTCACCTTCCAGTGATGCTGAAATCTCAGAGCATTCTACCACAAATGCCAATTCCTGCTACTTTGGGCAGGAAAAACTTTCAGGTTTTTTTCCATGCTGTCTGGATAATTCCAGCTCCTGATGATATTCCAGAGGAGGCTGTGTTGTTCCCTGTGAGTGCTTCTATGGCAGACTTCTTACCACTCTCCTCTGGAATACCTTCTTAGTGTGCTGCCATGGGCACACTTCATTGCATTTTCAACCAATTCCTAATACCTCTGAAAATCCCCTCCAGGAAATAACTCTTATTCCAAGAGACCCATCATATGAGTCCCAGATTTACCTGCACCCCTCTTGAATATAGAATTTTCTTATTGTCTGCATTATTTACATACTAAAATGAAGACATCAAGACTGAGTCTTGAGCAGTGGCACATTTGAGGTTTCCAGCAGGAGTAATTTGTTTGTACCCACCACTTCCAGTCCTTTCTCAGTGTGGTGTATGCCTGGAGTTTGGCAGGTATAAATGAAACCTCCAGGATGATGCAGTTACTCCTTGCTGTGACTCAGAACAAGGTTTTCATCACGCTGAAATTGTAATCAGTTATGACAAAGGTGGCAGGAAGCCAGAGGATAATCCATTGAGGAAGGAGGAGACATGAAACACCCCATGGTGTTTGGAGCAGAGCTGAGCAGCTCGGGTGGTGTCTGTGAGCAGGCACAGCCTCCACGGTCCCCTGGGCACAGCTGGGCTTCCTGTGGCATTCCTTGGGTCTTGGGTCCTCTCGTGAGCTCCTGTGTCTCTGGGGCAGGTTTGGAATGCACAGGACCCTGATGCCAATCCCAGTCACTGGCAGTGATCACAAGAGCTGCTCTGGACAGAGGGATTCCTGGGGGCAGGAAAAGCTCGGGCTGTGCCACACAATGTCCTAAGGCCCAAACTGGGCCAAGTGTTACCCACCAGCCTTGGCCTCAGAGAGGCAAATTGCAAAGCACACTTGGACCACATTCTCCCCAAGGTCAGAATATCTGGGCTTGATTCTGATCTTACCAGGCCATAGATTTTGGGTTTCTTATGCCTGTAGCACTTTCATTTAAGCAGAATGGTGATAACAGAATGAGGTTCACTTGAAATTTACTTAATCCAGTATTTTCCTGACTACACCTCTTGTAAGATGGAGGTTCACTCTGGAATGAATTTGGCCCACATGACAATCAGTGTCTGGCATAACTGTTGCTATCTAAAGAGGAAAAGGTAAATTTACCTACAGAGGGAAGGGAAACAAAGGCAATATTTATCCACAGTGGTGCTGCTATAGAGGCCAGGGATATTTCAAGCAGCAATAATAAAAAGAGATGTGTGCTAAATTATCTCTGCTTGGTTCTGTCATTGCTGGGCTCATTACCATCACTACCTGCTGCACTGGTTCTGAACAACAGCTCCACCACTATTTCTTTAGAGATTTATACTTACAAAAAACTCTAAATTTGTGGAACTGGATGATTTCATTTTCCTTTAACAATGAGGTTCCAGCCTTTAGAAAATAGCTTTTCAGTCTCTTTCCCAGACTCCAAATTAAAAGAATAATTTATCACGGAAAAGTACAAAAATGGGCTTAAGGAGAATGAAAGTAACATTTATTTTTCTCTGCATAGAAATGTCCCTCAGAAGTTGAAGGTAAAACATGCAAATGAAGGGGCTGATGTGCAAATGAAGGCACCACTGCAGATCATGCACCTTCTGGGCAATCGTTGTTTATTTAGTGATGGAGAAGGGAAACTGAACTAAAACAAACACGGTTCGGATTCTCAAGCAGGTTTTCAGAAATCTTTCAGTGAACTCAGTTTTATCCTCTTTAGAGGTTCTCAGCAGCACTGGGTCTTGGCCAGCATTGCTGCAGAGTCGGGCACTGTCCACAGAGCCTCGGTGCTGCGGGCTGAGCCCCTGTCCTGTGAGCCCTGCCCTGTGAGCCCTGTCCTGTGACCCCCTGTCCTGTGAGCCCCTGCCCTGTGACCCCCTGTCCTGTGACCCCCTGCCCTGTGAGCCCTGCCCTGTGACCCCCTGCCCTGTGAGCCCTGCCCTGTGACCCCCTGTCCTGTGAGCCCTGCCCTGTGAGCCCTGCCCTGTGAGCCCTGCCCGGCAGTGCTGCCAAAGGGCACTGCCAGGGGGTGCCTGCTGTGCCCATCCACATCCAACCTCAGGGCACAATGACAGGGGGTGTTTCTGGGCACAGCTCCAAGGGGCACAGCAGAGCCCCTGCTTTCAGACATCTGTGCTGAACATGACTCATGTGTCAGAAGCAAATTTTGCCTCCTTTCTCTTTGCTTTTTGCTTGAGATCACTTGTCTAAAAATGAAAGACCCAGGTGACTGTGTCACTAATTCCTTTATGTGTGGGAAATGGATGTGTCCAGGACTACTCCTGTTCTGAGCTGCTCACTGCTCTTGGTTGGTACTAAGGCCATGTGTAATTGGGGAGCTATTAGCTTGAGAAATGATCTGGAAAGGATTAACAATGACTATAAGGCTGGAATATTGAAAGGCATCAAGTGTTCCCCAGGGAAGAGAATATGCTCAGCATTGTAGTTCTGTGATCCTGGAGGCAGTGAAGGTATTTCCACTTTAGGAATTAGGGGAGAGCGTTACCCACTGGGGTGGTTTGCCTCTCTGAAACTGATAAATATAATCTGAAACATTTTTATAGACAGCTGTAACTTATTAATTGGGCTGATACTGTCATCATTTAGTTGAATTGTGTAGTTTAGTGTGAGTTCAATAGCTGTGGTCTGTTCTCAGGAGTGACACTGGGTAGTCTGAGGGAGAGTCCAGCTCTCCCTGAGCCTCCCTCTTCAGCACTGCTCAGGGCTGGGGATCTCAAGATCTTCTCTGCTCATCACAGTGGTTTTTCCAGCTTTTCCTGAGATGTGTTTGTGCTATTGCACTTGCTTTAATAACGATGAACAAGTCAGGAGTAAATTATGTGCCACAATTTTGGCCAGCATCAAAAGTAAGGATAGTTTAACAGCCATTTTGAAAGGCAGATTTGGAGAATAGGACACCAGCAGCTCCAGTCAGCTTTCCTCTTAGCATTAGGGTAATTACTTGAATGTAATTTTGTGTATAATGTAATTAGTAGATACCTTAGAACATTCTAGTGTGTGCTTGTCTGCATCTTTCAGGGCCTAAATACCTAAAAATTACTGACTGTATGTGATGAAGTCACTTTGGAAATGGAATTTATACTTCTGCATTAATTAGGTTTATTAGAAAACTTTGCCTTGTGGTGACTGGCAGATTTACATTGGGAATATTAATGAAAATAGAGGATGTTCTTAATTTCTGAGATCTTTTACTTCACTGAGGTGTGATGTCATAGCAGTGTTGGGCAACCCAGATAAAACCAACCTGCTCTTTCTGTGTATGGGTAGTGTACATTCACCTGTCTGCATCACTTGTAGCATGAGTTAAAAAATGTGCTCAAAAAAGATTATTACCAGTGCAATCTGAAGCAGTATCAGTATAAATCTTTGTATTCCTTGAGCTCAGGGAAAGGCCTTGCTCTGGAATAACAAGCAGAATATTTTACCATAACCATATTCCCTGTCACCTCAGTGGTCAGAATGGGGTTTCCATGCAGGGGGAGTTTTCCCTCCCCTCCTTCCACAGCCCCTCAGGCTGCACTCCCAGGCTCTCAGTGCCAAGCCAGTCCCTGTGCCCAGGCTGCCCCTCAGCTCCTCCCTGCTGGTAATTCCCTGTGCCCGTGCCTTTTAATACTTCAGTCTGCTTTCTATAAACATTTCTTGTCTTTTGACCTGTGACAGAGGGAGCCAAGTTAAGTGCAGGGTAATTTCTTCCTCCCATAAATGGGCACACATGGAAAATTTTGGATGCTTTATTATCTAGTTGCAGCTTGTGCTTTCTTTGGTTTACTCTGGGTTCTTGGCATGTTTTATAGCAGTGTCTGGAAAATCAATTTTTCTTTTCCCAGCTACAAAGCAGTACATGTGTTCTTAAACAAAATCCTGTCATTCTGACCAACATCTTTAATTTTTCTTCCCTAGTGTTGTCGTGAAACCTACTTCAGTCCCATAAATTTGCTCTTTAATTTCAGTGTTGCTTTTAGGGATCACACTTAGTTTAAGAACGCTGTCAAGCAACTGCTTGTACAAAAGGGCTGCATGTGTATTTAGAGTTTTTCCAAAAGGGGTTGTTGTAGTTTAATTGTGCTTTCTAAACTGTAGAACTTCACTGGTTTCTTTCTTCTATCCTCCTTGTTTATTACATATCTTCTTGTTTAAGGAAGCTGGATGGGTTAGTGATGAGAGTCACAGTTTAAATGCTTCTCAGAGGAGGATTTATGGGAGAAAAAAGACCAAAAATGTTGTATTCCTGCTTCCATGGGATGCCAGCCAGGGCACAGGGATCCAGGTGTGCAGCTCTCTGTCCCCAGTGCTGCTGGATGTTGCTCTGCATCTGTGGGAGGGTCCAGGGAAGGCCAGCCGTGGATCTCCCAGCAGTGGATGCTGATGTGGGTTGTCTGGGAGAGTGGAGGGCTGTGTCTAGATGGGCTGGTACTGGCACAGGCCTGGATTCCTTTGACATTCACACTGCCATTGGTTCAGAAAGCACAGGAGCAGCTCAGGGTCAGGGAGCTGGGCTGTGTTTGTGCCTCCGGGGCCCAGGGCAGCAGTGAGTGATGCCCCTCATGCCAGGCTGCAGCTCCATCCATCCCCTGGGCAGAGGTGCAGAGCAGAGCCCCGAGCCTCATCCTGTGCTTGCCATCACCCCCTGTGGCTCAGGGAATGGTGGGGACCCTCCTGCTGGCACTGGGGACCTGCAGGAGCCAGAGGAGCCTGCACACTGTGGCAGGAGCAGGGGCTCAGCAGGGCACCAGGGAGCAGGTTCTCCTTCCCCACAGCAAGATGTGGCCTCTCCAGCTCATTAATGCCTCTGATTGCTCGTTGCTGTCCCTAGGACAGCTCGGTCCCCACTGCTGTGTGGATGATGTCACCTCAGGGTCAATTAATCAGTCCTTGTGTAGGCAGAGCATACGCTTGGCTGTATCTGGTGGAACAGAATTTAATTACTGCGTGAAGGGGGGGTTTAACACTGGAATTACCATCACCATTCTCATTTGAAATCAACGAATTAATTTCTTGTTTACAGTATTTGTCTTGCAAATGAAGTTTTGATCCTTATGGTGATGAGCTGATGCTCCACAAAGCCTCGAAGAAGGAGGAAAATGAAAGGTGCTGTCAAATGGCAGCATCAGTGGTTCAGGCTAAAGGGAGCTCCTGCGAGGAGCAGAGGGTCTCTGCCTTTCTGGGAATGCTGAACAACGCTGGCCTTCTGGAACAACATTTTGGTAGCTCTTCAGCATTGTTGCTGGTTAGAGAGGACCAAAACCCAAAAGCAAATAGTTTTAAATGTTTACCACCTCACACACACGTTGCCTTCCCTAAAGGAAGCAGACACCCAGTGCCTTATGTGAAGGGGACCAGCAGTGCTTGGAGCTGTGAAGAGAAACAGGACTGGGTGTTCCAGTCCTCGCAGGAGAGCACTGGGAAAAGCTTGGGATGAAAATGGCCCTCACCTGAAGGAACACACCCCAATCCAAAGCATGGTCAGCTGATTTAAAAGCGGCAATTTGGAAACATGGTTTTGTCATAGGAGGCTCTTAGATTTTGTTTAGACCTTTCAGACAACCCTACAAACCAAATTCTGGAGGAGAGCAGGGTATTGGTGAATATCCCAGCAGTGCTATGAGCTGTCTCAGCAATCCTCAGATTATTTGGGGGGACAGTTAAATACGTTCTTGTTAAAAAGTTCTCTTGCTCTTCAGACGACGTTGATTGCTCGTTAAAACTCAGCATTTACTCCTGTGTTTATTGGGAACACCTGTGGGTGTGCAGGGCTATTTAACCCGAACTGGGAGCAGCTGGGAGTGATGTCGAGTGTGTGGGCTGGGTGCTCTTCCCGTCTCCCTGTTTGGCACTCTTGGCTCTCTGCTGCTTTTCTTTCCCAAAAAACTTGAGGTACTACTTTCTTCCATACCACGTGTTGGTCTCACTGTGCTGGGGGGGGGGGATTATGTTGTTGTTTTGTGTTGTTTTGGTTTGGTTTTAACTTCAGTAACTTCAAATTCAGGTCCAACCTTGGCGCTCTGAAAGACCTGGGATGGAGCACATTCAGCCATCGATTTTCAGTGCCTGCTATAAGAGGAGGCTGAATAGACCAGACTTGGACATAAACTGCTTGTTGATGCAGAGTTGAGCCTGGGAGATTAAACGAGAAGGGCACCACAGCGCAGGTAAGGGAGTTTAAAATTCAAGTCTGAGCTGCTGCTTTTTCTTGTGCTGCCAAATTCTCTTCTTTTGCATAACCTTGGTCCCAGAGATGGGAGGATAGAGAAACACTGCAGGTTTGTTGCTCCTACAAAGGAAGGACTAACGTGGTCCAGGAATACGTGTGGGGTATCTGTAATGTGTGAGGGCAGGGCCCTGCTGCAGGAGGGGGGTACTCTGAGGTCAGGACATTCCTCACCAAACCGTGCTGTGGGGCAGGTCACACAGCAGCTCTGCTGCAGCTGCACCTGGGTCCAGTGGAGTTAATGTTGTTATTGACTGCAGCTGAGTCAGAAACCCTCCCTGAATCCCTCTGGTCCACCAGCCAGACGGGAGAACAAAGCCATTGCTGATGATAACAGAGCTTTTAACTCCCTTTGTCTGTGCAGACCTTAGTCCTGCAGATAAATGCTGTCAATGAGGGTGGTATTAGTACATAATACAATTTATGGATGCTTGTCTCTCTTTATAAGAGCTCTTCATCTTGTTACCAGGCATTCAGTGCTCTTAGCACCAAACATGGAAGCCCAGAGCAGCTGATCTTTTCTGGCCAAGCTTATTTGAAATTATACTGACATGAGAGTTTTTGTGATTTGAGATTTATTTACTGTTCTTGTGATGTACTTGAACCTTGATCTTGACTTTGAGGAACACCTGTCACTCAGCTGCAGAGACTGAGCTAAAACTGGGTGACCTGTCCTGGGAAGTTGTTGGCAACGTTCCTGCTGCCAAACCAGCTCCTTGTGCAATGTTGGGTGGCCTGGACGAGCTTTTCTACTTCTTTCTTTGCAAGAGAGTAAAATTGTCTTTCGTTAGCACATGCCTTTGTTTTCCCCTGTTTGTTGCATCCTGAATATAAACCATCACGGCTGTTTCCAAAGGTAATGTGCCTCCAGGGGCAGAATTACCACGGAAAAAGGCAGCAGCAGAGCTTGGGATAACCCATTTTCCTTGAGCAAAACCTGAGCAGGGCATGCACATGCTCAGGTACCTGCAGGTTTGGAGGGTGAATTGATCTGGATACCTGAGTGATCTCTGACCACTGGGCCTACCACGGAGCACTGGAACAATGTGATTTTTACTGGAATTAAAAAAGAAAGGGGAAGGGAAGTGTCTGAGGCAATCTGAGAGGCCCAGCTCTGACTGAACACTTCATATTTGGATTCTGAGTCTAGTGACAGACGAGATCAGTCCAATTTCAGTAATTAACCTCATTTTGTGAGACTTCATACAAGCAGTAGGATATTTTACAGAGAGGGCTTTGCATTCAGGTCTCACAGGATCAGACCAAAAAGTCTTTAAACCTCCTTCTATCAAGAAATTCCTGTCTAGTCAAATATTTAAGAAGCAATCAGAGCTTAACAGGCATCCAATTTATTCACTATCTAATCAAAACAGGTTTGATTTTTTTTTTTACTAGTTTGCTTCTCAAGAGTTGCAAAACTAACCAGTGGAGACTGCTAATAGGAAACGTCACTTGCTTTGTTATTTTATTTGTTTGTGGGGTTGGACTTCAGGGTAGAGTTTTCATCCATATTAAGGCTGTAACTATTTTTCCATCCTGCGTGCTTGAAGTTTTCCTAATAAAAAAAAAATATTGCTTACAGGATGTTTTGTTGGTGTCTGAGCCTGGGAATATGTCATGGTTTGCCACCTTCTGTTTTTGCCATTTGGAAAAGCTAATTTTGTTGCAGGATTTGCTTCTAGCAACTTGTAAGCAGCAGCTGCAGGGAGGTGCAGGGAAGGGGCCCCTTCTGAAGGACTTCTGTGCCTTGAGAGGGTGATTATTCTTTTCCTGGTTCCTTATTGCTTTGGGAAATTGCCTTTCCCCGCACCAAACTCCACTCTTGTCCTCAGGGCATCTCCCGTGCTTTGAGAGGAGTTTCTGTAAGCCCTGATTGTTGCCTGGTTAAGGAGCAGAGCTCTAATCAGCCCATCTCATTTCCCTGATTTAACGAGCAGCGCAAATGCCCGACAGCTCAGCCAGTGAAGCCCCCCCGAACCCTGCCGAGCCCTGGGGCAGCCTGGGCTGGCTGTGAAAGGTGTGACCTGGTGCCTGCGAGGAGGGGGCTCAGCGGGTAACGGGGCTGGGCTGAGCCTGAGCCGGGGCACCTTCTGCCAGTGGGGCCAGGGGAGCGGGATGTGTCCGCTGGGCAGGGATTGGGAGCTTTGTTTTTCCCACGGGGAGAACAAAGGGATTGTCTCCAGGGCAGGTGTTTGCCTTCCAACCCAAACCAGACCGTGTGGAGGGCAGAACCTTGGGTGTCTCACACACACCCACCCAAGGAGGGACAAGGCACAGATGGAACCTGTTTGGAGGTTAGGAAGAATTTTGGAATTTTCCTTGGACTTTGTTGAGTAAATTGATCTAAAAATAGGCTCAGGCTGTCCTCAGGTGGGGACACAGGATGTGTCTAACACCTTCACCTGTGACAACCAAAGGTTGGAGTAGCTGCAATCTCTGAATGAGATGTTGCATCTCCAGGGACTGAATGCAGATTTTAATGCTGTGACTGAGAGCTGCATTAGTGAGGTAAACCCAGAGGGACCCCTGTGAACGGGCAGCCCTTGGCATGGCTGCAGTTTGACAGTAAAGCTCTGGTTTTAGGGATTCAGCTGCAACAGCCACCAATCTCAGCTGGGAGATGCTCCAGCACATCTGAATATTTGCACATTCAAACTCACCCCCCAATCTCGTGGCTCTCCTCTGTGGATGTTATTCATTAGCGTGGCCCTGGATGCCAAAATAACAATCCTTTGACAAGCTAATGCTCCTGCATAATGTGATTAAAATGTAAATGTGTTTCCCTGTGATTATTCTGTTCTCTCAGCTGTGCTGGGGGAATGGATTCCTGCCCTAAGGCATGTTCAGGTATTGCCTCTTTTGAGATGGAGTTAAAAAGCAGAAGGTAAATAGGCCTTAGTTGTAATTCTAGTATGTTTTTATTTTGGTGAGTTAGATTCAGTTTATAACTGAATGAAAGAATTCTGAACTTTGTAGGAAATGTTAGGTGGCACTGTGGAATCTGGGAAGTCTCTTGGTGAGGATAACTTGGGACCTCTTTGGTCTTATACTCCATTTGTTCTTGGCTCTTTTGACCAAATGTCTGTCCACTGTCTGGAAAGGTTACAGTGAAATGATCCCATTGGAATTCTTGATAAACAGATTGTTCCTTAACTCATTAAATAACTTAAAATGTCTGAACAGCATGTAGGAAATGGTCTTTGTCAAGAGGCTGTGCCCTGAACAAGACCTCCTTTTATCTCTGTTTCAAAAGGAGGTATTTAGAACCATGGGGCAATATGATGAGGTAAGAGCTGTTTAATTCTAGTGAGACTTGTTTTCTGTCTTTATCAGTGAGGATGTGAATCGGTTCCCAAGAGCTCCAGGTTTAGAATGTCCTGGACTGGGCTCATCTCTTCTGGCTCCCAGCCCTGGCCATCAGTGTGTCTCTGTCAGTGGGAGGGTGTGTGAGCCCCGAGCCCTGTGCTCATTTGGGGTGACCCCACGGGCTGGTGGGAGGAGGAGCTGGGCAGGGCAGTGCCTACAGGTCCGGGGAATGAGGGAGAAAAGCAATGGCCACACTGCAGATTCCACTGGCTGTTGAAGTCGTGCTCCTACACTCGTGTCTGGGCAGATTCTCACTGTCTGCTTGGTGCTGTTTAGGTGCAAAGGAGGACTTGGACCTTGACCTAAAAAGTTCATAAAAATGATTTGTCTGCATATTGTCTTGTTTATATTTAGCATTTCCTGGGCATGTGCAAACAACTCCTGGCTTGAGCAGATTCCAGCCTAAGGCTTTGCAAGCAAACAGGCCAGGGTGAGCAGGACCTGTATATATGAATTAGTGAAATTCACTCTAACTCACAATCTGTCCGCAAAGGCATTTTAAGGTCACTCTCAAATTGTTGCACAGGCCCATGTAATGCTGTTTAGGAATTCTGGTGGTAGTTTTTAAAGCTCAGATGTTTCCTTCCCATCATGCCTGACACGTGGCTCCTTCAAAACCCCAGTGAGGAGCTATCCCAGGTAAATTTTTGTCAGGTTTGGTTTAGGTTATACTGGCGAATCTTCAGTGGAAACAGGGACATGATCACTCTGCTCATGAAAATTGTTCCTTAAAGGCAGTTAATTTGGACTGTCTTGTTGTAACACTCAGTGAGGTACCAAGAGCTGTGTCCCTGCAACTTCTGTCTGTAATAGGTAGGAGGGGACAGAGTGTGAAATGTGGAGGGTGTCACACTTAGTGTTGTGCCATTGCAGAGTTAGAAATACTAAATAATTTAAAATACTCCAACCAGTGCTGCTGCAGGTGGGAGAATGAGCTTGAAAACCAGGTTTTCTGACATAACCCCAGTCCCATATTTTCTTGTAGATCCCTCTAAGCAGTGGAGCAGAAAGGGCTCTTCCCCTGGGTCCACCTGCACAGCACCTCCACAACACCCTGCCTGACACTTATTTTCCCCTGGACTAAGTGCAGATGCCACAGGCCAGCACCAAACTGCCTCTCAACATCCTGAGTGCAGGGGACATCCTGAGGGTATAAACCAGCACTGGGAGTACTTGTGGATCAGGAACTGTAGAGTGCTGGAGCAGTTGCCCTTTGAGCCTGGATATTCCCCCAGGTAAAAGGTGTGAGAGCCACCACTGGAGTGGAGTTTCAGAGGAATTTCAGTTTCTAGGTCTCAGCATTGTGTGTGTTATCTTTTTACTTTTGGGGATTTTTTAAAGCAGATTTTGAGTTGGAACCTCTCCATAATGGCACTTGAGTAAATTGCTTCTTTTCCTTCCCTATAAATTGCTCTAAGCTGTTTCACCAGGTTCTCTCTGGCTCTTATCGAAGTAGGAGGAACAGGTAAAGACTGAAAGAGCTGATGATGTAAATGAAAATTAGCATCTACTTCTTGGTGGGTTGGGGAGTTTAGGGGTGGAGGGAGCTGTGAGGGGAAACCACTTCAGGGAAGAGAAGTGAGAAATGAAAGAGTGGGAAAGAGGCAAAGCAAAGGTCAGGAGCAGTGATGGTCCTGAAGGTGTACATTTGGCTGCTGCTGAATGAATGGGAAGGACCTGAACAAATAGTAATTAAAATCCCAGCTACTATGTAAATGCCAGATTAGAGCTGTGATCTTTTTGCAGACTTTCCTTCGAGGTGAGTGGGAGTCTGTATGTTACCCCTGGGGATGCTGAAGCCTAAATATATGCTCAAACCCAGAGAGAGTCAGTTTTCTCCCTGGAGTGAGTTGACATCCCTCTGACGTGAACCAGCAGCACCCCAAGGTTTCTGTGAGGTTTGACGGCTCAGAGAGGGCATTTCACTGTCTTCCTACAGGTGAGGGTGTTTCACTGCCACCCTCCTGTACAGCAGCTCGGAGTTCTCTGGGTTTATAACCTGATCCAGAATCGAGCATTTCACTTTCTCCTGGAAAACGTGGTCTTGAAACTCCATTGGGGCAGTGCTGCTGTCCCGTGGGCAGGGACAGCCCCACTGCTGCTGGGAGGGTAACTCCTGCCAGGAGGGCCCCTGGGTGGCACAGGGGCTGCCATGGACGGAGGGCACCAGGCTGGGGAAAAGCTATTGACAACTTATTTGGGGAACACGTCTCTATAGCCCCGTTCCTATGGCAACCCTGATGTGAAATGTGCTGCTAGAAAAACAGGAGTTACTATAGAAACATCTTCCCTGTGAAAAGTTTACTTTGTACCACGTGATGCCTAATATTAGTTTTTTCAAGTGAAACCACCCACCTGTGTTGGAGTCAATGAACAGGTCACTGTACTCAGGGTGACACAGCTGGGGATGGGCAGAACCTGCATGTCTTCTGCTCGAAGCACCTGCTGCCTTTGCCTGCCCTGAGCAGCAAGAAGGACACAGAAATGTTGTATTATGCAGGACGTGAGGGACTCTTATAATAGTTGTATCTGGAGAGTTTGTTGAGACCCTTAATTTGGGGGGAAATCAGTTAATTTTGGTTTTGTGTGGATAGAATTTTTATACATTTAAAAAAAATTATAAATAGTATCCTGAGTCACCATCTGTACCATTCAGACTCTCCCTAATGGCCATTGGGACTTTAAAACTGGGGGAGGGTTTTGGCTGGCTCTTTTAAGGTCACATTCTAGAAACAGCTTCCTGAAAGCAAGGCTTGAATCTGGTTCTTCACAGAATCACTTCTGTTGGGAAAGACCTCTAATGTGGGGTCCAGCCGTGTGTTCTGCTCTGCTGGAGGGTGCAGTGGGGCTGCTTCAGACCCCAAAACACTTGTCACGTGGACCAGAGTGACTCCAGGAGAGTGGGGAGAAGCTCAGCTACAGTGTGGGCTCTGCTCCTCTGCTTTGGCCCCTGTCCTGTGTGCCTGTGCCAGCACAGCAGCCCCAGCAGGGTCACCCTGGCAGAGGGATCTCAGGGGAATGGGGCACCTTGGCAGACAAATCTGGTAGCAGTCAGCTGACCCAAGTCAGGTGCACCCACAGAGCCCCTCTCTGCCAGATAGGATGGACCTCTCAAAGCAGGGTCTGCTGCTCAAGGGGTGGCGTCAGATTGCTGGGTGTGGAGAGGGGCCATGGTGGGGTGTGGAAGCTCACTCAGAGCAAGGCAGTTTGGTGTGGATGGAAGTGCCACCAACAAGGCCCAGGGGTGGAGTTTTCAGTGGCACCAAGGTAAGGCTCATCAGTGCCCTCACTGCCACTTCAAGCACAGGTGTCTTCTCTTGCAAACATCAGCCTGCCTGGCTGGTGCAGGTTTGAGGCTGAGGTGGAGAAGATTCTTGAGTTGCTGTCTGGGCTTTGCTGTGTCTCTTGGTGCTGCTGGGGTGATGTGAGTGATGCTGTGAGGTCACTAATGCTGGGGGGGTTAATGTAAAGGATTTCCTGTCTTTATGGGTTGAGTGCTGCATTACCTGAGCCTGTGATAAACCTGTAGTAATGGGTTGGCAATCGTAAAAGAACAATTTCCCATTGTTTCTGCACTCCCAACCCTACTTTGGTGAATCACTGAGCTCCACAAAGCATTCCCACACCTCCTCCCATGAAGAAGTTAAATATTGTCACAACGTTATGGTTGAGTACATGAAGCTGCAGCTCTAGGAAGCTGTTGCAAGCACAATGTACACATTTGAGGAGTCTGAGGCCTTTGAGAAAGACACAGATCCTACAGGTCTCATAGACTTCAAGTGGGGTGTGAAGAAATCCATCACCTCTTTGTGAATTAGCTGAAAGATGAAAAAGCTTTTTAATTTTGCTGATTGTATTTTTCAGTTCACGCTGAAATCTTGTAGGAAACAACTTCAGGACAGAAATCCCTCAATATTTTTCCCAGTGTTGTCATCCAGTCTAGCCCAGAGGCTGCCCTTGGGGCAGAGGCTTAAAGGCCCTGTGCTGCTTGGCTGGAGGGGGGTGTTGTTCCTGAACAGGGGTGGATAAACCAGTTAACATGGATTGTTTTGCAGAATGTGCAAGGATTCAGGTGTCACAATGAAGGGATGTGGGCTGGCTGTGGTGCACAAATGCAAAGTGAGGTGCAAAAGGAGGCTTTCTGCAAGTCTCTGTTGCCTCCCCAGGGACAGGAGTGTCCCTTCTTACAGCCTGGATGTGCTGAGTGCTCTGGAAATGGCCCACACTGTGCCCTTGAGCCTGATGGAGCAGAGGATGGGGGTGACCCCACTGTGCTCTCCAAGTGTTGGGCTAAATCCTGCAGTTAAAACTTTATTTGCCTTCAGGTTGGAGGGACATCTGTGAGCTCTGATCCTTGGCTGGACAGAATTTCCAAAGGAAAATGCATCCATTAAATGGACCTTCGGTGTGGGGACATGTTTGTTACCTCGGGGAGCAAAGGTGGCCCCAGTGCTGGCAGATATGGAGCAAAGAGCACAGAAACTGGGAGGTATTGTTCCAGAAATGCCGTTTCTCAAGCACGTGTTCCTTCTGAAGGCTGGTACCTTCTCACCACGTGCTGCTGCGTGTCTGTGCACAGACCATCTGAGGTGTGTGAATGAAGGAAAGGAATCCCATCTGAGGGGTTTCGGGAGGATTCTTGTCAGGTGACTGAGACATGCTGTGTGGTTTAGGTCATTTTGGATCGTTAGGTGTAGGAACTTGGAAAAAGAAATTGAGTTTATGTAATTCTCCCAGCCTGATATTTTTAACTTAAATGCTGCAATTGCAAAACTCAGCGCTGCTTTTGGGTTTTTATCTCTTCTACAGTATGTGCCAGCTCTGTTTAATCAGAATTTCATGCTGTCTGATCACCTGCAAATAGATCTCTTGTGAAGTCCTTTTGATTTTCCAGGCCTGGGGATGTGGGGTGGGCCTGGCATGAGTCTGGTCGTGACCAGACTCGTGAGTGGGACCAGGTTGGTGTCCCTTTGTCAGCCTGACCAGCACACCAGGCAGCCCTTCCTCTAAGGGATTCAAAGGCAAAAGCATTAGCCTGGCCTCCTGTTTTCTGAAGGAATCTGAAACTTGGCCTAGAACTGTGAACACACAGGCTGCTGCTCCTGCACTCCTGTACCAGCCCTGCTCTCAGTTTTCCTTCAAGCACATTTGTATGGTGCAACTGTGGCACGGAGTGATTGGCAGGACCCATCTGCCCCTCCTGTGTGGGGCCCAGGGACTGGAGAGAAAGGAGCTGTGAATTTGGGGTAGGGAAAAGATCATCTTCCCACCGGCTCTGGAGTATTCCCAGCCCGGGAGTTTCACTTCTCTCTCCCCACGCTATGAGGGAGTGAGTGCTTCTGTGGCAGGGCTGACCTGGTGCCACCTTGCAGGGTGCAGGTTAAGGATATCCGGGTGGTGCAGCAGTCCCAAACTCCTCAGCATCCTGGAATAACCCAGGAGTTACAGCCCTGTTGATTCATCACCCCCCAGGGATGCTTGAGATGAGCAGTCACCTCCATTCGGTGCCCTGAGTGAGCCCAGGGGCTCCGAGCAAGGCTGAGCTGTGGTTTGCACATTGCCACAGTTGCTGTGCTCTGAAGAAACAAAGAACCCAGGACTGGATTTTTACTGCCACACTTGATCAGCCAAAACTGTGAACAAAGGCCCTGTGAGCACATCCCAAGGAAGGCAGGCTCTGCCCAAAGGGCAGGTAAGGAGGACTTGAGAAGGTGGCCGTGAGGATGAGCAGAGCTCTCAGTACAGGACATTTCCTACTCTGCTGCTTGCTGCTGTGGCTTTCCTGATGTCCCTGCTGGAAGGTGACTGCTCTTCATGCCTAACTTGAAACACTCTTGCATGGAAACATCTCTAGCAGTTCCTCCCTTCTGAAACCTCAAGGAGGGAAGGGCTCACACAGGCGGAGATATTGGTTGGAGCCAGTTTGATCTGATGGATGGGCAGAATTGATTTCCAGAGTCATTCATTCAGATGGTTGGTGCTGTGGTTTAAGTTTGACCAGTTCTAGGCTGCCACTGAACATCTGGGGATAAATTCCAGTGTTGCTCCATTAATGTCCTTAAAGAAGGGGAAGGAGTAAGAAACCATCTTATTCTGCATTGGTAACTTAAGGACAGAATGTTCTAATTCGGGTACCATAAATTATACCCATGAATAAGCATGTCCTGATTTTTCAGAGGTGCTGAACAATTATAATTCTATTGACTTCAGTGGAAACTGGAATGAGCCCAGTGCATGCTTTGGATAAATCATGTTATGTAACAGAGAAATGATGGTAATTTATGTTCAAGAATTTTTCATCACAGGGCTGAGCTCTCTTCTTTGCAGCTGGAAAGAATGGAAAGTTTGAAGGGTTGTGCTGAGACTCTTAATGCACCTGCACAGCATTTGTGGTGTGCAGCTCCAGGACACCTGCCCTGTGCTGGCTGTCACCTCCCCCAGCGCTGGGCCACTCCCAGGGAGTGAGGGTGCCCTGGGTGGGCAGCACCAGTGGAGTGTGGAGGGCCTGGGAGTCTTGGGAAGCTTTGGGTGTAAAACCTTTTTGGCACAAGAGAGATCTGTGGCGTTGAACAGCCTGGGGACTGCAGGGAAGGGTGTGCAGGTGGTGATGGGCCTTGCACCTGCAAAGCATGTGTGTGAGGAGCAAAGGGAACAAAGGAAAAGGCTGGGAGAGCAGTGTCTTCAGCCCTGGACCATGGGAATCAGGGATGCCCTTCCCAGGCTGCCCCTGTCCCCTCATGAACCAGAGTGGCCAATGCCACACTGTCCAGACAGTCCCTGGGGCCCCTCCCAGTGCTGCTCTTTGCTCTCAGGGAGGGTGCAAAGAGCCAGTGCAAATTAAAGATAGAAATAAAACTGAAGAGAGGAAAGCAATCAGAACACCTAAAATCCAGCACTATCTTTAATCATAAGTGGAAAAAAATAAAAATGTATCGAGTGTTGTTTGATCACAATCTAAACACAGCCTAAACAACCCTTTGAATTTGTAAATGACATGCAATAGGGGTATTTTTAGCTCATGTTGCTCAGATCTCAAGGAGGATTTTTGGTATGTTGTAGCTTATCACATTTCTTGCATAATAAGCTCTAGTTTTCCACAGCAGTTTAATTTTCTGTGAGCCTATTCTGTATGCAAATAACTTCTCCTTTGTGGTCTCCAGTGGTAAGATTATCTTCAGTTGGAGTGGATTTAAGGTGAAAAGAACTTTACTGAAGGGCAAGATTGTAATCTCTTCCTTTACCTTGTTTGTCTTTCCCAGGCATGTTTTTATTATCAGTTTTGCTCATGTTTTTCTTCTCAGGTTGAAATTCTAATGAAAATGTGGCAAAATTTCTCACTTCTTTAGAGAGTGCCAAAAAGCCAGTTTTTGTTGCATTTTCTGATTGAGACAAGTGCACTTTTCCTTTCCCATATCTCCACCTGAGTGTGTTTAGGGAGGTCCACCACCCTTGTGTAGGAAACACTCTCTAATAAAATAAATAACCTGGGTTTCTCCACTGAGTGGCTTCTCCTGACAATTCAAGAGCAGCTGTAAAGCTCAGCCTAATCTTCAGAGCACGCCAGACTGGGGTTTGTGTCCTGGCAGTTGGATCGAGGACTTTAGAGGGCAGCTATGGGACAGCTAGAGAAGACATGCACAGCTTCCCCATGGTGGAAGGGCTGGAGGGAGGCCACAGACCAGCTGGGGTTTGGAGCATTTTCCAAGCCAACTGGTGCTCAGGTTTAGTTTTACAACAAAAGAGAATTAATTCTCTGCTTTAGGGGCCGATGGTGCAGACGCTTCTGTGCCACAGCCCCAGGTGGTCGATGATGGAGCTGCTCGAGGTCTGTGTGCTCGGGAGACTTTGCTGCTTCACAACATTGGGACGAAGCAGAAAAACCTGGAAGAGGCTGGAAAGGGCAAACACAGAGGAGGCAGAGCTGGAGATGGGCAGTCCTGAGGAAAGGACTGAGTGGGGGCTTTGCTCAGCAGTGCTCTCCTTCAGCCAAGCTCTGAGACCTGGAGCATGTGGCTGTGAGCCAGTGACAAGGACACAAAGCTGTCCCTGGGTGTCTGGTGGACAGTAAATGTGTCAATGCTAAGGGTGAATGTGGTGTTAGTGCCCTCTGCTCCAGGATTCTGTCACAGGCAGAATGGGAGTCCTCTATTTTGACTGATAATTCAATTCCCCACTCTTCTTTAATATCTGAAGCACAACAAACAGTGTTCACAGGCAGTGGGGCTCTTCCTCCCTCACTCTTAATGATTGGTCCCAGCAGAGGTCTGCTGAAATCAGTTGGATTGATTGCATAATAAATTCCAGGGTTCTTGGCAATTTCAGTGAAAATGAAAGTACCTGGAGAATTAGAGGCTGTTTAATTACAGAAATGGCTGGAGTTGGGCTCTGAGCTCAGTTCAGCACAGCTTTAGGAGCAGCACTGACTTCAGCCTGGACTTTCTTTACCTGTGTGCTGCTGTCCAGTTGACATTTGGGGATCTTTGCCACCTCTTTGATCCATGTAGTTGTCATAGGAACTATTCCCCAAGCTGTGTTCTGACTTGTTCCATGAGGCACTTTCTTGTATTATGAAGTGTTGACAGCAAAGCACAGGGATAGATTTTTAAATGTCACCAAGGTAACTACTGGCATTCAATTACAGTTCCAGATAAAGATGAATCTCTTCTGCAAATGGGACTGTGTGACAGCCAAAAACTGTGCTGAGGGTGAAGGTGGTTTGTGATACAGCAAAGAATTCTCTTCACCTTGCAAGGGTAATTGTGCCCATTCTGGTTTTCAGTAACACAACTGTAACATTCCTTATTGCTCAGTTGCTCAGCTGATGTCCTGAGACACTGATCACTCGGTATGCAGTTTTGGGGTTTTGTTCTGTCCTGCTCCATAAGTGAGTGTGTCACTGTGGCAGAGCCAGGGATTATCTGAGTGATCCTCTGCACCACCCAGCCCAGCTCTGCTTTGAATGCCATTTCTGTGGGGCTGCAGGCACATCCCAGAGAGCAGAGCAGCAATCACACTCGGCTGCAAATCTCTTGAAGCCTCACATCGTCCCTGCATCCTCAGCCTGAGAAGATGAAAATGCCAGGACTTGTGGGGATTAGGAGAGTGGATAGCTCGAGAAAAATGAGCTTTTAGAGAGTGGGAGAGAGTGAAAGAGCATTTGTGTGGGATCTGAGGGATCAAGAGGGGAGGAGGCAAAGGTACTAACAGGGTAAGAGCCTGGCAGAAAATTTGGTGTTAGAAATTGTGTTGTTAAAGCTGGGCTTTGAGTGTGAGAGCTGCTCTGAGGGCAGGAGGCTTCTTGTGAGCAGTGAAGACACTGAAGGCCCTTAAACCCCCTGCAGCTCTCGTGGTCTGAGGCTGTAGCCATGGAAAGGGCTTCTTGCAAGGCCTCCTCAAAACACCTGGTGACAGCCAATGCCTCTCCTTTCCTCACTCTTGACCAATTTCCTTCCTCCCTGTTACCTTCTGTCCATTGTGTCTCAATATCTTTTCCCAGAGTGATAATCACTTGGTATCCTTAAAGTCAAATTTAGGCAGTTACACATTCATTTCTCTCCACCATTAAGAAGGGTCTTTGCTTTCTGCATAGACTCCCTTATGTTTTGTTATTTGAAGTTTCACATTAAAGGTGAAAAGAACAGAGCCTGACAATGTCATCTGAGGAAAGCAATTTTATTTTAAGGTAGAGTGTTTTGTGAACAGCATCCTGATTGCTTGGCAGAGCTAAAAATAGCTGTCTGGTTAAAGAGCTGACGAGCATGTGGAGCCCTGGGAGCAATGCATTGGTGCTGTTGCCTCCTCATTCCACGCCCAAAGCTGCCCTAGCAGTGGGAGTGCAGTGGAATTGCAATGGGGGAGCAGGTGCCTTCTCAGAGAGAAGGGGCCCATGGCAAAGGGATGCATTTCTGTTTAAAGCAGCAGTTTGATTTCCCAGCACAATCTGAGGTCATCCCTTCCAGCTCAGGATGTTCCGTGGCTGGGTGAAAGGCTGGAGCTGGTATTTCACACAGCTGGGACAGGGCAGGGCGAGCATGTCCATTAGGAGAGCACAATTTTGGCCCTCTGTAAATTGAGGTGATTTATTGGCTTAATTTACCATACAATTATAACCATTCCTAACAAAACCATGTTTTATTCCCCTGAGCACTGTTTTCTGGCCCTGTTGTTTTGCAGGATACATCCACCTGTACCTGCTGCTCCATGTCCTGGCACACCTGATCCAGAGCAGGGAGGATCAGGTGTTGGTGCCAGGGTACAGGACTTACTGCCTGCTTGGCAAAGCCATGGAGACACAAGCCAGGCTGTGCTTCTTGCCCCCAAAAGACCTTAAAATAAATGTGAAACTCCCTGAGATAAAAGGGAAACATGAGCAAACCTCAGAGATGTACAGAGCACTTGTGCTGCCTTGACAAGTAACATGAAATCCAAACAAAGGGCTGGGGTTTGGGAGGGATTTGCCATGTAAGGGGCCCAGTGGAGATGGAGCCCAGGGGAGATGTCCCTGCCAGGACAGTTGTTTGGCTTTGTTTCTTGTAATGTGGGGAGTTTTTCTCCTTGTTTAAAGTTGTTTTCTCACAATTTCTTTAATCATCATAATCCCCCTTTCATCAGGAGCCTCCCTACCAACAGACCATTTGTCCTTCTTAATGCTTTTATTTGTATCCTTCTCCTTAATTTCCCCTGCCAGGCATCCTCTTATTTGGGTTTCAGCCCTTCAAGGAATACACTGGGAGGGAATGCAGTCCTAGGGCATCTCCAGCACTGGATAATTCCCCTGGAAACAAACGTAACTGCTGAGGAATTTTTGCTGTTTTCCTTTTAGAAGATAAAGTGGGTCAGATTCTAGAGAACTTTTGGGAGAGAATTTCACTCTCCTGGGAATGTGCCACGGGGAGAATCCTTTTGGGAAGGGGTGCTAATACATATCACCAGTGTGGATCCATATCATACCCAGTGACTGGCAGCCCTCAGGCAGCCACATAATGGCAATTAACTCTCCTTTGCCATGTTGTCAGGGAAATGAACTCTTTGGGTTGTTTTCAAGACAATTTCATAGAGTTTTAAGACAGAAATCCTTTTTTCCCTAAGAAAATTGCTCTAAGTGGCAAAGACCTGCTTATGTGGATTATTCTGAGCTCCATCTTGGGAAAGGCAGATGAATGTTCTATTTTACTTTTTCCCCCACTGCAGGTGACTCAGTGACTGTGAGCTGGCAGCACTTTCTGTAGCAGAGTGAGGTCATGGGCTAATTAGAGTAAATTAATGATTGTGTGTTTCTATTTGATCCATGGGAAGGACTGATTTCTCACTCCTAGCAGTTCTCAGGTGCAACTCCATTTTGCTCCCTGGAAGTCTCTTGTTCCTGACAATATTCAGTCTTAAAGAAAACCAATACTGTGGAGGGGGAATTAGAGTGGGAATGAAAATATAATTTAAGTAACTGTGAAACTGAAGTTTCTGTGCAGTTTAAAGGCATCTCTCTGTTCAGTTTTAATATATGCAAACCACTTGGATATTTTTCTGTTTCTAGCAAGGAAAAATGGAAATCGTTTTGTTTCTCATCTCCCTCTTCTGCCTCTAGGTAAATTCTCACGAGGTTATATTTGACACTTTCTGAGTCTCAATTCAACAGCTCTTCAGGGTATTGTGTTAAACACACAAGTTGTTCAGAAGCTCTGTGAGGTTTGAGGGGCTCCAAGCAGGGAATAAAGCAGATGGGAGAATCCACTGAGTGCTCTTTGTTTTGTAGAAAATGCAGTGATACAGCAAAGTAGTTCTCATTTTGCCTTTGGACATAGATATCTGAACCAGTGCTTCATTGATTTAGTCTGGAACTTTACACTTCATGAGGCAGGAGATTGAAGAAATCCTTTCCCCTTGAGGTTTTGTTCTCAAACTCCTGAAGACAAAGCTCTGTGATGATGGTGAATCTGTCTCTGGCTTCAGAGGCACCAAATTACCCAGGAGTTTTGAGTTCTTCTGGGTCTGGTGGCCATGTAGTCACCTGTACAGCCCTCACTCGACTCTCTCAGGCTGTAAATACTCCAGAATTATTATTGTGCTTCCACTCTTGCTCAGTGTACAAGGAGGTAAGAAAGTGTCTTTATCCCAGGGAGGGCTGGAGTGCCCAGCCCTGGAGGTGCCCAGGGCAGGACGGGCCGTGGCACTCAGAGCTCTGGGCTGGGGGACAAGGTGGGCATCGGGCACAGGGTGGACTTGATGGTCTTGGATGTCTTTTCCAACATCAATGATCCTGTGATTTTAATTAGCACAGTTTTCCTGGCTCCTTTGTTAAATTTGTGAATTGGTGTGAACTGGCTGCTATTCCAGGTGAGGAGAAGCTCCAGAGGAGGCCCTGATGTGATTTTTGCAGTGTTCTTGTCATTGTTTTGTTCTCCTCTCCCAGCTGGGGTTGGAGGCACCCCCGTGCACAGGGATTTGGGCTGTGGAGTGCCTGGGGTTGATGGTGGAGAACCCTTTCAAAGGATGGTGCCTGTGAGAAGAGTGATTTCCTTTTAAATCTGCATCCCAAGGATAATTAGCATGAGCACAAATGAGGTCTGCCCCAGGTCCTCCCAGCATGGAGCTGAGCTTGGGCCAGTGTCTGCAAGCAAAGGGGCCTTCCTTTCCCATCCTCAGAGATGGAACTGTGTGTGCACACACTCACAAACGCTGGCTTTGGTTTTCTCTCACATTCACATCCTAATCTCGAAGGCAGAATGAGCTGGGAGCTAAAATGATGAATTTATCTCCACCAACGTGCATGGAATAACTTGGTTTTTCCTTTGGTATGGTCTTTGCCTGGTACATGTTCTGAATTGGAAAAAATGAGAGCTGGTAAAATTTGAATTAAATCTCAAGCAAGCCAATATGTTAATTAAAAGGAAGGCTGATGGTTCTTAATTAGCAACATATTAGCCTGTTGTGAGCACTAGAAGTTCTACTGAGTTGGTTGGTCTGACTAATTCACCTGTATTTGCTGCTAATTAATGAGAGATTACAATCATTAATGCTTTTTGCAGTTTCTTGATAGGGAAGTTAATTGTGTAAAGACTGAGCTGCACCAAACACTAGTGCTGGGAGAAGGGCTGGTGCTTAGGGGGCGTTGAAATCCTCTCCCTGATGGTTCATAAGTGCTGAGCTTTCTGTCCCTCTGTGCTACATGGGGGTTTTTATAATTAATGTTTACAGAAGTGCCTCTGTTGTTTGAAAAGCATCTTTGGGAAGCTCCTTCCATCCCTGCTGCTGCATTCCAGCCCCTGTGTCCTGCCTCCCACAGCACAGGGGCCAGGGGAGCAGCACCTCCCTCAGTGCCCCGTCCTGTGTCCTGGGTCAGCAGGGCTCCAAAACCCCAACCCAGCCCCTTCTTCAGCACATCCCTCCCACCTCACCCTGAAGGTGTTCCATCTCAATCCTGTTGCCTCTGAATGTCAGGTAGTAAAAGTGGTTTGTTTCCCCCTGTTGCAGGAAGTTATTAAAAGCAGTGCTCAGAGTGGAGCTGCAGAGATGTCCAGGTTGTCCACAATGCTGCTCTTAAAATATTTACCTGCAAATTAAGGAGTAAACAGACAGGAATGTGGAGCTTGGCTTTGCTTGGGCTCCTGGCACCACCTTCTCTCCTTGTCCTGTGCAACTGGACTGCAGGGTTTCTTGTCACCTCCCTTCACCATGCCAGGCTCTGCGTCTGGCAATTAGTGCTTTTCACTGTTTGGAATAGTTTAAATCATTATTCTACTCTGCAATTCTAGGACAGCTTTTTAATTTACATTGACGTCTACAGGATCCCTAATTTAATTAAGCAAAGTCTTCAAATATATTAGTGAAAAGGAAACTGCAATTTCTCAGTCTGGTAAACTGAGAGACATTGACTTGTGGGTTTGGGGAGGTAAATACAAGAGAGAAAGGTGCTGATCTGCCTGACTTGCAGAGAAACAAATAAACTTCTCCCTGCAGTTGGGGTTCCTGTGCACGGAGAGCCGAGGGGACGTGTGGCTGAGTTACATGTGCAGGGTGATAAAGGTGTCCCAGGCGGGGTCCCAGCCATGGGGACAAGGGAGAGTTCCCAGGTGCTGTTCTGGCTGTGGCTGGGCAGCAGGTCAGGCATTGCTGGGATGTGCCAAGCCCAGTCTCTGCCGTGGCCGGTCCTCGGGCTCCTGAGCTGGCTCCTGGCTCCTGTCCCGGCTGATCCGGGTGCCCTCAGGCCAGAGGGCTCTGCTGTGGAGCCCACGGCACCGTGAAAGCCCTTCGGAGTTGCCTTATTTTGTGTGGTAACAGCAAATGCTTTGGTCTAAGGGTGAGCTTGAGTGAGCTGTAAATGCCCTCTTTTTAAATCCAAAGAAACCCCAGGCTGCCCCAAGTGCAGGCACGGGTTGTGTGAGGGGACACTTGGAATGGTGGTCCCTGAGCACAGCCCTCGGGAGCCTGGGCTCCGGGTCCTGCGGGGAAGGGCAGCTCTGGCCAGGGCAGGTGACAGGATGGCCTCTCAGAGGCTCCCCGTGCTCTTGGCATTTCGAGGAGAGTCTTTGCACTGAGCAGGGCCGTGTTCAGGAGATCCTGTGTGGTCCCTGTACTGTGGGACGTGTCTGCCTGCCGCTCTCCCCTGGTAGCAGGAGTCTTGGACCACACGGTGTGCTCTGGAAAAGGAGCTGCCTCCGAGGAGATGGGGAGGGAAAAGAATGTCTCTTCTAAAGGTCAGCTAAACCTACGGGGTGCTTACAAGCTGAAGAAATTATAGCTTTAGTCTCTGTGGGGGCTTTGCAAGAGGATGAAAAGAACAGAACGGTACCATGGGCTCCGAAGAAAAGTCCTTTAAACATTGCTATTAGAAGCTATTCGAAGGGTTTCTCTGGGCATAAATGAAAGGCAGCACTTTGGTGTGGAATGTTCCTCACTTTTGACAAGTTAAATGGCTCCCTTGATTATAGAGCCTTGCTTGGCACTCACTGGAACGGCACATTAACTCCTCCAGTGCCTCTGACGCTGCCTGGGGGTGGGACAGCGCCGAGGCTGAATTTGTGAGCCTCGTTCTTTCTCCATCCTGCTGCAAAAGCTGAGGTTATTGCAGGGTTATTCGTTGCTGATACAGACTTTAGATGTGTGGTCAGATTAGCAGGGTAAAGTTACTGTTCTTCTCCTCCCCAGTTTCTGAAGCTTTATGGAAAAGCCCCAAAGTGTTTGGTACAAGGACTCTCTGATCCTCACATGTTCAGCAGCAAGAATGAAAATCGTTCAGAAATGGGTTAGAAACAAATATGCTATTTTCGAGTTGCACCACGTTATTGGATTTGACTTGATTCTGGGAGTGTAGTAGCACTGAGGAGATCAAACTGTATCCACAGAGAATTCTAGCTGAAACACAAACCTCCAAGCCAATAACACGAGCAAAAGTTTGTCTTCAGCCCCGAGTATGTTTGCAAGCACAGAATAATCTGTGTTCCAGGGCACGAGCTCCTCACAGCAGCGTTTGTGTTTTCATTCTAATCCATTTGCTTAAGGTTCTGTCGCTGTGTCAGAGTCTCCTGTCACTTCAGGGGCCTCAAGTCCTTCTGCCATTTGTACAAGCTTAACCTTGACATGAAATCTTTAAGTTGTGTTATAAACCTGCAGCAAACAGTGTGTTGGCAGTTCCTCCTCTGGCAGGGAACAGCTTGCCTGGGATGTCTGCGTGTCAAGCCCTCTGCAGCCCCACTGCTGGGCACTGACTCCCTCAATGTTCCATCCACCGTGTGGCTCCAGCTGTGAATTCATTCACAGGGGAGTAAGGAAGGCCAGGTAGGATCTGGCTGGCAGCTCAGTGTGCTGGCCATGGGCCTTCAAGGTGAATAGAAAGGCACAGCAAATTAACTTCTGGGGTTTGTTTTATGTAAGAAGCTTCCAACTGGCTTGGAAGGCATTGAATGTTTCTATATTTGAATTCATGGTCTGGAATTTGCTCTGAGTTTGATCAGTGCTGTTGCAAGACTTGCAGTCATGATGTCACTTAGACTGTGGCTTTGCAAAGGGGTCCTGGGAACCCTGGAAATTCCCAGCAGGGCAATAGTGGGAGAATATTCTGGGATATGCCTGATGAAGCTGGATGGAGTTACTTATCAGTGTGTGTCAGACTGGTATTATGGCCCTGTGGGAAGTGTATCAATTCCATACCCATATGTTGTTTGGAGTGTTTCTGTGCAGGGAAGCAATAGGGTCTCCAAGTGTGTGGAGGAAAACCATATGGTTTTTAGGTTGGCAGGTTTCTGTGGTACACACGAGTCTAATGAGGAGAAATTGGGGTATCTGGAAACTCCTAATGAGATCTGTCAGTTTAGGGATGTTGCACCTCAGTGTGACTGAGCAAGATGCCAGCAGAGAGGGGCTCTGTGTAACTCAGAGAATGGGTAGAATGGAGAGAAACAACCTAAACATCAGCTCTGAAAGGAGCCCAGAGGTACAGCAGGTGAGCAGGCAGTTTGACCTGGGAATATGCATGTCTCCAGCAACCCAGACCAACTCAAATGCACCATCCCTGACCATTTCCAGATGAACAGCAGGGGCTCTTTCAGCACTGGTGTATTTAAAGTGAAGATCAGGTGTCACAGCCTCTGCAAGGGAGCAGGGAGGATTCTTTGTGCCAAGTTCCGTTTGGGGGCCTGTAAATCCTCAGGGTATCACTGGAGGCACTCGGAACGTGGGGGGCAGGCAGTGTTGCCTGTGCACCCAACACTGTTTGTTCCCAGAATTGTCAGATCCTTTGTGTTGGGCAGGAATGATCAGGGTGTGTGTTCAGTGACAACTTGGCTGGGCCAAGCACCAGCAGAGAAGTTCCAGGAACGGTGACAACAAAGCGTTGGGCCCCTCAGGGGAAAAATACCTGCTGAAGGGGACCAAGCTGTGTTAAACAGGGAAGGATCCAGCTGAGAGCTGGGCTGGGCATTATTGATGGTGAGCCCTGTGCCCCAGAGACAGAGCCATGTGTTTCTGGCTGCAGAGCCTGTTCCTCTCCAGGGCCCCAGCCCAGAGCCCTCTTTCCATGGGAAAGACTTCCAGACCTGTGGTACTTGATGGATTTGGCCCTTCCACCATTCCAGGCATGTTTGTGGCCCTGATGCTGTGTAAAAATAGGGAATTTTTGTTGGGTAAACATCATCTCATTTGGTTTTTCTTTCAAGGAATCTTCAGCTGGATTCAGGTTTCCAGAACTAAATTTATTAAAATAGAAATGATTCTACAGACAAAGTAAGCAAGGAGAAGGGGCTTAGAGTCACTCGTTTTGTGCTGTGCCAGGAATTGTTTGGGCAGTTTGTCTTGTCAGGACTTTGTGTGCCATAGTTGATGTTTGTTCTGTGTGGACTGGAAAGGGCTTTTTCAGGGGCTGTGAGAGCTCTTTCCTGGACCTCTTGTCTGTAAGGAAACCCTACTTTTTAATATGGAAATGAGTATGTTTATCCTTGACTTCAGGTGGAGCAGAATCAAGCCCAGTTCTAGGCTTAAAATAGGCCTGTTCTGATAGACTGTATTCCTGGTAAACTTCTACTGAGTAACATTTTAGTATCCAGGTACATATTTGTGCAATATTTGAAAAGTTAATAAATTCTGTGCAAATCAGTGCTGCTAAAAGCCTAAGTAAATATTAAGATTCCCCTTTCATGAATAACTCCTGGCTAGGATATTATTTCTAATTCAAGAAACCACCCCTTCCATCTCCTACCTAAACACTTTTTATATTTGGATCAAGGTTATGTTTTACTACACACTGCACAAATGTTCCAGAAGATACAGTTTCTTCACTGAGAAGCTGACACTTCTCTCCATAAATCCAGTGTTGCTAGGGCTATAGAGAAATATTTACATGTTGAAGAGAGCTTGGGTTGATCACAGATCACTGACAGATAAGCTGTGGCACCAATAATTGTTGGTTCAATATCACAGAAATTAATTGTCAGATACAGAGGTGGGGAGGGGGAGCATTTGACTCTTGTTCTGAAGATGAGAGCAGAGTGATTTAAGTCACTGGAGGAAATAATTGCAGCTTTTAACCCCTGTAAGGGCTGAGTCCACTCGGTGGTTTATCCCCCTCTGAGAAGTGTTATCAGCAATGTTTCCTCTTGATTCATGAGCAGCAGAGGTTCTGTGGGCC
Organism: Dendrocincla fuliginosa; assembly: GCA_035047845.1. NCBI lineage: Eukaryota > Metazoa > Chordata > Aves > Passeriformes > Dendrocolaptidae > Dendrocincla > Dendrocincla fuliginosa. Next base: position 13,784,183 of record JAWWMO010000055.1, on the reverse strand, counting down.
AGCAACCAGCTGGGTGGGTTATCATGCAGTGCACCAGTACAGCAAATGTAATTGTTTTCCCCTTAATGCCTGCATTGACCAGATCGATCCACAGGAAAATTAGGTTTTCCAAAGTTCAAATGTGGTTTAATGTCACTGGAGTGAAATGGATCTTTTCCCAAAGCCCGCAGTGCTCAGTGACCATTTTGGGCAGTCTTACCCTGCAGTCAGAACCATCTCAGTGGTTCAGCCAGAGGCAAAATGACCACTGGGGTGAGGGGGAGCTGCACAAATGCTATTTGGTGGTGCTGCCTCCCTTACCTGCAAAACAATAAAGATCCTGGCAGGGAAAGGGAGTTGTAATCGACACTGATAGATCATTTGTTTTCAACCACCTAAGACAAGCTGGCAGTTATGAGATGTTTAGATTGCATAGAATTCATTGCAGTTGCTTCTTTGATGTTGCAAGCTCCTGTTCTTAGGACAGTGTTTTAGGTCTGGCCTTGGGGTTGGTGACAGGTTGTAATTCATACAAAGGAATTTAAAACTTGAATCCACATCTAAATTCCAACTTAAAACTAAAGCTCTGTGATTTTCATCATTGTTGTGCCATGGGTTTTAGGGTTAGTAAGTCCAGTGTTCTCCCCCTTTCCTTGTGCTACAGATATTTGCAGCACCAGGTGCCACCAGTTGCCCAGGGTGAAGAATCTTCACTCTGTGTTTCTTTGCCTTTGTGTTTTGTCTGCTTCTCAGTTTTGGATGAAAAGGACACACCTGTTTTGCAAGGGAACAAGAAAAAACTGCCAGAGAGGCAAAGGGGAAGTTTCTTGGTTAGGATCTCAGGATTTCCTTTTGAACTAAGTCACAGGGATTTGGAACCTTCTTTGAGGTTCCTTGAGCAGTGAATTGAGCAAAGCATCTTCAAACAGGGGAGTTTCCACCCCTCTTGCTGTGCTTTTCCAACAGGCCAGTGAAAACATTTCTTTCTTCTTGAAATTGTCTCTGTGCCAACCCTGGGACTGCAAGTCCTGTGTCATATGGAAAAACACTTAACTGACAGTGTTTTGAATCCTTGGCAGGATGTGGGATTGGACTTACAGGGACGCAGAGGTTAACTGTGCTGATTCCCCAGCCTGGGGCCTGGCTGTCCCTTCATTCCCAGCTGAGCAGTGGATGCACAGACACACTGAGTGCCTGGGGAGGCAAAGGTTCCAGCCTGGCCATTCCCCTTTCTTTGGGTTTCCAGCTCCCTGTGGAAGCTGCTGTTCTGCTCCAAAGGTGCTCGGGGGTGGCTCCAGCCAGGGAAGCCCCTGAGGGAGCTGGACCCTTGGGCTCAGTGCTGGGAGCAGCTTGGGAAGTCTCCAGGTCATGGGCACAGCTCTGGGGCCACAGCAGGTACCCCAGCCTGTGTCCTGTTGCTGTGCCTGAAATGCATCCCTTGGGTTCCTCTTCTGGTAGCAAACTTCTAAAAGTTTAATTCCAGTTCTCAACACAAACCCTAAAGTTTTCCAGAAAGTCCCAATGTGATATTATTCTCCCCTGGGGGGGTTGTTGTTTGGGGTACCTTTGCACACATCATCACTTGCAGGGCTCCTGGAGTGCTGCTGCTTCCCATTACCTTTCCCTTGGCAGGAGAAAGCGAACAGGCACTGCCTGGCACACCTTGCAGGTTCTCTGTCTGTCCCTTGTCACATATTTATCTACACACTTTTACCTCCCAAGTGGGAGTTTTCAGTCAGCTAACTTTTGATTCTATCACACAGCCTGGGTTTTCCCCCCTTGAGAAGGGTATCTGAAGTTTCCCCGACAATTGTGACTTAGATGAGTCACATTAATTAAAGTAGTGAAGAGATCTGTGCTTATCTGGTTAACTGCCCATTTTATTGGGCACTTAATTTAAGTCCCTAGAGAATCATAAGAGATCTGATTTAGTTTTTTTCCTCCAAAGCTTAATAATGATTGGGATTTGGAACTTCTTGTTCTTATTTCTTTTTTAATTAAGGACTGAAAATACATACTGTGGTGAAACATCTGGCATGGCCTGCTCTCTCTTGAAAGTAATTTGGTCTGGTATTCTGTGCTTTTTTCAGCCATAAATAATTTAATGTCTCTCTGATATTCTGAATTCTAGGGGTTTCTGTGCCAAATATTATCACCAACATTTAGAACAGAAGTGCCAAAAAAACTTTTAAATTAATGTTCAGAAAACTTCTGGCCTTCGTTCACTGCAAGTTTCCAATAATAATGCTTAGGGACTTGAGCCTGAATTGTCTTGACCCCTTGGAAACACCCAGTGAAGGCTCTCAAATGGAGAGGCACGTGAACACGTTTGCTTTGTGAAGGGCTGTTCAGACAGAGCAATGTTACTGTGCAGGGGGCTGGGTTTGCTGGGGTTTGGTTGCACTGTTAGACGGGGCTGTTTTCGGTGAGAACATCCCATTCTCCTGCAGGCTGTGCTGTCTGGAGGTGGCTGACTCCCCCTGTGGCCTGGGTGAGGGCTGTTCCCCTGCCACACAGAGAGCTCTGGGGCAGCGGGGACAAGGGGCACATGAGCCCCAGGAGAAGGGCTGGGTCAGTCCTCCCTCAGACCTTGGCAGTGCACACAGCATGGGGCAGTCTGCTGAAAGATCCACAAATGGAGGAGAACCACACCAAAGGTATCTCACCCTCTGCAGGCAAACCCTGCCCTTGGGCTCCTGGGGCTCATTTTGTGCAACCCCAAATCATCAGGGTCCCCCCTTTGCTTCCACAAGCTGCTATGGAGGAGAAACTGCGTTGAGTTAAAGGAGGGGCAGTGAGACAGAGTTGGGGAATAGGGAAATCTTCAATATTATGTAGCTGGTGGTGTGACTGAATAAACACTTTCATGGGTTGGACACTGCTGAAAGCTCACTTAACTTTGAGAAGATGCTGCTGCTTGTTCCATTGTGTAACATTTTGGGTTAATAAAACAGTCCTCTTACACTGCATAGAATGTTGGATATAATAATGCAGGTTTGAGATTACAGAAAAGCACCAGAGCTGCTGCATGGTTTGCAGGCAGTGAGTTTGTTCTTTGTAGTTCTCACTAGGAGTCTGGATTCAGCTCATGAACATAATAAGGATCTGCAGATCTGCACTTAACTAATATTCACCTTTGGAAATGGAAATGTGCTTGGTTTCCAAACAGATTGGAAATAGGAATTAAATTCTAGTGCTTGACAGATTATTCTGGCATCAAAAAAACTCTGCCTCTAAACAATAATTCTGGGTATTTCTGTGATTGGTGAGGCTCGTTTGTAAGGGCTTGGCTGGTGTTCAGTAGAGGGGCTGAACCTAAATTAAAATTGATTTTAAGTGTGAGACTCCTGCCTGTTTTAATTCTGCCTTTATTTTCTCATTCCCTATAAATTGGCCATTGGCCAACTAAGGGAAAAAAAAAAGGAAAAATTCTGTTGGGAAACACAGAAGTTCCAATCATTGTGTGTTTTTTGTCTCTGTGCAGCAGCATCTCTAGTGCAAAGGATGATCAGGGAATAAGTGTGGTTAACATTGAAATAAATTTGCTTTTCAGTGGTTACTGTGCAAAGCAATGGGTCTGTGAGAGCCCTGGTCCAGCTCGGTGGGGCTCCAGTCGGGGCCTGTGGAACTGCCCTTTGTGTTCTGACCATCAGGTGCAGGTGCTTTGTGCTCCAAACAGCTGGGAAAGCCCTACAGGAGCCTCCCCTGTGCCTTCAGCTGGGTAGAATGGCGTTTGACTCTGGGCAAAGGGGGGTGCACTGCAGAGAAAAGGGACACTGTGCCCTGTGTCACTGAGGCTGAGGGGGCAGAAGCCACTTCTCTGTAGGTTAATGAGCAGAGAGGTCCCTTTATTCGCTCTCTCATTCATTTTTTTTAACATATATATGCCGTTTCATGTTTAATGTTGGTTTCTCTTTCTGATGAGATTTTTGATGTAGAAACACTTGCGTTTCTTTGGACTTTGAAGGCATTCTTCTATTCCACACTGGTTAAAGATTTGCCTCTCTGGGTCAGTAGAGAAAAAGACTGCTTTGAAAACTTTCAAAGTAAAAAACAGTGTGCATTGTAAATAGGGGAATGAATGAAGACTTCCCAGGCAGCTGAAAGAAGGCAAATGTATTTTACATAATTGGAAGTTAAAAAAAAAACCCCCTGCACTTGCTGGGTAACACTTGAGCATGGTCAGGCTGGCCAGGACCTCACAAGTGTCACCACAGGGACTTACCAGGCTCTGCAGTGCTTGTGGGTTTGTGTGACCGTGGCAAGGAAGAGCAGGGGATTTTCTGTTCAGCTGACAAGCACCTCATAAATGGCATTCCCAAGAGTTTTATGACTGTGCAATGAACACAGACGCAGGCCAGGGAACTGTCTGAGGCTGCTTGGCTGCCATGGCATGTTTGTGGCACGTGTCCTGTGCAGACAGACCCTCTGTGCTTGTGCTGCTGCTCTCTGTTCGTTGGCATCTCTGGCTGGCAGCTCGTGCACTGCAGCCAGAGGAGCCTGTGCTGAAAGAGGAGGCTGAAAGGAATGGAAAATGGAAAAACAAGCAACTCCAATCATGGGCAGCACAGACTTTAATAGCTACAACGGAGTTACAGCATCAGAGAATTAATTACTGCAGGATCTGTGTTCTCAGACACACTTATTTCAGTTTAAGGTGATATGGGGGGAACAAAAGGCCCATTTGTGTTTGTTTTTGTCTAAACTGGTAATTTTTTAAGCTCATGCTTTCCAGTTCACTTCAGCAGTTTAGTACAATGCACTTGCCAGCAGGAGAACTGATTCTTTTCCCCCTCTGTTCCTTTCACTGAGCATCAGCTCATCTTTACTGGTACAGTGGAGACAGGGGTTATCCAAAGCTCCCACCCCTTTGCACATGGAAGGGAGTTCAAGGCTCTGATCTCTGTAATGAGCTGTGCAGCCTGAGGAAGGTCAGGCTCAGGTCTGACTCGAACAGGCTTTGGGATGAGGATGGTTATTAGGGCTCAGGGCTGGGTTTGCTCATTTGCTCAGGCTCATAAGCACAGCTGCCTCCTCTCTGCCATTCCTGCAAGGCTGTCACAGGGCAGGGGAGCCAAGTCAGATCACTGAACTAAAAATAAAGCAGCAAACACCAGCCACAAACCTGAATAAATGAAAGTCCCAACACAGGTAACCAGGGAAGTACAACAGCTGCTCAACTGAGTTGAAGGGAAAGCTGCAAAAATTGTCTGAACTGTCACTGGAAGGGTTGCTCAGGAAAAGGGAACAAACAGGAGGTGTCGTGCCCGTGGGTGTTCTCTGGCTGAGGGTGCTGAGCTCTCACAGGGGGTTCCCAGCTGGGCTGGCTCATGGGGCAGAGGCTCCTCTCCTGAGGTGTTGTGGGGACCTGCTTTGTGTTTTGTCCTGGGGCAGGAAAATGAGCTCAGAGAGGGCAGGGATTACTGACCAGGGCAGGGCACAGAGAACCACCCTGTGCCAAGGCTGCAGCACCTTAGTTAGCTCCTGGGGCACTGAAGCCACTGCAGCTGGTGCTGAGCTGGCCTGGGGGTGAGGGACGTTCAGCCACTCATTCAGGGCAGTGGGGAGGGATGGACTTGACAGTGCCTTTCAGTCAGAAGGGCTGTGCCAAGCTGTGGGATCCTATTCCCATGGACTGGAAGACATTAAAGCAGCACCCTGACTTCTCGGCATGTTTGTCTCCCAGCCAAGCTACTGTAATCAGAGCCCTTTGTGCTTTAGAACTGCTTTCAGATTTGAAGGGGAAGCAACCTGCTTTTCCTTCTCCTGAGCTGCTACACACAATTAGGCAGATCCTGACAGCTCCTCCACCAGTGCCAGTGGCAGAGCCCTCCAGGAGGGGAGTTTGGTGCTGCTGGCAGGGGGACCCTGCTCCCTGCCCTTCCTGCCCTCCTCTGCTGTCCCCAGTCACAAAGCAGGCCCAGCTGAAAATGAGCTGCATTTTATTATTGCCTTGGATGTGCCAGGTTACTTTTCAGATGTATTTATTCCCTAAGCAGATGGTGGTGCAGTGGGGAGGGCTGGGACTTTTCTTGAGTGGTGGTTTGGTTGCCTAATTGTCACAAGCACTGGCCTTTTCCCGGGTGATGCTTTGGCATGTTGTGCATACAGAGGTGGCAGGGGTGCAGTTGAGTGTCTCTGGTAGCAACAGTCAAGGTGCAGCAGAGATTTGCAATTTTTTTTCCTTGTTAAGGTGATTAAAATGTTACCAGAAATCTGTGCATGTCTGCACAGCTCTGTGTGGGTGGGCAAACCTTGAACTGGTGATTTCTGTGGTAATGACTTTTGCAATGTGATAGATGATAACTTTGGGTTTTAACTTTAGCTGCTAGACCAGAAAATGAAGATAACAGAAAAGAAACCAAAAATGTGAAATTCCTCATCCTCAAAGGTACTGATTTTTGCTTATCATAATAATGAAGCTGGTTTTAGCTTTCCATACTTCATGCCATCCTTTCTGCTGGGTGATGTGGACAAGCAGCCAGGAGACAGTAATACTGGAGCACAGGTCAGAGGGGAAGCCAAAGGACAGGGAGGAGGCCAGGCTGGAGAGCCCAGGGTGGTGGCAAGGGGGCATAACTCACTCCTGAGCAGTGGGGGACAGCCCTCTGATCTTTAGGAACTGAAAACTTTAACTTCCAGCCAAAAATATACCCCAAAAGTGTAGGGATTGCACAGTTCTGCTATTTCTCCTGGGAAATGTGTGGAGGGTAATCGAGTGGATTTCTCCAGGGGAGTGACTATTGAAACAAGTGTTGGACCCACCTGCTCTGGGCTGTCCACTGCTGGTGCAGGTCTCAGACCCAGGACAGTTCACCTCTCTTGGGGATTCCTGCTGGGATGGACAGGGCTGCTAAAACCCCAGTCTTTTGGGTGGGGAGCTTGTTTGTCAGTTTAATGAAATCTCTTGGTGCTGGCAGCTATAATTTATTCATAAGGCTTGAAAGAAATAAGCTACAGGACTTCACACAGCTTTGTCCAGGAATCGTGAAGTTCCATGGCACTGGTGATGTTCAGCTGATTAGAATAATATCAGAGAATGGGAAAGAAGCTCGGCTAGAAAGACAGTCAAACTGCAGGAGAGCTGCAGCCTCCTGGGAATTGCAGCTCAGTGTTAGAGTAACTGCTGCTTAGATGGCAAAATAATTGAAATTGGGGGAGGAGGGGAGAGCTCTGCAGATGGCTGCTGGGCTGTCTGAGATCCTGGAAGGAGATGGAAAAAGCAGGAGCATTTGGCATCAAAGAGGAGGCAAATGATGCCGGCTTCGTGCCAGGCAACTTTTTAATACAGGCTCATATATATCTGAAATTGCAGAAACAAGCAAAATCAGGCAGCCTGAACTATGAGCAGAAAGGCAAAATAAGTCCCTGAGTGTTAGCTGTGAATTTCTTTTCCTAATAAATGACTTCTGCCCAGGAACGAGACAGGGTTTTTGGCACCAGTGTGGAATACCTCCGTGCCTGTTGCTGGAAGGGCAGGGAACAGAGAAGCACAGGGAGCAAATAAGGGATGTGATGTGTCCCAGAGATTGTCTGGGTCAGTTGGCAACTTGCCTTTCTTCATTTGGCTTCCCTGTCCTAATCAGTCAACATGTGATGAGGACTGGCATCATCCTTGTGGGAATCCCATGGCTGTCTTGTGAACCTCATCCAGGACAGCCTGGCCTGCAGGGAGCTCTCCTGCAACAACCTGCAAGGGCTCCTGAGCTTTCTACAGTTCTTCCTTTGGTGTGTGAAACTTCTGCTCTAACTCTGTAATCTCCTGAGCTGGAATCCTTGGCTTACACGTACATAAGAGCTGTTTAAACACCTGCATTTTCCAAGTAAGCTGTGAGTGCCCCCGAGGAGCAGGCTCTGAGCCCCAGCACTGGTGGCTTCCCAGAGCACAGAGCCTGGATGTGGCCACTGGAACAGCAAATGAGTGATGATGTGGCTCTGCTCTTGGGTTTACTGCGAGTGTCTTTATCTTACAAATGTGTCCTGTGCCACTGGAGAAACTGAGCCTGTTCAGTGGCAATTTGTCTGGGCCTTGGTGATGTTTGCAGCCCTGGGATTTGCTGTTGAAGGCCTGGAAATCCCCAGACAAACTGTCAGATTCCTCTTTTTCTGTATGGGCACATTTTTCTCCTGAAAAAGAGGCTAAATCAGTCAAAATGTGTTGGATGTCTTTTTAAGAAGAATGGCTTGGTCCACATATTTGACTGGCCCAAGCTGACTCTCCTCCCCCAAGCTTGGTGACAGAGGACATGAAAGGCTCTGTCATTGCTCCTTGTACAGCTGGCAGGATTATTCTTTTTCTTTGCTCTGATTATTTCTCCTGTGGCTGTTCTCTGCTTGCCCAGTAGCTATTCCACCCTTCCAAGGGGAGCTCTGGGCTAGAAAGCTTCCAGGACCTCCACAGTGTGTCACATTGGTGCTGCTTTTCTTACACAGAACCTCTTAGATTTGCTCCAAGGCACTGAAATGCCTCACAACAAGCTACCCCAGGTGATTTGAGAGTTCTATTTTGGGGAAAAAAAAAGTCCATTCTGTGCTCTATTTGTTCCCAAGGTACTGAAGTGATGAGCAGTGTGGGTCTGACAGGTCTGGCTGTTCACTTTCTATCAGCATGGCACAAGTAGTTGAAAAAACCAGGGAATTGAGCACTGTGGTTAAATGTTGAATTTTCTGACAAAAAGGGTCTGTTTGATCCAGTGGTACCTGAGGACGGTGTGTTTTTGTGGGCTGGAATAACATACTGGGAAGGACAAATGACAGTCCATTTTTTAGACTAAATTACTTTTCTAAAAGTGGCCTCTAATGCTCTCTTGCTGTAAAATGTAAGACCTGCTCAAATGAATAACTGCTATACAGAACATACTTAATTACTGCAAGTTAATTCAATAATGGTTCAATAAATGACCTGTTCCACCAGAGGGTGAAGTTCAACATGGTGAAAGGTCTTGAATTTTTTTCATGAACACAAATTACTTAAAGTTGTTTCCGTGCAAATGAAAAATCACCAGAAGATTAATGCCAGAGAGGCCTAATTTATGGATCTTCCCCCATCTGTTAAGAAGCTATAGCTTATATATATAAGCATATACATAATGCCAGGGCTGAAAGCAGAGTTACTTGGGAGGTGCAGCTGTTCTCCATGAACCCCCAGCCTCTCTCAGCCCATGGATTTTCTCTTGGAGGTGAATTGTCAGACATTGTGTCCTTTCTCCTGCAGAGCTTTGAGTCCCCAGGTGCTGGGATGATTAATGCCCATGGATTATAATCTTTCTCAGCTTTTGACATCCACACTTTTAACTATGATATAAAAGGTAATTGTGGGTCTCAGAGGACCTGCTTTCCTTGCCAAACACTGGGAAACCTGATACTGCTCCTAAACTGTGCCAAACCCTTTGAGGCAGGAAATCATTCTTGCTGAAGGTGTTGGGCCCTCCTCCCCTGGGAGGTTCTCGTGGGGCTGGGGCATCCCTTGGTGGCTGCTTTAGTCCTGGTTTGGTTCAGCATTTGAGAGAATAGTGGAGATGGAGTGCCCAGAGTGCTGCAACCTGCCCCCCCCCTCAGCAGCCTGGGCACAAGCCTGCAGCAGTGCCCTCTGCTTGGAGCCCCCGAGGGCACTGGGGGGGAGGCACAGGCTGCCCTTGGGAGCAAATGCCCTTTGGAGACACTGTGAGGAAGGATGAGAAGGGTCACCAGGGAGCTGCAGCAAAGGGGAAAGACTGGTGTGCAGGGCACTGTTTGTGAAGCTAAACTACTGCAGCTCCTCCTTCATCACATGGAAGGGACCAGGTCTGACTGGGAGTGAAGCTGGGCCTTTTCCATCTCATCTGCTTAGTGAGAAGAGAGAAATCTGTTTTGGGGCATTCTCAGCATCCCCTTTATGCCATTGTGGTTATCAGCCATTACCATTTCAGTCCCCAGTCCTTTGTGTATTTCCCTTTTCATTCATTCAGCTTTTCATCTTTTCTCACTTTTCAGCTGTATGTTATTCACCAGTTTGAATACATTTAACACCCTCCATGTTCACTCTTGAGAATGAACCTTTTCAAAATAATTACTCCCACTCATCTCCAGAGCAATCGATAGCGTGAATAAACCTGGAGGCAGCCAGAGGTTTAATTCATTCTGGAAAATATTTTGAAAGTAAAATGAATGGACATAAATATAAAACTCAGTTGTTGATGTGCTGGTGTGGCAACAGGGACTTTGCTTTTGAAGGTGTACGTGGCTTGTATTGATACAAAAAGCAGTGGAACGTTTCCCAGGTGAGTTGTGTCTAAGTTGAGTTTGTTTTTATGACTGGAAAGAGGAGAGATGGCACCCAGAGGTCTTTGCTGCTCTTCCTATACCAGGAAAACTTCTCAGAATGAGTATCAGAGAACAGAAAATTATCAGAAATCTATTGGATTGGTGGATCGTGATTGACGTGGAAAATGTCATCCTTCTGATGTCTCTGCTCTTCCCACTCTGGTGCTGCACGGGCTCCTTCTCCTCCACTGCCTTTTCATGGCCAGTAAATACAGGGCAAAGAAAAACGAGAAGGAACGTGCTGTGAAGGAGGAAAGCTCCTTCTGGAATGACTCCTCTCCTTCCTTGGAGGAGAGTTTGGTGCAGTTTGGTTGCTGAAATGTGCCAGCTAAAGTAAATCAGATGAATTATTAATGCTTTGCAGGCTGCTTCTTTCAACTGGCTGAGCCGAGCAGGCTTCGGTGGGGCGTGTGTAACTTCAGCTCTCAGCAGCAAAAATAGACTCCGGGCCTCAGAGGAATGGCAAGCTTAACAGACTATTTTTGTCAGCACAGTTTTAGTTCTATTATGTGTTATTTTGTCAGAGTGGATAGGGTGGATTGTTATTTTGGACGTAGTGGGTGATCTGACTGAAAAACCACTTCTGTTTCCTTTCTATATGTCACAAGCTGCTCCAAGTTAGAAGCTCCATCTTTCCCTTGTTGTAGCCTGGCCCAGAGCAGCTAAATGGAATGTGTATGGCTGTTCTGCAGGTTCAGTTGCAGACTAGCACACTTCCACCAAGCAACCACATTTCCTAGGGGGAGAAGGTTTGCACTTCATTAACAGCTCAAGGTCAAAGCAGTTGAAAATCTGTCTTAGTCTCTATTTACCTTTCTCACTGTTGATCTTGAAGTAGCTTAATTAATCTGAGCACACAACTCCTACCTCAGCATTCTGCAGTCACTGTGGTGCTCTGCCATGCCAAAGGCTCTGCATCCCTGGTTTGGATGGGATGCTTCCTGAGAGCTCTTCAGTAACTGCAATCCAGCTGTGCAGATCCAGAGGCAGGAGGAATAATGCTCTTCCAGGGCCTTTATAAGGGTTCAGAAGGCTCAACAGAGCCCTTAAGACTGGGGCTCTTCCCTGCACAGGAGGAGTGCTGGCTTGTCCCCTTTGCTGCCTTACTGCTGGCTGAATTGGGTCCAGGCATTTGTGTCTTCTGGGCCTCACATGTCCCTCAGCCCCCTGTTCCCCCAGCAAGTGACACTGAGGACAGCGTGGCCTGATGTTGGCAGTGTCATGAGTGTGCTCAAGCCCTCGTGGCCCCAGGGCTATCTGTGGGTTGTGTGCAGGGCTGCTTTTGGGGCTTTTGCCCTAATTGCTGTGCTTTTGAGGTCCCAGCCCTGGACTTGGGGCCCTTTGCCTCCAGGTTTAAATGTCCTAATCCTGCAGGACTGTGTTCTAACAGCCTTGGGTTTGGATCATGGTATAGCTGGGGGAACTTCAGTCAGTCTGAGAACGTGGTGCTGCTGGTACGAGCCATTGCAGTCCCTCCCTCCCTCCAGCTCTGCTCCCCACTTGCCTATCCTGAATGAATGCTCCTGGGAGCAGCCTGAGCTCTGAGTGACTCCTGGGAATTTGCTGCTGTGTCCCTGCCCTGGCTCAGGCTGTGCCTGAAACCCAGGGAGCTGAAGGTGTGAATCCTGGAGCTGCAGTGCTCCTTCCCTCCAGGAATGGCCCCTTGCCCTTGCAATGTGCAGTTCTGATGTGCTTGGCATCCTTCATTTCCTACCAAGCAGATAAACGAGGGTTGCTCTGCCCCTCCCTGTTGTTCATTCCTCAACTCTCTGCAACAAAACTCTCTGCCCGAGGATTGTGAAGGTGGAAACTGATGATTAATGGATTGTTCAGTGTAAGAGTATAAATAGTGACCTTCCACATCTGACAGGCAGCAAACAAGGGTTTGGTACTGGCAGGAGATAACTTTACATTTAATTTAATTTCTAAAAGAGACAAGAAGTAAATAAAAGTGATCAAATGTAGGACAGCCCTATCAGAGGTTATAAATTGCTGCCTCCTCAGGCAAATGCAGTGTTTTCTTTCCTATCTTTGCAGCTCTTGGAGATTATTGCATCACACCACAGCACCAGGGGTTAGATTAACAAAACAAAGTTATTTATTGCTCTGAATGGGTGTTTCTTTTAAGGTGGAATGTTAAGAATCCCTTTTTCTCTCCGATTTGTACCTGTTGAGATCTCTCCCTTGATAGTTGTTCTTGATTTACATTGTTATTTGGGCTGGGGAAATAAACTTTTTTTTTCTCCACAGCGCTTGAAATGGATCTATTATTGCATAGAATGGGATTTAATCTTTATTTCAGCTAAAATTTCAAATGTTTTTTTGTGGGATTAATAATAGGAGTCAGGTTTTGTTGAGTTCTTTACCAAGTGTCACTTCTTAGACTAAAGGATGTTGCTATCAGCATCAAGATTTGATGTAGATTAATTCATACTTATTTTGTTTCCATGAGGACATGAAAATGCATTTGGCAGAGGCAACTGAGAAAGTACTTTCTGGTTGTTCTGACTGGTGTCTTTCACGTGGCATTTGTTGCATGGAGGATGCAGTGAGCATTCTGTGTATCTCTGTGTGTGGATGAGAATGAAGGCAGGGTTGGGATGGTGGTTTAAACGCTGCCCTTGGCAGTGCCTGGGGAAGGGCAGGCTGGCCCTGGGTCCCTTTGAGTGCCCTGGTTCAGTGCACAGGCCACAGGTCTCTTTTTTGGCATGCTCAGGATGCTGGGTTTGAACATATCACTTCTCCTTTGAGGTAGATGGTGGCAGAGAAATTCTCAGTTTGCTTTGCCTTCAGTGTGTTTTATCCCCTTTATTCCAAGACTGAGGTTTACAGAGACTTGTAGGGTAAATTCCTGCCTTGCTGTGCTTTGCCAAAGCCTTGCCCTTCTCCCTGCAGTGCATCATCCCTTGCAGGTTTTGTGACATCTGGTGGTTGACATATTTTGAGAGATTTCAAAATTCCACATGAATCACTTTATTTGCTTCCTTATTATTTTGGATGTGCCATCTTGTCAGTGGTGCTAACATTTAAGCTCTCCCTTAATTTACGCTATTAAGCCATAAGCAAAACAATCAAATACAGCAGCTAAAAGGAGATTGTCTTTATCTTCAGCTTCTGTGTTTTGCTGATAAATTAACTTACAAGCTATTCCAGTCAAGACATGACCTTCTTCTTTCTCTGTGCTTATGAAATGCAACAAATAGTAAAAGTTCATGAACCCCCAAATTGCTGCTAGCAGCAATTTCTTGGTAATGAATAAACAACTTTACTGGAAGTGGAGGGACCCTGCTAGCAGGAATGGCAGTGTGCACAGGAGGGAGCCCTGCCCAGCTCTGCCCCTCTGCTGGGCCTGAACAGTAACCTGCCTTCCCCCAGCAAGGACAACGGGGGGAAAATTAGAAAACAACGTACTTGTTTCCACTTCCTGCATTTTTGTATTCATCTCCACCTCCCACCTTTGTTCTCTCTGAATTTCGAGGCTTCACATGTGGTCTTGTGTTAATTGCTCCCAAAAAAATCTCTCTTTATTGGAGGAATCACAAATCTTCTAATCTGCCATAGCTGCTAATTAAATTACAGCTGACTTTTGGTATTACGGATTTGTGTTACAGAAATAAACATTTCCCTCTGATTTTATTCTTTCTCTTCCAGATGAAGGCTGGATTAGTTCCTGCAGGAGTGCATTTCATCTGCAAGGTGCTAGGGAAGAATTGTACATTAACAATGATTTCTCTGGAGGCCAAAGTGCCTGCCCTGTGCGTGTTGCCCTGCCCAGAACGGGTGTGGGACGGGGCTTGGGCAGCCCTGCTGAGGTTTGGGGCCAGGTCCCACCCCAGCATGGAAAGCTCGTGGGAAGGACCCAGGGAGGTGCCACCAGCCTGGTCTGAAGTCGGGATCAGAGCAAGAGGCAGAGAAAGGCACAGGTTTTGTAAGTAGTTGGTGCAACAAGGCTTGGAGTTTTCCCCATGTTCATTCAGGTCTCAAAGGACAGCTGTCCTGTGGTTGTGTTCCTCTATTGTTGTTGGTGGTGTTGATTTGTTGGAGTTTTTCTTGTTGGGGTTCTTTTTTGTTTGTTTCTGTTTAATCTTCATTTTGTTAAGAATTCAAACTTTGAAGATTTTCCTTTATTTTTATGGGTTCGTGTACTCAGCTTTCTTCTGTTTGTGCTTCTCTTTCAAGGGAGATGTTTAGAAACAAATCAATATTAGAATATTCCTTTGAACTCTGGGGTCTGAGATGAGAACTCCTGGTCTGATTACCAGTGCTTTTGCAAAATCAAAACCTGACATGGGTTTTACTTGTTGCTGATATTGATCTGAGGAAGTTTTGGGGTTTGCCCAAGCTGTGCCCTGTAGTTTGTGAGCCGTTTCTGGTCTCACAGGAGTTGTCCACACTGTTCCCTATCACCATTTTAGGTTCATGTATCTATTATTACTCAGGGAAAACATCCCACTCTTCCAACAGCGTTTGACCATGACTTTTTTCCTTTCTCTACAAGAACTTTTGTTGATAAATGTATTATTTAAGCCACCTACTTGGTGTACATATTTTTTATGCCTTAAGTAGACGTTTTGAACTCTGCCTTTCATGTTGATTGATTGCAGTGAACTGAGGTGTAAACTCTGAAGAGAGCCTGGAGGTGTGTGGAGGGGCAGTCCCTGGTGAAGGGATGCAGGGATGCCTTTCTCCCATGGAGAAGGTCACTTTGGAAGGAGAAGTTTGTTGCAGCACATTAACTGCAGAGGGCAAGTTTGTACCACACTATTTGGAGGAGGCCCCTTCATGAAGCTTCTGATGTTTTTATTAGAGAACTGGCAGAAAGTCTGTTCAGCTGCTGATAAATAACTCAGAATTTTGCTGCTTCTGTCCCACTGGAGTTGCTTCAGCCCTCAAGTGCAAACTTCTGTTCTGAAGAACCTGAGAATTAACTGTTAACAAAAATGTCACTGTGTGAAAAGGGATAAAGCTCCTTCCATTCTTTCCAGGTTTTTCACCCAAGAGTCATTCCCAGCTCAGTTTTTCCCTTCCCCAGCTGAGAAGGGCAGAGCGAGGCAGCACCTGCAGCCCTTCCCACCCACACGGGATGGGTTGGGTGCCCTCCAGGGACCAGAGAGCCACATGGCACTAATGAGCTTTTTAAGCTCCTATTTAAAGCTGAAATTTTAATTTCATCTAGACCTGCAAGGATCTCGTGGCACTGCAAGTGCCTTTTCAAAGCCCTCTGATAGCAGCCCTGTGTCCCAGCAGTGCATCTCATTGCACAGCATATTCTGCCCATACTTTCAGGTTCTCTTAGAGAATTGTATCAAGTTTCAGCCCAGAATTGTTCTCTCTTTTGAGATCACATTATATATCTGGGAAAAGCTCCTCAGCAGCCCTTGAGATGAAAAGCTCTTGAATATATGGAAAAATGACTTTGCAGCTGCTTTACATGCTTGATTTCTGTTGCCTTTGAACTTTGTGGGACTTGGAGCTGCCTGAGAAATGAGGGTTCAGGTTTTCCCCACTGGTCTCCCTTGCTCACATACCCCTGCTCTGATTTTTCCATGCAGTTTTTCCCCAAAACACACACCTAATTCCTTGCTTAATCAGCAAGTGGAGTCAATGGCTCTGAACGTGTAAGTGGTGTTGCTGTGGGAGAACTAAAAAGCTGTTTGTAGCATGCAGAGGAACTGGCCATGTGAGGTGCCTTATCCTGTGCTGATATTGTCCCCTCGTTTGGAGGCCTTGGAGGCTCCACGTGTGACACAAAGTCTGGCAATCAGCTCCCTGCAGGTGGAACTGGGGCACTGACTGCACTGTGGTCACATCTATTTAGACTCAGAGCACACAAAACCAGATGAGTGAATGTGCTGAAAACAGTTTGAAAAATATTTAAATGAAAAATGAGATTATAAAAAACTGGTTTTGTCAACTTCCCAGGCAACTAAAATATGAAATGGTCTACCATCTGCATGTATTAAATGAGATTAAGAGCAGAGTTTGAAATGGAATCAGTACAGATTTCAGGGGATAAAAAGATTATGATGAATGAGAAACAAAGCCAAAGGTGCCAAGAAAATAAAATAACTTCAAAAAACAGAAAAAAATTTACATTGCTATGGACTCTCTGCCAGAGGATTTATCTTTGGCTGATTAATTGTATCCATTAATTACATTTAATGTTGGTGAAAAATGCACTGTGTTGTTTATTTTGCAGTTTAGCCCAGCATCAGTGGGATTAAAGCAGCTGCAGGAGTCCAGGAGCAAACATTAGGGATGCAATTGGGTCCTGGGGAAGCTTTTTTTAATCCCCATTTATCCCAGTGTATCACCTGGTGCAGGTGAGACGTGAGGACTCTGGAGAGGGAGGTATTAGTCCTAGTAGAGATCACCAAAATCCCAGTTAGGAGGTGGGTTTTGCTGTGTGATCCAGGGGGTAGAACATCATATTAGTGGTCAGCAGGCCTGGAATCCCTGACTTTGTCAGGGCTGACCCTACTGCAGACAGGTGGAGTAGGTTGCTGTGCCGCAGATTCCCCCCTGTACCCCGGGCTGTGACACTTGTCTCCACAATAAACCTTAGGAATAGAGCCCAGGAGGGGGATTTACATTGGAGAGACAGCTGGGGAGGGAGGAAGGAAGGGGACTCATGGCACTGTTTTCCTTCACCTAATGAAGTCATTTTAAACAGCCAGGAAGATAAAGTGACCCTTGAGAGTTTTCTCTGATTTTTAATAGGGCCATCAGACAGATGTAGCGTGAGAGGAACTGGATAGAAGAGCCCTGAGCTCAAGCTGAGCCTGGATAGCTCAGAGTTTTCATTTGCTTAACCATCTTATTTTTGCATAAATCTGTTTGCATTGCTGCTTTCTTGGCTGTGAGAGCCAACCCCATCCTTTAACAGCCTGGTGGTCCCAGAGCTGCAGACTCTTGCATGTGCAGCTCCCCTTGCTCGGGGACTCTTGGCTGAGGCTGGGGGGACCTGGGTGCCACCCAGGGGTTTGGAAGGGAGCTTTGTCCTTGGGTTGTGAGCACAGGGGTGTTTATTCCACATGGAGTGTCTGTTTTACACTGAAGGGTGTATTTATTCCACGTGGGGATGTGTGGGCTGTGCTGCTGCTGCCTCAGGGTTGTGTCGCAGGTGGGTGAAGGGCTGCAGGGAGCTCTGGGGGTGTCACCTCTCTGGGTGGAGGAAGGCAGAGGTATTGTTAGTGCTGGCAATAGGGGAGATTTGAAAACAAGGACTGTGACTGTGTTGGAAGGGGGTTGTTTTACCGTGGTGGGCTCCCTCCAGGGAGCCCTGGTGGCAGGGATGGATGGAGCTATTGCAGTTGTCAAGGGGACTGTAGTTCAAAGCCTCTTGCTGCTGTGACAGCTGAAGCGCTAAAGTAAAAGTGGGGAAAAAAAGGTAATGTGACTTCTGTGATAAATGTCTTTTTGCTAAATCCCTGAGTTGTCACAGGAGTTTTAAGATGCAGATATTCACTGAAAGGATGTGGTAAAGGTCTCTTGCATCACACAGCAATCTGAGAAAGAACCCTTCTGTTTGTGTCTGGGATCTGCAAGTTCTCAAGGATCCTCTGCTTCTTTCCTGCCAGAGAAATTGCTTTCCTATCTGGGCAGTCTCAGTATTTTTTTGACATTCTACTGAAATGAGTGGGACAGCCCTTTATCTGTTTTGCTGCTGGAACAGGAGAGGCAGCGAGAAGCTTTGGTGAACTCTGGGTGGACAGAGCTGAGAGCACTTAGGCAGGGCCACAGACCTTAACCCAGGGCCTTCCTCAGCACGGAGGAGGAGCAGAGGACCTGAGCCCTGTCCTCATGTGTGAGCCCTTGGGGGGTCACACAGCTGGCAGTGCCTCTGACTAAGTTCTTGTGTGAACATACATGTATTCACTTGTGCATGCTCTGATTGTACATCTCCGTGTATCTAGAGATGTATTGAAGGAGCAGGTGCATTGTAAGAAGCTGGAGCTAAATCTCTGCCAATATGATCCCCTGCTGGCAGAGAATATTCTATTTCTGGCCATTTCTTATGGTTGTTATGGCAACAGGCCTGCAGGGAGTGGTCCATTTTGTGGGGCAGTGTGGGGATGGTGGTGTGTTCCCCATGTCCCCTCCTGCTTCCCACATCCTTCTGTCCATGGGGAATGTCGGGGTCAAACATGTGACCCTCTGGTGTTCAAGGTGGTTTGGGGCCTTTGGGCTCCTGCTCAACACGTGCCATGAGCTCTGTGTGAGGGGGGTTTATTTCCATTCACCCTTGAGGAACAGGGAATTTCAGTTTTTGTTCTCTCCTGGGATGCATCTGCAGCTCCTTATCATGGCCTCCCCTTCCACACCCGTTCCAGGGTCTGCTCTGATATTGCTCTGTGCTCCTTCCTCTCAACACTGGCCTCCTGGGCACTCTGCTCTGCCCAGGGATTGTCCTCTGAGAGCCCTTCCTTTATTTTCTCTTCCTTTGAACAGTTGTTTCCTACCACCCATCCCTCTGCAGGATACTGGCCCAAAATCCAGTCACACCCACTCAGGTGCTGGCCCTGGGAGCACCAGAGCCACCCTCATGAATTTCTGTAGCTTTGGTGGATCAACATTCCCTTGGAAGGAAGGGCTCAGCTGCCTCACAAACCCTTCATGGAGGAGGGGGACAAGAGACTCTTCCATGCCCCTCATTATGCTAGGAAACATCCTGTAAGGGCTCAGGGCAGATCTTGCCCTGGAAAAAGGGGTTCCCCAGGAAGCAAGTGCTGCACATGGGCAGAAGCTTTGGGACTTAGAAAGAAAAACATGTTTCAAGTCCTTAAAGGGTTTTGTAAAGGGCCTGGTTGGCATCTCTGCAGGCACAGAGGGGAGTGAGTGGCAGACAGGAAAAAAGAGCCAGACTACAAACCTTTGCTCAGTTTTCCCAGGGCTATCCCAAGTGCAGAACTCCAGAGAGCAGGCACTGCCTGCTGCAGGGGTTTTAAGGAGCACACAGAGTGTTTGGTGGCTGCCTTGCTGCTGGGATGGATGGATTCTGGTTTCTGTGTTATTTTCAGTCATATGCTCATTATGGACACTTTCTAGCTCGTTTCTCTTGCTGATAGCTCCAGGTTCCATCCAGTCCCAGAGCCAGCTCACAGCAGCACCAGGTTTGGATGCTGAGTGACTGCAGAGCAGGGCAAAGAGATTTTCTTATAGAAATTACTCTGAGGGAGGGAGGATTTGCTCTTGTGATGTGCTCAGAGGGGGAGAGAAAAGAGCAAGTGAGATCAAATAAGGGCTGCAATGCCTCATCCATTTGATCCTGCCACAGACCGAGGTATTCTTAGGGTGAAATTCTCCCCTTTAGATCTTTTCTGTGCTGATTGCCAGGACTTCTGATCATGCTCTTCATGGGTGGTGGCTGTGTGTGCCAAAAGCATCTTTAGTGTAATTACCCACTACTTCTGCCTTCATGCCAGAAGAATGCTGTGCCCATTCTTTCTGCTCCACTGTTATCCCAAGGACTTGTGAGTGTTTAATTCAATGGGGAAGAAAAGATAAAAATGGGATACTAGTTCTGCCTGAGACTTGGGGATATCTGAGCTTCCTGTTGCTCTTCTTTCCAAAAACAGATCCTTTGCCTGCTCCTCCCTTTCCTACTCCTCCTCTCCTTGGCTTGGCTGTTTTCCCCTTCCCTATTTTGGAATGAAGATCAGGCTGAGTCAGAGGGAAGTTTGTCAGATTCAGAGGAAAATAACTCCCAAGTGCCCGGGCCCACTGCTGGTTGCTGCTGGCAGAGAGGGGTCCAGGAGGGGCTGGGACAGCGTGCAGAGCAGGGATGCTGCAGGGGAGAGCTGTGGCCACTCCCAGGGGCATTGGCCTCTGCTTCATGTCTGAGGTGGAACCAGCTCAAATCAGATGGCACTGTTGTCATGGCAGTCATTAAATGCTGCTGCTTATTTGGCTTTGCAGCATTTTTTCCCAATGTTGTCTGTACAACAGAGCTGTATTTCACTCATTATCATTCCTTATCAGTAACTGCAGCCTAGAATGTGTCAGTTCTAGTCAGTGTCCTCTATTTCACCAAGGTATCTCAAACTGCATGGACTTGCTCAATGACCTGCAACAAAGTCCTGTAAACCAGGACACGAAAGCCAAGAAGTTCTGTGGTTAAACTTGGTGAATGTGATGAAGTTATCCAAGGCATCTAAAAACATCCAGCATGAAGATCCTGGTCTTCTTTACCTTCTACTGGAAGCTTTAAAACTCCCAAATGGTGTGAGTTCCCCAGGCTTCTCCTGGCACTGCTGTGAATGGACACCCTGTGAGTGCAGTGTGTGAGAGCAGCAGGTGAAGTGCCCCGTGGCTCAACCCCAAAGAGCTTCCCAGCAAGGTTTGATCCAACCACAGCTTTGACCTGTCCGTGCCTTTGATACCAGCCCAGGCTGCTCCAGAGCTCTGCCTTGGGAGCTGTGCCTGGACCTTGGAGGTCTCTCAGATGGTCAAAGGGACACCTGCCCAAGTTCCTGCTGTGCTCACTGACACAAACCCTGACCCCACTGCTCACCTGTGCATGCACTAAAGCTCTCTGCTGTCCCCTCTGCCATCTCTGCCCGTGGCTGTCAGAGAGCCCACTGTGCCCTCAGCCCGGTGATTGCTGGTGCACTGTTCCACTGCCCAGAGACATGGAACTTACTCCATGGAGCAACCTTTGTGTAGAGCTAATTCTGCCCAGCACACTGTGGCTGCCTCCACGGGAGCTTTTTTTGAAAGACGGTGACGTTTTCAAGCAGTTGTGTGAACGCCAACAAACTGAGCTGTGTTTCTCCTCAGTGCATCGCCAGTTTGGAACTTCAAAGAGGAGCTGCAGTTGTAAGCACACCGAGTCTCTGTATACTCATTGAAAGAGAAATCACTTCATAAATACTGGATTGAGCTGCTACCTGCAGCACACTTTGTATGTGATGGTGATCTAGAAATAAATTGTGAGAAATCAGGTGATTATCACTGGTGGTATTCATGAGAATTTCAAGGCAGATAAATAATGAATAGAAATGTCACTTACTCGGCTTCAAACCTAAGAGTCTCCTCATTATTGTATTGACTCAGTAAGAGGGAAGAGCTCTGTGAGGGAAGAAAATGGAAAACTAAAGACAATCAAAGCATTTCAAAAACAGCCTAAACTCCCCAGTCATACCAATTTAGGGATGGAGAGCCCGGGGGGGAATAGTGGTGCTTAAGAGGCCCTTTAGCAATGTTATCGCAGCACTTGAATTTATCTGGTTTAAAGTTGGGTCTGTAAGTTGTCACTGGCACAGTGTGGATTTAGTGTTGGTGTCTGGGGGTGTGGGTGGGCCCTGGTGAGGGGTGACACTGAGGACAGCCAGGGGCCTTTCTCAGTGGCTGGGAGCCACGAGTGGGGTCTGGCCACTCTGTTCCTCACGAGCATCATTTCAGTGTCGCTGGTTGCCTTGACCTCCTTCCCTCCCTCCTGTGCCCAAATTTGAAGTTCCATTAGTCAGGCACTGATAAAACTGCTGAGCTCTGTATCTCTCTGCTGTCAGGTAATGGGTTTTCACTATCTCCCTTTCCTTCCTCTGCTGATTTCTGACTGGTTTATCCAGCTATTCACTTCATTTTCCCAGCTCTTGCATCAGTGCAAGAAAATGAGGACAGCAATTGTGCATTGCCATTATTTGTCTGAAAACCCATTTTAAAACCTGAAAAACCCCTGGAACTAGATATTTTCCTGTGAAGTGATTTGTTCTTTGGAAGACCCCCTCCATTTCCAAAGGCATGTCTCCTCTGTCAGCCTGTGCCCGAATTAAAGTGAGGACAGGAACAGTGTGGAGCACCTTTATTTGTGTTGCTTATGCTCAGTTATTCCCAGTGGGCTGGAGGGAAAAGGCTCTGACTGATGCTTTAAATTTCATTGAGGTGTTGTTGCAGCTGCCTGGGTTCACTTGGGGTCAAACAATACAACTAATTTTTTCCTGTTCTCTTATATAAAATGACTGCCCTTATGAAGAAACAAATATTTCCTTTTGGAAAAAAATCTTTTGTTTTTCGTGGTCAGTGACTTTTTCAGTCAGTGCTGACATGTGTCACTGCTGTCACAGCCTGGGTGAGCCCTAATACCAGAGGTTGGTTGGTTGTGTTGCTTTCTGAAACAGAAAAACAGACTAAAAACCAGCCCTCTCACTCTGTGGGCTGCATTACAGCAAGTTAAGTACAGAAGTACTGGAAATTCAAGGAGCGAAAGTGGCTTTTTTGGCTCCCATCATAAATTAAATATGAGTATAATTGCCCCATTATTTCAGCGTAGCCAGACTCTCAGAAAGTTGCTGGGCTTGTTTATGAATAAAGGGCAAATAAGTTTCCATCATATTGGAAATGCAACATCTAAAACGTTCCATTTCCAGAGTCAATGTGTCCACTTTATCTGTGCAGAAGCTCCAGTGTGGCCCCTGCAAATGAGAGGCCTCTGTGGGGACAGGGGTTGTTTTTGCACAGAGCATCAATCTTAACGTGGGAAAATTCCAGTGTGAACCAATTCTGTCTAGTTAATATTCTGCCATGTTTTCCTGCAGAAAAAAGGTTATTCTTGGTGTTCTCACATTTAGACTTTAATAGTGATGCTATTTTAGCACCTGGGAATTGAATAGTGGGGCTTTAAATACCTCAGACTTTCCTCAGGTTTGCCTGTCTTTGTGTGCAGAAACTCCCAGATCCAGTGGGGCAGCAGCATCACTACATCAGCATGTTTGGGGAGGATCCCTGCATTGAAAGTATTGCCTTTTGGGGCAAGACTCCTTAGCCAAATAAGGGATTTTAAACTTCTAATATTGTAGCAGAGATTTGTTTTGCTGGTTTGTTCCCTTGAAGAAAGTGCCTTGGGCAGGAAAGCACCAGCAAGGGACGTAGGGTAGACCAGGTGGGTGGCAATGAGTCCTGATGACATATTGGAACCCCAGAGGAGGTTTGTTCAGTGTTTCCCAAGCGTGGCTGTGATTTGAGGTGTTGGAGAACACCTTTGCTGATGCCCCAAGGTGTGTGTGGCAGTACAGAGGTGCCAGCTGCAGAAAACTGGCCTCATAAATGTACATGGCCCTGGATTCTTGAGCTGTGACCTGTTAAACTTCCCCCTTGCCTTTGGTAGGAGTGCTTTCAGCTTGGCCTCTCCTGCCTGCCCGGGTGGGACGGTCAGTAAATGTCACTGCCCGGGGATGGGGGTTGGCTGGTGCTGTGTCCACCCCTCCTGCAACAGGCAGAGCCCTCCAACTCACGTGTCACTCCCAGGCTGGGGCAGAGAGATGAGATCCCTGCAGTGACACAAATAGGAAAGGGAAATATTTATTGTCTTATTTTTTCTGGAATCCATGAACACTGGACACATACATCCTTTTTCTCTTCACAATGACAGTTGTTCTGACAGTCAAGATCCTTCCCCATCTCTCATCCTATTGAACAGCATGTATTAGTTGTTGTTTCGGTTTGACTTATTTCTTTTCTTCTCTGTTTTGAAAATTCCATTTATAGAGTGGCTGGCACAATTCTGCTTCCACTTATCACGATCCAGCTGAGCTGATGGCAAATTCACAGATCTGTAATGCACACTGAGAGGATACAGAACAAGGTGCTTGTCATAGGTTCTTGGTATCTCTTAACCCGAAGGAAACCTTGCTGTGATAAATCCTGATTTTGTGTGAATTAGGGGAGAGAAGTGCATCCCCTGTCAGGGAAAGTGGCAGAAAATCAAAGCTTCTTGCTGCAGTTCAGAGCCAACATCTTAATGTGGGATCTCGAATTGCAATTTCTACTCACACATGTGATCATCTTTATTCCCATGGAGCATCTGATGGAAGCAAGAGTTGCTGTAATTGGATTCTCTTACCCTTCCTGTTACTGGTCATGAATTTAATTGAAATTCTGGTCTTTTTAATAATTATTGAGAAATCATCCTTTTTTTTCTTTTTTCCTTATTGCTGCTCTAATGTGAACACAATGTTCTTCATTTAAAAATTGAATTAAAAGAAAATCCTTCTGGAGTATGTCTGAGTTAATCAGTTAAAACTACCCCTTTAAGCTGAGCAGAAGAAACTACTCTGCTGTTCAAGGGTAAAGCTGTGCCCAGCACTGAGGAATTAAGCAACTGCAAGATTCTCAGTGAAGTGGAGGAATAAAGGGAAAGAGGATATCTGGGGGTTGGAATTAAATGATCTTTAAGGTCCTTTCCAACCTTAACCATTCTAGGACTCTATGACCTCAGAAATAGTAGATGTCTAATGGCAAGGACCTCTAAACATTAAATTTAATTCCTGTTTTGCTGTGCTTCCCATTTCAAACTGAAGAGTCACAGGCCTGACTTCTTTGTGTCTGCCAAATGCTGTGGGGAACAGCAAGTTGGGACTGTGGGACATCATGGGAGTATTTCATGCTTGGTGTGTTGTTGGAAATACACTGGGAAGGCAGACGGATTGGGCATGTTTAGGGGGGAGAGGTGGGGAAATGAGGATAGGAGGGAAAGGGAAAAATAAGTTGAAACCCTGTGTTTGGGTGCTTTTTGCAGTGCTGGGGACAGGGATGGCAGGGCCCCCCAGCCATCTGTCCCTGGGCTGGCAGAAGTGCCAGCCTGCCCCTGAGTTATCCCACCCAGCTAACTGGACATTCATCCCCCTCTGTGCCCCCCAGCCAGGCAATTACAGAGTGTGTAACTGAGTTATGGCCAGTGGAAATGCAAACCCTGCTCATTACAGCCACGTGGACAGCACTCATGGGTGCCCTGGAGTTCTGGGAGAGGAGAAGGAGTTTCGGGAGGTGGCTGGGGAGGAGAACAGCCCTGGCACACTCAGCTCACCCCGCAGGATCCTGGGGGAATTGTCCTCCCTTCCCTCGTCCTTCCCCAGCTCTGGCCCCAAGTCAGCCTGGCAAAGGACCATTGCAATCCTTTTTTCTCAACCTGTAGTTTTAACCCCTCTTTCCATGTGCTCTGCTTGCCTCTTCTCAACAGCAGAATTCAAAGTCTCTGCTTCGAAAATGCAGCTTTTTGTGGCTTTCTCTATTTTTCTTCTTAGTAAAGGGCCAGGTTAAGACTCAGACTATGGAATTTCCAGATGTACTTCCTTGTGGTTTTGAATACTTCTGAATTCAGAAGGCTGTTGGAAGCAGAGGCAGCGTTACTCTGATGTTAAATTCTGCTCCTCCTCCTGGAGGGTTTGGCACCTCTTCTGCCAAAACCGAAGCCAGTTGTTCGTGCTCAGCTGGTCATGTGTGTTTGTGAGCAGCCAGCTGGGGCACTGCAGAGGGCACCCACTCCTGTGCCCTGCACAAAGGGCATTCTCTGGCACCTGGGGCTTTGGGCTGACGTGGTGTTTGAGGGGTTTGCTCACTTGACCCCCGCTGGTTTGATGGTTGTGGAGGTGAGCAAGGAAGAGCAGCTGAGAGGAGATGAGATGAGGACTGTGGGAATTCCTGGCCTGGAAAAAGCAAACCTTGTCCATAGGGAGTCGGTGCCACACTGCACATGCCCCTGTGGCCTGGGGAGGTCCATCAGTGCCCTAGTGAAGTGCTTCCTAAAACCCTGTTCCTTCTCTCTTTGTTGCCTATCTGGGCC
Source organism: Dendrocincla fuliginosa (assembly GCA_035047845.1). Taxonomy (NCBI): domain Eukaryota; kingdom Metazoa; phylum Chordata; class Aves; order Passeriformes; family Dendrocolaptidae; genus Dendrocincla; species Dendrocincla fuliginosa. Next base: position 13,758,343 of record JAWWMO010000055.1, on the reverse strand, counting down.
ATTCTCGGGCTTTAGACTGAAATGGATTCGTTCTCTGACGTCATTGATGTATTTGGTATTTTTCCTCATTCACTTTGAAAATGAAACCCAAAATTTGCATTTAAGGGCAACCGTTGTGAGAACTTAGGGCTTGTATTTATATATTCATAAAGCTTTTGGGAATATTACTCCAATGGCATCTCTGTCCCATCTTCTGATGGGATTTGCTCCCTTTTCTGCCAAAAAAGAAGCTGCTTTTTGGGTCCTCGGGTTGTGACTGTGTATTTGTACACAGCAGGTTATATTTATATTTGTACTTATTTTTATATACTTTGATATATTTATATATATGACATATTTTTAATATGTATTTATAGTACTGAAAACTTGCCTTCCTTTCATGCATGCATTCCCTTCGGAGGACATTTCACTGTTTCCCTTAGAAGACATCCCTTCATCTCTTATGCTTTCTCTCACTTCTAAATGAAATCCTTTCTGCTGGTGCCTGGAAATGTACTCTTAATTCCTGACTAGGTGCTGTGCCATTCATTATTTTTTAAGCTGCTGTGCAGACAGGGCAATGCTTTCCTCACCTCCTGTGCCACAGGAAGAGGCACTGAGGTTGCTCAAGTGACTGGTCAAAAGCCAAAGAGCGAGTGTGGCTGAAATGTTTGTGCTCAGAGCTCCCAGAGGGATCAAATCCTTGCTCTCTGCTTGTTGCTGAGTTCACTCTGAGATGTGCAGCAGAACTCCATGGGGAAGTGTCAGGGGGAAGTTACACTCCTGCAATACTTGGGGATCATATTAAAGGGTCAGAGAATGAAGTGCTTAGTCAGGAAAAGTCCCCATTTCCTGGAATTTTGCCCGAAGCCCAGGCAGGGAGGGCCACAGGGCAGGGGCTGGCAGCACGCTGGGTTTTCACTGGAGCCATGAATGGGCCCCAGCGGGAGCTGGGCTGGATCCCTCTGCAGCGGGCAAATGGCATTCAGAGGGGAACAGAGAGCCACAGCACTGCCTGACTGGAAACACCCTGCCCTGTGGAGTGGAACTGGTGCTGGCACATTGTGACTGTGATGAGTATTGTATTTAATATTTCACTGCTGAGCTTTTCAGGAATTCACTTCCTGCCCTAGGAGTCAACAGTCTGTACAGGGATGATGATGCTGCAAATGAAGCATCAGCAGATCTATACTGATTTATCCAGTTCTGTAGGGCAGATGCAACTTAAACTGACTACTCTGAATTAATAAGACATGTAGCAACAACCTTTGGGTGGTCTTAGGTTTATAGCCCACATTTGAGTATCAGCAGGGGGAATTGTTTATAGTGCTGAGGATGCAGAAATCAGCAGTGCTGCACTTCATCCTACACCCTCCCCAGACGGGAGCCTTTTTGGCATATGACTCATTCAGGAGCCCTCCACATTCAGGCTTGGTTTCTGTTTCATGTCTTGTAATTGTAAATCCAACTTCCAGCTCTGAACTAGGTGGCTGCTCTCTCATCTGCTTCTTGCTCAAGTGCAATTGCTGCTGCTGAATGTGGGCTCCCAAGTGAGTGACCTCTCCTGGGGGGAGGCTCAGGCTGCTGTCACTGCCACACTTCATTATATCGATTGTCACCTGGATGGCATCCAGGCCACTCTTGTAGGGCTTGTTCTTGGGGCTGCTTGGCTTTAGATTACATGGTATTTGAAAACTAAGAAGCATGGCCAATTGAAAAGACTTTCAGGTTTTAAATAAAACAAAGTGTCTCATGAGACCCAAAACCTCAGGGGCTCCTCGTGCATTTCCTGGGTGCTCTGAGTGCCTTCACTTGCTTCTGTCTCATTTCTTTTAAATGTTCTCTTGGGATTTTAGGTGCAGAATTATTCATCCAGTAATTATGTATATGCTGATCTATTTTGTCCCATTCAATTGCCAGCACAAATGACTAGTTGTTTCCTTGACTTGCACACGAGGCAATTGTCTCATCTCCTGCCCCAGAGGGAGTCTGATTTTCAAAGGTGTTTCTCAGATGGTGTCTCAGGTGCTGAATTGTGAAGGAAGGTTTGCAAGCACTGCCTGGAATGTGCATGTACAGGTGCATTTTGGGGGCCCCAGGACTGGGGGGGAGCTGGGTGGTCTCTGCTCACTCAGCTCCCCCAGCACCCGCCGGGCCCAGCCACACTGGGGGAGTTCCCTCTGCAGACTACAGAGAAGTGAAGTGTCCACAGGGTGATCCATCTGCCTGTCTTGGGCAAAGATGAATTACCCTCTCAAGGTGCTGATTTTCTTTTTTGGAATGCAGAGGGAGCTCAGGCTCGCTGCCAGCCTGGGATGAGATGTCTGACTTGATGGCAAGGTGTGGCCAGGCCTTCACTCCTTGAAGCTGAGGCTCCTCTAGAAAGTGCTCAACTCACTTGATCTCAGCTGTGCTGGAGGGAGAGAGTGAAAAGAGAGAAGGGGGCAAAACCCAACCAACCAAACTCCAAACCCCAGTGTGTGCATGAGTCAAATCAGGCTTGTGCTTCAGTGCAGAGGGCTGATGGTGTGTGAGATGAAAAGCCTGCTGGGGCTGGCAGGGGAATGTGTGTGGGTGGGATAAAGTGCCCACAGCTCCATGAGGTGGTCTGGGCAAACTGATGAACAGCTTTCTAATGATGAAGTGAATTGTTTCCCATTTTTGGAAATCCTATTTTTCCCTGCTAAATCTGATGATACGATAGAGAAGATATATTTTTGAGGGGATTTTTGAAGCCTGGAGATCTGAATGAAAAGGATACCTCAGTATTTCTGCTTTTGAGAGGCTTCCAATAGCTGAGAATTTAATTTGGTATATAATCCCTTGTGTTTTCTGGGGAGCAACTGGAGCTGAGCATTTCTGCCTAGAAGGGGTTGCAGATGAGATAAGGACTGGGCCACACCAGGCACCTGCTGGCTGTGCTAAGGCCAGGCAGAGGTGGGAGCCCACCACTCTGTGCCCACCAGCCCCTGCCATCAGCCTTTCCAAGGGGAGGCTGGCAAGGATGACCCTGGTGTGTGCTGGTGTGACAGTGAACACAGACCTTACCAAAACCTTTGGATGCACACAAGCCCCTTCTAATTTACAAGTGCTTTTGTCAGAAAATGGTGGCTCTTAGGAAAGGTCACTCTGTGAACTTCAGAAGTTGTGGTTAATCCTGTTCTGAGCAACATCCAGCAGTTTTCTGTCTCCTGAGGCAGCACCATCACCGAGGGAGGGGAAGGGACTGGTGAGACAGACAAACAGCTCTTTTCACATCAAGGGCTGCTCAAAGTGCTTCCTCTAAGCTGTCACCAGCAGGGACCCTCCAGCCTCAGCCCCTGGGAGCAGCCCTGCCCAGCCCTCCCTGCCCAGCTTTTGGGGGCTGTTCTGGCCCTGGCAGCCCAGCGAGGAGGGCAAGGCTGGGCAGACATGAGCTCAGCTTTGGCCTGCTGGGCTTTAGGCTCAGTTTAAAATATGAGGGAGCAGGAAAATGGCAGCCAATATACAAAACTGGTTCTTGCCAGAGCACAGGCTGTGACTTTGTGTGATCCAACGCTCTCCAGGGGCTGGCTTGGAGTAAAATAAGAACTGATGACTCACCCCTTCATCTTAAACTCCAAATGAACCTAAGCACAGAATTAAAACATGAGTAGCTTTTTCCCCTAGTTTAATTATTACCACGTTTCTCTGTAGCCCTGATTCCTACCCAGGCTGGATGTGGAGATTCTCTTAACACAGCAAAGCCTGAGCTCCCAAGGCCTCTGGAAGCAGAAAATTCATAGACCTCAATAAAGTCTGTTCCCAGCAGGTTTCTGGAGGTGCTTTTCAAACTGTGTGTTCCACTTTGGGGTTCTTTTTGGTTTGGGAAATGTTGATGGAGGCAAGTCAAAAATATTTCTGTACTGATTTCTGTTGATATTTTACAGTCTTAATTAATTGCTTTCTGTTTCAATGGGTTTTCCAAACCTGCTTGAGATTGACAGGTTATGGTTAGCAGTGATTTTGTAGTTAAAATGGATAAAGGGAGCTATGAAAACCTCAGGCATTATTATACCTGATGTTATTAGAAGCTGATCAGGACTTGCCCATCATTTTAAATAATGTATTGCTGCAAAAATCTCCAATCTCATCTCAAGAGTTATTCAAGCAATATTTCTTCTGATTTCATCAACTCTGTTTTCTTGAGTTCTGATGAAGGGACTTGGGGATTAAGTGCAGTGATTGCAGGACTGGAAGTGTTGCACAAGGACTGTGTTTTCTGGCCTCCTCCCTTGATAGGCTGTGCATGTGTTAATGCTGCAGCTGGGATGGTTCTGTCACAATTACTTGAATTAAGTGAGGTTTCTGTGAATGGGAGCTGTCTGTGCAATTGCTGAGTATGTGTAATCTCCTTTGCAGGGTGATTAGTCCAAAAGCACAGCTTTGCTGGCTGTCCATCCTGGACTTCTCTCCTTTGCCAGTGGTACTCAGTCTGAGGATCCTCCTTTCCTACATTCCCACCTCCAAGATGTCCTGGACAGGGCCTGAGCTGTGCCCAGGGACACTGCCAATGAGTATTGGTGCCTAACTGAGGTCTCTTGCCTTTCTCCACACACTTCCCATGCCCCTTCCATCATGGACGTGCCTCAGGGTGCAGCCACATCCTTCCCAAGGCCGTTCTTTCACCCCCAAACTACCCTGGCCCTGCTGCTTTTCTGTATAACTTGTGATTTTTTGCCTGCACACCCTACTCTGCTGGGAGATTTATACTAGAACCTTCTCCTCTGCAATTCCCTTCCATTGATACCCTTCCTGGCACTGCTTCCAATTCCAAATCTCATCTGGAAATCTCTTTTATTACCTGTTTAATTTCCTTTTTTGCCTTTCTCCTGTTCACTCTCTTTTGCTGCCATTATTTGCTGACTTTGTAACTCTGTTATTTAAGAGTGAAGGCCATTTCAGGTAGAATTTTATGAAAGGTGTTCCTTGGCAGGCCTATGAGAAAAAAGCAACTTCCAAACAAGATTTGTATTTGATATGGCATAGCAGAGATTACACTGCATCTAGATTTAAATTAAGACTAGGAACATCAAAATGAACAGGAACCAGAAAGTGCTGGAGGGGAAGAATGGAAACCCAGCATTGGGAGGAAAGTGTGAAGTTTATAATGAGAGCAAAACTTTATCCCTGTGAACATATTTGTTATTTCTCCTTTGGCGTTGCCCAATTTAATAAAATCTCAGAGAACTTTCAGCCTTGCACAACTCCTGATTTTTAATGAAAAATGATGGAGATCAGAGATCTGTGTGCTTGCAGTCTGTTTCATAAAGGGAACATTTTCTATACATCAGAAACTGTGCCTGCATAAAAATGCCTGTGAAAGGTGATTTTTAAAGAAATCCCCGTAATGTTTATTCTTGTTTTATTGGGTGCTAAATCTAATACTCCCTGTATGCTCTTGGAATCATGTTTACACTGGAAAGCAGAGGTTGTCAAGGCATCTGTCTTCGTTTCCTGCCTGCTGTTGAGTGGCTGTTGCCCTGGCAGAGCAGCAGAGCCTGTGTGTGGTTTGTGTCCCTGGCCCTGAGATGCTGCCTGGTATCCCACGGGGTGCCCAGGACTCTGAAGCACCTGGAGCTCCACAGGGTTCAGGGTTCCACCTGAACAAAGCTCCTCATGTCTCTTTAAATGCCTCTCGGCTTGAAGAAGACAGGAAAGCCAGACTGGTGTGTAGAGATGTGTATAAACACATTTCCTCCCTTGTGGAGTGTGAACAGCAGTGCTTGTTTAGTCCTCGGTGCCCTGGAGGTGGCATCGCTGATGACCCTGGAAGAGCCCTGCCTGTTCCTACTGAAACTTCCCTGCTGCACTCTGGGCTCCAGGGAGCCCCGAATCCCTCCCTGCCCTCCTCCTCTTGGGGCTGGGAGCTGTCCCTGTGCCCTCACACCCATCACAGCTCTGCAGCAGGGCTCTGCCTCAGCTGGTGTGCAGCACATCTGTCCAGCTGTGCTGAACGGCCCCAGAGACTGCCCTGCACTGGGTAGAAAAGGGTCAGAAAGGGCTCTTGCCCTGCTCCCCACTCCCAGTGCTGGCACTGCCCACAGCTCCAGCATCCCAAGGGACACTGCACTGGGAAGGGGCTCTTTCCTGACAGCTTCTCAGATGTGCAGCAGATCTCTGTCTTGGAAAAGCTTACTGTGGTTGGAGACTTAAAAATACATGTTGAGTCAACTGATGGGAGCGTAGGCTGAGCTGAGGCTCCAGGAGATGCTGCTCTGCACGGGCATTCTTGGCTGTTTGGAGGGACTTCCTCAGCTCCTCGAGGGTCCTGCAAGAGGAAAGGGTTCACTGGGCAGTGTGATCTCCCAGATGAACCATCCCCAGGAATGTGTGTCTGCTCTTTGCTCTGTACCCAGAGTGCCTCTGATGCTGGGGGTGAGCTCTGTTGGGGTCTTTGATTTCATCACCTTCTGTGGATCAGGACACTTAGATGTTTGAGTAACAACAAAATAAATATCAGAGAGCTGCTCTATCTCCTCCAGTAACTAGGGGAGTGTGTGTGTCCCCACCAGCATGGTGACTCCTGGAGCAAGGTGTTATTCCAAGGGAGGAGGTTCAAGCCTCCCATCATCTCCCCTCTCTGGTATCATGGCTGGCCATCAATTTTAATGGAAGTGCTTGGCCCACTCACAAATAAAATATTAGAGCTCAAGGCTGAGAGGCAGAAGCACAGAGGGGATGTATGAAAATGCCACTTGCCATGTTCCAGGTGTGACTCTGGGCTGCTGCCTGGGAACCATTCAAACCCCACTGTAGTGGACACAAACAGAATGGCACAGTTTAAATGTGAATGATGAAAGGCTGCTGTGTAAAACTGCATTAAACATGTCCCATTATATGGTGCAAAGCATATTATGGAGCTGCTTTAACATAATGCTCCTTTCGTTCCTCTAATTACCAGGTGATTTAAATTTCTGTATTTTATGAGATAGGAAAATTATCAAATATTAATGGCAGTGGTATGTGCTAATATTCTATTATCAATATAAAAATAAGAGATAAAGTAATGCCACTGGGAGGGATGTAGACCTCTAAATATGTATTGTCAGGAAGGGAGACTCAGTCCTACCTGACAGTGTGGGGTTATAAACACAGGGATGTGAGAAATGCTCAGAGCCCATTGGTTTTCAGCAGAGCAGTTTCACTCCTCTGGCATTTAAGAATTATTGAAAATATTTTGCAGAGAGGATTCATCATCCCTGATACAGGAATTTAAATGCATTTCTCAACTTTCTGGGCCTCCCCTGGAGCTGCCTGAAGGACGTGGCTCAGCTGTGTTCCCCAAGCATTGCTTTCCTAAAGACAGTGTGGAGAGATTTGGCCATTTGGGGTCAGATTTTATCAAAGTTGAATTCCCAGCTCTGAATGCAGGATATCATCCTAGTGTAGTGTCATTCCTGTAATGCCCATGGGCCTGGAGAGGGTGGCACCCGTGGCCTTCGGGGCTCCCCGTGAGCGGTCCAGGCGTGGGTCAGCTCTGCTGCTGTCCCTGCTGTCCCTGCAGAGGGCACAGCAGCCCCGTGCCATTTGTCCTTACACCCCCAATTCCCACGACTGCAGGATGCAGAGGGAGAGCAACCTCTCAGAGCAGGAGGGAACAGTTTGTAGGTGGGTTTGTTCTGACTTGCTGTTTAAAAATGGAGTTGGGAAGGAAATTGATTTCCTGTCCTGAGAAAATATTTTTACTGGGGCTTAAAAAACTTTTGAGCCGTGCTGGAGGTGAGGCTGAAACCCCTCCAGAACTGCCCTTCCCAGAGAGGAGAGGAGCCCACAGCTGTGTCCACACACCCCAGAGCAAACACTTCCCACTCCCTGTATTCTCTGAAAGTAAATGTTTCTGGGTGGCACCTTTTTAAAAATTGATACCTTGCTCTGGTTTTTTGAGAAATTGGTGCTTTCTGAGGGCTGGGGTTTTTCCCAGATAGACTGGAGACAATCAAATGCTGTTGTCACGCCAGAGGAGAGAGACTCATTTTGAAGAAAGATATGTTATTTGTGCAGTGAAAAGTCTTCCCATTTCTTCCACACTATTTATGGTACTCTCATATTCTGGATCTTGTTAGTGTGCATTCAGTGGAAACCAGCAGCCAGTCCCAGTGATAAACTACTGATTTCCAAACATACCCAGTGCACAGCAAAAGCTGCATAAAACATAACTCCAATTAAAAATATTTACAGCACTATACTTCCTATACAAAGTTTAAAGATAACCTTTTCATCTTTGTAGAGTTCTGGTTTGCATAAATTTGATTACAATTTGCAGTTCACCAAGGTGGGGAATAGCAGTGCTGACCACAAGGGGTTTGGAGGCATCCCAGGTCACCACGGTTCATTTGCCCCAATCTCTTCTTACCCCACACTTGTTTTCCAAGCATTTGTGGTCTTTGGTAGATATCACAGAGTCACGGAACATCCTGGGCTGGGAGGGACCCACAGGGACCATCCAGCCCAACCCTGGCCCTGCACAGACACCCCACCAATCCCACCCTGTCCCTGTCCTGCTGTCCAAACACTCCTGGAGCTCCCAGCAGAGAGACAGGGCTACCAGCTCCGGGGCAGTTCTGCTGCCTCTGTGACTTCTTTGCTCTCTGCCCATGAGATGGTAAAGGGTTCCAGGAGATGTTACTCTTGAAGGAATTTTCAGCAGCTGCCTTTGCTCAGCTTCTCTTCCAGGGAGTATTTTTATGTGCCTCCCATTATAGTCATTAGACTTGTGTGGCTGTTCAACCCCTACATGCTCCACATTTGTGTTTTCCTCCTACCTTTTTAAAAATAGAGATTTCAGCATTCTGCAGCATCACATTTGTTGCTGTGGAGACGATTGTGATGTTGCCAATGGAGATGTGATTATAATGACAGCCTCTGAAGAAGGACAGGATCATGAAGCCTGTGGCTCCATTTCTCTCCTGCCCCTTTCCTAATAACCCTCTTCTGCTGTTCCCTCTTCCCCACACTGCTCTCTGCTGCAGCCTGAACTTCAACTGATGCACAAATCCATCTTCTTTCTTAACCTGAGCTGCAGTTGGGCAGAAATATATAAAAGTAGTGGATGTAAATTGCTTATAATTAGAGGTAGAACACAGCACTGGTGTAATAATTTGTGGATTCTTATGACTCTCTTTGTGCAACTTTACCAACACCCTTTTGGGCTGTAACTCTGTAGGAAGAATCCACCAAAGGTACAAGCACAGAGAAATTGTCTAATACTCAGGGAAAATGAAAGTAATTTCCTAGTTCTCTGCGTGGGCAATCCCCAAGCAAAGTGACAGGTTGGAGGGAGGGAGGGAAAGGGAAAGGGATGGGAAGAGTGACAGGCCATTATTGCTCCTGCTGCTCGTGCTGAACGTCTGGCAAAAATATAAACGTCGTTCCCCACCTGCTGATACCCCTTGGTGTTTGTAATGAAAATTGGTGGGCTGGTGAGAGCACGTTTGACTTGAAGGAGGAAAGAAATCCAGGAGAAATGAGGATGTGGCTCAGTGGGGTGCAGGGCTGTGTGGGTGGCTCTGCAGGAGCCCAGGGGCAGGTTCCCTCCTGCCGTGGAAAGACGAGGGCTCTGGTGATGCTGGAATACAGTGCCACGGCCAGCAGCAGATTAGAGGTCCCTGAGCAGCAAAATGCAGCTCCACTGAGTAGCCCAGACGATGCAGTTTTTTGTTAGTACAAAGGTTTATAGAAAATTCCCAAGCCCCCTAAACAAATGAGCTGTGTTTGCCACCAGGGAAAGGAGTGTGTGGGGAATACAGTGGTATTTCTTCCTGGCAGCCTGAGATCTGCCTCAGGAGTGGTTTGTGCTGGATGGGAATTGGGTTTCAGCTGATTGCAGCAAAACTATGAATCAACTGCAGCCCATTTTTAATAATGAAGAACTGAAACATAATCAGAAATATATTCACAGCACTCCAGCTTGCAGTGATTATATGCAGCAAGTGGTGCCTGCAGCCTCTTTGGACTCAAGAGTATCTTTTTTTTTTTTTTTTTTAGTTTAAGGATTAGAAAAAATCCAATATTCAGAGCAGTTGGTTTGACACGAGATGGAAGGGAATGCAAGGATTAATGGTGTTCTTTTCTGTGCTCCAGTACAGTCTTATTTCTGAGCTCCTCTCCCTGCTCCTGCCCCAGGCCAAGGTGCTCAGCAGGCACCTGGATTTGGGAAACTACAGTGTGCTCTTGAAATCACTGGTGGAAGTGGGGCAGTAACCTTGAGTACTGAGAACAGAAAACTCTGTTTTACCTCTCCTCACTACAGGAAAATCCTGTGTGGCATTAACAGAAGGATAAGTTACTATGGCAATGAAGGCTATATAACAGATGGAAATAAATATATGTATAATGCCTTTTAGGTATGATCTGACAAGAAAATTGTGACCTGTTTCCTTGGGACTTCGTGGAGCACTGAAGTGTGTTCCCACTGGTATTTTCTGGAAGCTGGAAGTGATGGATGAGAGACCTTGTTCTCTCTCAGAACTGCACTCGAGATCTCTGCTGCAGCAGCACCTGCTGAATCTCCCATTTGTCCCACGTTAGCTGCAGGCCTTGCAGCCCTCACCTCCAGGGGCTGTGGTTTTACAGTGCTAACAATTCCCCTGTCCCTCCTTGTCTGCTGCCTTGGACACTGGGCTGGGTCAGGTCAGCCTCCCAGGGCTCTCCCTCTGCCACCTTCTATTGCAGCCAGAGCTCCCAAAGGGGCACATTTCTGGTCTCTGCCCTTCTTGGTTCCTCCCATTTCTTTGTTGTGACTTTGCTGTAGGATCTTGCTGGGCTCAGCATGCACAGTGGGCTTGGCTTTAAGGAGGAGATGACCTGGCCTGGCCCAGGGAGGGAAGGGCAGTGGCTGTTTCTGCTCCAGAGGCTCCTCCAGGAGCGTGGCCGTGCCAGAGCCCTGCAAACAACCCTGGCTGGGTGGGTCACCACAGCCCTGCAGACTGCTGGGGGCTCTGGGCTGGGACAAATAAATGCCATGAGAACGGCAGGGGCACGAGAACATCTGAGTCCTCACACCCTCACTTCCCACAGACCCTCTGGATGCTTCAGTTTCCAACATCTTCTGAGGGCAAAGAAAGAATGTTCAGTACCCCCTGCTTTCTCCACCTCTCCCTGCCTGCACAGGATCATTTTGGGCTGACCCTCAGTACTGCTTTGCTTTTCTCCTCCCATAGCTCCCCTCTGTAGCCTAAGGCAGCTTGGCCAGTTGGGCTCTGGATGTCCCTTATCTTTATCTGTCAGATGCCAAAGTGAGTTACAGGAAGAATTTAGGCAGCACTGAGGGTAATGTGATGACTATGTAGATTAATTTTGAAACCTTTTTTGCTTTCAGGATTTTGTTCATGACTCATGTTTGTTCACAAGATATGATTATAGAAGTTTTTAGAGCAATGGCATGTGTGCAGCTTTGGGAGGCCTCATGTTGCTTTAAAGGAGACCTCTCAAATGAGAAGGTAAAAGTAAAGTCTCAGGTGAGACACCAGGACTTTATTTTTCTGCCAGCTGGTATTTATTTGTCTGCATCTGCCATTCTTCAGAAAAGGCTTCTGTGGCAGCGAGGGCTGTGCTGCATCTTTGTGATGGATGCAGGGGAATCTGCTCCCTGCCTTGGTTCTGCAGTGCTGAGAAGGTGCAAAACTTGCTGTTGTCAGTAAAATAAGGATATACGACTCAAGGAGCAAAACAGGAGCTGAGTGAGGCTGTTCTGCTGTGCCAGTGGGAGCAGCCCTTCAGGTGGGCTGGGAGGAGCAGTGAGTGGCTGCTCTGCTGTGCTATGCTGTGCTCTGTTCTGCTGTGCTCTGCTCTGCTGTTCATCCACAGCAGCCTCACCCCCACCCTGCTCGCTGCTCCACAGGTACACATGGG
>JAWWMO010000055.1:13730477-13746393 GCA_035047845.1 Dendrocincla fuliginosa | reverse complement strand
CTGCTGTGCTCTGCTCTGCTGTTCATCCACAGCAGCCTCACCCCCACCCTGCTCGCTGCTCCACAGGTACACATGGGAAGAACACCCCAGGCCACTTTCCCAAAGGGTTGAAAGGGGCCGTAGCAGCTTCCAGAGTGGCTGAACTCCAGCCCTGCTGCTCTGGGTCCAGCACACCGTGGGAGGGCACGTGTTTATCTGTCCATGGAATTTACATGTAATTTGGGGATTATTTCCCCTTTCAGAGTTCTTTGTTCTCTCAGAAGTGCTGCTGTGGGCTCTGCAACCAGCATTTACTCGTGTGCTTTTCAGCCTCTCTGCAGGTGCTTCTGCCCTAGCTGGGCAGCTGGTGGCATCATCCTGCTGCCCCCCAGCCCCCCTGGCAGTGCCAGCAGGGCTGGATCATCACCCTCCTGTCCTGGCTGTGTCTCACCCCACACACTCACCGTTTGCCCCCAGTTTGACTCCAGAGCCCCCAGTGCCACGTGGGCTCTCACCAGCCCGTGCTGGCCCTTGGCACCCTGTTCCATGAGCCCAGGGAAGGGCTGTGGGCTGGGACAGAACCAGCAGCAGCAGTTCAGCTCTCTGCTTCGGCAGCCAGAGCCTGAGCTGGTAGAAGGTGTTTACTGAGAGGTGCACACAGCTGCTGACTGGACGTGGCCAACAGCCCTCTTTGGGCTGCTCTGGCCCGAGCCAATTAGCTGATTGATTCCTGCCCTGGCAGTCATTGGGCACACGAATCAGACGTGTCTCTGCATCTCCTAAATTTAGCATATGCACGTCTGCACCCAGCCTGTGTGCACAGTTTGGGCATGCTTTCATTTGCATTTTATCATGCTTAGCTGGGGGAGGTTCAGACCATTTGAGTGGAGCAGGACCCCTCGTGGCCTCTCCCTGAGAACACTGCCAGTCCCAGACCCCTCATCACCCCTGGGCCTTTGCTTGCAAGGGAAGGCTTCTCCAGTGATGCCAAGAGCGTTAAACAGGTCCATGAAAACATCCCTTTTATTTGGGGGTTTGTCCATCAGTTACCCTCATGGAAGGCTACTCTGGTGGAACCCTATCAGCCTGAACCCACAAACCAACCTACCAGTATAGTTTCCTCTGCAAGTGGCCTTTAAACATCTCTAATAGAGTGTTTTCAAACTGTCTCTGGGTGGTTTGTTCCCATAGCTTCCATTAAATGTATTTATTCAATATTAAGCAGATGATACAGGGTCATTGAGTGTCCTCCCATGGCTGAGCGGGCTGAACCTGTTCTGATGGACCCTGCCATGGGCACACTGCTGGTTCTTGCCATACAATTTGGGGGTTCCACAACCCCCTGTTCACCCTCCCACAGCTGGAGCAGAGTTTGGCCTCTGTGCTGGAAGCACAAGGGATGCACAGGAAGAAGCAGACCAGGGTGGGAGCAGTCAAATCCTGGAACTCTTATCTCACATCTCCATTTGTACAAAGGTTTTATCTCACAATCTGATTTCGTTTTCAGTCCTGAGAGTGAGGGGAAGCTCACAGGGATCTGGGTTGTTTTTGAGGAAATTAATACCCAGTTTCATCCTCCTTCACTGCTGTGATCTGAAGGATTTAAGCAAAAGCAGAATAAATGGCAGTGTTTGGGTGCATCAGGAATTAGTCCACTAAAATGAAATCTGTCCCTTTGGATTTAGTTCCAAATTGGAGCAAAGCAAGTTATGTTACCAGTGGTGGCTTTTGATGCCTGTTGTGTTCCTGTTTTCTTCCCTGGCAGAAGGAACTAAGGGGTGGCAGAGTGTTTGGCACAGTCTTGGAAGCATCACTCTATCCTACTACTAGACCTTAAAGAAGATGCTAATGAAGCTTGAAATCACATTTGCATTGCAAATGATACAATTTGTTCTGCCTTTATCCAGAATTAATTTGAACTGTTTGCTGCTTTGTTCCAATTGTGCAGCTGAATAATGCTGCAGCTTGAGGTGGCTCAGCCCTGTACAGATCTTAGTCATAAACAAGGCAGGGTAAATTAAAAATTTGCTATGTTGGACACATCATCTATTCAACTTTCTGACATTTTTTTATCAGCCATCTTCAAGTTATCAAGCAATAGAGGAGTCCTGTTCTCCCTCCAAGCCTGAAGTATTGATGCTGATTTGTTCAATTACAAGCAGATTTTTAATTACAACTACTTAAGAGATTACCTAAGGGGTTAAACCAACCTCCTGAATTGGTTTCATTAGCTCTCTGGCGTAAACTGAGCATAAGAAAGTGTGAGTTTTATTTAGTAACTGATTAACAACAAGAAAAGTGGCACATCTTAGGGGAAACCAGCCAAGGACCAGCCCCTTTTGGCCACCTCAGCACGAGGCTTTGAACACCTTTGAGAAAGCCAGGCCTAGAGTTAGTTAAGTCCAGCATGAAGAATAGAGTCCATCCACATCCAGTGACCTTGTTCTAAGAGCCTGTGTGCCTGGGAGTCACCTCACTGAGCCTGTGAATCTGAACCAAAGCTTTCTGTGCTGCAGAGCCCCCAGGTGTGCCCAGGTGTGCCTGGGAGGTGGCATCTCCGTGGCATCTCCAGGGTTCCACGCTGGGATTAACGGGGCCCTGGGCAGACAGTGGCTCCACCTGGGCAGCCCTGGCACTGGAGTGTGTTCCCTGCATGGCTGAGCACTGGGGTCAGTCACCCCCTGTCCCTGTGGGACCCCAGGCTGCAGCCCCTGCCAGCGCTGGGTGCAGTCACCAACCCCCGGCTGCCAACCACAGTCCTGCTGCCCTGGGCTCTGCCCTCAGCTCCAGCCCAGCCCAGGAGGGGGACACATTGCTGTAATGAGAATGTGACTTCCCTGCCCAGGAGCCCAGAGGCAGAGAGAGCCCTGCACCCCTCTTGGCCCTGGGTGGCAGGATGGGAATGTTGTCAGGCAGAGGTGTCTGAGCAGGTTCTCCCTTGTGCTGTGCATGGACAAAGCAGCTCCTAGCTGGCCCTTCTCAAAGGTTGTAACTTCATGACAAACTTTTTCCTGGGCACATTGAAAAGCCAGGGAGGATTTTTGTGTTCCTTCAGTGTGCATTGCTGGAAAGGCAACGAGTCTTGGAAACACAACTGATCTGTGTGCTGAGATCTCAGGTGAGCCTGGGTGAAAAGTCAGGCTGGAAACCCGGATCAAATCCTGATCCTCTTGCTTCTATTTCCGAACACATTGGAAATGTGAAGATCACTGGTTCTCCCCAGTGGTCGATCCAGGAGACACACTTTAATCAGCATGAGTTGCCTCATACAGTTGCCTACTATGAGTTTGTCTCATACAGACTAGACGTCTCCTAGACAGTAGTTTGGTATCCTTTGATGAAAGCCAGATGAGCTCCAGAAGGACAAGGCCTGAACAGCTTATTACCAGGTTGGGTGTAGTTCTAACAGATGTTAAACATCCACAGGTTCAGCTTTAGGCTGAGGTTGTGTTCCTTGGCCAAAGCAGCCAGAGAACTGGAGCTGGTGTGGAACAGCTGGGGAATCACTTAAGGCACCGTAATGCAGCTGCTTGGGGGTCACTTGGTTTGATTCAGCAAAGAGTCTTAGTCTGAGAGCTGCATTTGGAAAGGTTACTGATGCTTTGAATGTAACTCCTCAAGGCACATTCCATAAACTTCTGAGAAAGGGATGGGAGCTGAGATGGTGCCAGCTCCACCTGCCTTGTGCATCTCACCTCTTGTGCTGAGCAGGACGAGGTCCTTGGAAGGGAGGAGGGTCCAGCTGAAGCTCTCCCGTGGCACTCAGCACTGCTGTCCCCGGGGATGAGGAGCTGTGTGGTCACTCCCTGTCCCTCACCCCAGTGCTGTCCCTGCAGCCCATAACTCAGCCCATACCAAAGCCTGATGAGCAGAAGGCTTGGGCAGCACTAATGAGGATTTCTCATTCAACTTTAGAATTTTAAGTTTGCATCAGAGCACTCTGAAAGGAGGCTGCTGCCTTAATGTGCTGCTGGGGCTCACGTGGCTAGAGCAAGAATTACTGGGATGTCTGATTTCAGCCACACTTGTCACCATCTAAATCTTTTTTTTATTCCCGCCGCACAGTTTGAGCAAGAGAAACGAGTGAAAAATTGCTGTCATAAAAGACTCATCTGCTTTCCATTACCCTGACATTTAAGGATTGCACCCATTAAAATGCTCCTTAGCACTACAGAGAGCCATGGAAAAACGGGGAGGATGAAATTTCTGACAAAAGGGGAGTTTTGTAATTGAGCCACCCTGGGGTGAGCGTGAGCCAGGGCTGGGGCAGGGCAGAGATCCCCCTGCATCGAGCCCTCCCAGCCCTCCCTCCTCCTCCTGCTGCCAGGGACTCAGTGGCCAGAGCACGGGGCAATATTTTCTCAAAACACCTTTTACCCTCTGTCTCCTTCAGATAAGAAATAAAGGGGGTGATGTTTTCAGCCCCAAGTCAGCGTGTTGTGCTTCCTGCAGGGATAACTCCAAAGTCAGGGAATTAATGTGATCAAGGTTATCAAGGGCGTTTTGGTCTGTACTGGAATGCAATTGTTAGAAAGCTTTTTCTTTGAGTTAGGAAAGCAAATTCCTCCTTTCCTTCTGGGCACCTCCCAGCTGCTGATATCTTTTGGTTTCCCCCCCAGTCGAGGGGCAGCATTTTTTGTGAGTGAGATTTCCCCAGATCCTGGTTGTTTTATGAGTGAGTGGCAGACAAACAGCCCTGTGTCCTGTGCAGGGAGAGCTGAGGGGTGTCCCTGGGGGTGCAGAATGTGCTCTGACACACCTGCCTTCCCAGATACCTCAGGTGACCCCATGAAAAAAGTCAAAAACCTTGTCAAATAATATCTCACATCTCTCTTGGCATTTAGACCCCATAGCACAAGCCCAGGCCTGAGAATTTTGACTGCAGTTTTGAGGGATTTTCCTCCAGAACTTTTTCTCCAAGTTTCAGATAATCACAGGCCATCTAAACCCTGGGTTTAGGTGAGAAGGTTTTTGTGGCCAAAACACAGAATGTAAAAGCACCAACACTGGGATTCTGCCTCTTATTCTTCATCTACCACTTCTGTATCACATTTATTCAGTTTGCAAGTCAAGCCCAGGGTTTTTTTCCCACCTCTATGGCTTTCTGCTCAGGCTGTTTCTTGTAACTCCCACTGTGTTTACTCTGTTTTGTGTGATGCTCCTGCCAGGAGCCAACCTGGGCTGGGGGTGCTGCTGCCTGAGGGAGGGAAATGCCTATTTTCCTCCTGGGATATCCCTCCTCTTTCCAAATAGAGTATAACCTTAGTGCTGTTAGTAAACTGTGTGTTTTAATTTAGGAGGGAAACTAAAAAGAGACACAGCTTTCATAGGATTCAGCTTGCACTGTGTTTTCTGAACTAGAAATGTATTACATCGATCTGCTCTTGTGCTAAACCCTGATCTTTGGGGTTTGGCTGGTGCCCAGCCTCAGGTTGGGAAAGGATGTGCTTATTGCTTTGTAGCAAAGAACAAAATAGCTAAACCTCCACATTTGAAAGAAATGTATTACTTTTGAAAGAAAGTATTTCAGCTTCTCATAGAAATAGAGCTGTGTGGTTCTGATTTCCAGCATTTCCTTTTTGCAGTTGAACATCCATGTCCATGCTAAGGCACGGTGCAGTAAAGAAATGACTTGTCTGAGGCTCTCTGAAGACAGTCACTCAATGACCCATGAAATTGTGCATCTAAAGGCTGTGGGCAGCTGATTCACCATCTAAGTAACTTCAAGTGATAGCCAGTATAAAGTAGGAAAAACTCCTGCACAGCAGTATGAAATATCAGATCCCAGCCTGCACTTCTGGGGGTGAACTTTTGCATCTACAAATGATGATGCTCTAATTTATTACCCTGTACAAGTGATGGGTTCAAACACACACCGTGGAATGTATGGCTCTGAGAGCCTTAACTGGGTAGCAGGGGAAGTGGAGGAGGGAAAGGGAGATGCTCCCAGGGAGGAAAAGTGCAAGGAATGGACACTTTGACTGAAGCACAAATGGTGCATTAAAAAGCACTGCAGATCCCCCCAGGGCACCCCTTGCTCTGTGCTCTCACCTGCTGCTCCCCCTGCCCCGTTTGCTGAGGCTGCACAGGAGGAAACAGAACCAAAAGTGAGCCATGGGATGAGTTATGGCCAGCTGGGACAGGGGAACAGCAAGCTGGAACTTCCTCACTGGAAAGGACCCCAACAAACAGTCCTGTTTCTTCAAAGCATTTCTCTTACACCTCTCGTTACACACCCAGGTGGGTTTGGTGGCTTCAGTGGGTCCCTGTCCTTGGTATTTTAACTAACTTGGGTATATTTGGGCACAATGAGACAAGAAGGGAAACTATTTTGTGAGTTTCTTTGCTGTCATTAATCTTTATAAACAACATAATAAAACCTCATACTTATGTAGATAAATGGGGAAAATCAGTCAGGAAAAAAGCACTTTAAGTGTGCTACCAAGAACAAAAAAGAATTGTTTTTCTAGTTTGGGGTGAGTCCAGGTAAACCTTGGGATGTAGATTAGTGTTTATTCTGCACAGGAGATACAGAGGATCGAGGGTCCTAATTGTGAGGCTGAATTCTGTCCCTGAATGAATGCAGTGCAAGCCTGATGGGAGGTGTGGAATGAAGTGATTTTGTGCTTGAAGAGGCATTCAGTGAAGTAAGTGCTGCTTTCACTGTTTGACAGAGACTGTGCTGCCAGATTTTTGCAGGTTTAATGACTTTGGCCAACAAGAATGTTCTCAAAAACATTTTTTCTGAACCCTGACGTGGCCTCTTTAGAAGACTTGCCTTGTGGGGACTGTCAGAGGGGAAAGGAGGAGCTGTCCTGGCGCTGGGTAATGAAACGCCGCGGCACTTCAGTGAGAGGGCACGCTGGAAATTCCCCTGCTTTACAGGTTTCATTGCCTTCCCAGAACATCATTTGCCGAGCTCACAATGGGTTTGATTCCCCACGAAGCAGGATGGTTTTGTTTATCCCCTTGGATCATTCTCCCTGTGCCTGCCAACAGTGCTGGCTGCAGTGCATATTGCCTGCTAGGAGGGATTCAGTTCAAGGCAGGCTGGGCTCCCTCCTGCCCTTTTTGCTGCAACAGGGTCACCTTTGTCCTTGTCATCACAGTAATCTGCATATAAAACTGGAATACATCTGGAAATTCTGTAACTCTAAACCACACGGCCATCATGTGTTTGGACACAGAATGGCTTGGGATAAATAACAGTGATGGTCTCCCCAGAAAGGTATTTTTAGTATTTTATTTATGGTTTTGTCTCTCAGAGTTAGAAAATTATTTTTATAGGAAAACTCTCCTGTGTTAAAGGTTTGAGGATATCTGAAGGTTTCGTGGTAATAGTGTGCATATTGCTGCTGCTCCTGAAATACTAATTGCCACGATTTATTGAAGGACTGTAAATATTAAAGGCCAGATTTGTCCTGTCTCATACCAAGCAAGTCTCATTAAATCTGTAACCAGAATCAATAACAAAACTTTTCTCCACTGATCCTAAGCACACCTTTTAAGACAATTAACTTGGCTCGCTGTTCTGATTTGATCTTAAACAGGAACCATGTTCCTTTGAATAGGATTTATTGCATCCATTTGAATCAATAGTGCTGTTAAAAGAACACTGGGAAAGAAACCTGAAAATGCCATATGAGGTAAATCAATGAAAAAAGATAATAAATTTTATAGAAAAGCACAGGAGGCAAGATTGGCAGTCCAGACCTCAGCCAAGGCCTCTGTTCTGGTGCAGAGAGGGACAGTGTGAGTGCAAGACACAGATTGAGTGGAGTGTGAGAGGGGCAAGGAACCTCCTGGCAGGCTCTGGGTGGCTGGAGTGCAGTGTCTGCCCCCAGTGCCTCTGCCTGAAGGTTTGGCAGCTGTGAGAGAGGGGCTGGAAGAGGCTCCTGGGGCAGGCAGGCACAGCTCCTTGGGCACCCTCACCAGGGGAAGAGGTGACAGTCCCTGCGCTCGTCACTGCCTCTTGCTGCCAGTCCTGTCCCCATCACCCTCACTGAGCCCTGGCTAAAGGCTCCAGGGGCAGCTCCTGCATCCCCTCTGCAGGTCTGGGCTCACCCAAACCACACAGATTGCCCACTGAATCAACTGGCTTGGAAAAGACCTCTGAGATCACTGAGCCCCACCTGTAACCTGAGGAGCAGCAAGAGGGAAAAGGAGAGAAGGGAGGGAGAGGAGGCAAAGCACATTTAGGAGCAGGCACAGGCAGCTCCTGTGTGTGGTCACAGAGGGGTTGTAGAGGTACAACCCAAAAGGCTCTCGTGGTTTAGTGCTGCCAGTCTGGGGCTGTGCCTGCAGCTCTGCTGCCGACAACTCAGTGAGCAAATTATTTCGTGGAGTTGTGAAATTGTCCTTCTCCTTGGAAATATTGGTACTCATTGTGACTGGTGCGTGGAGTGGTTTAACTCAGGATGAAAAGCCTCAGGTATGAGCAGGGAGAGGGGGTTATTTCCATTATTAGCAATGACCTGCCAGAGTGATCCTGTGCCATCACTTAGCACTGACAGCCACTTGCTTTCTTTTTCCAACCAGTTTCTCCCCTGAGTCACGTCCCCACCCTCAGGCACACAAGTCACCTCCAGGTGGTCACTTCAGTGCTGCAGCTTCCCTGGACATGATCCAGGGGATGTGGCACCCTGGCCAGGCTGGACCCAGTTGCTCCTCCTAATGCATCCCAAAATCCACACCAAAATCACCCCCCAGACCGGGTGTGTTTCCAAACAGGAGACAGCTGGCAGTCTTTGACTTCAGAATGTCAAACAGCCTCGTGTTTGCTCGGGTTTTACCTCCAGCTAATCAGTTAATTGGAGTTAAGCACTCTGAGATGTTTCACATCCCTCTTCTCCTAATGAAGAGGCCCCTCTGCCAGCCAGGCTGCTCCATCCCCTCACTGCTCCCATCCCTCCAAAGTGCTTGGACGGAGAATCCAGGCAAGTGCAGTGGCAGGACAAGGGGAATGGCTTCAATAGGTCCAGACTGGATATTAGGGAAAAAAATCTCCCCTGGGAGGGCGGGCAGGCCCTGGCACAGGGTGCCCAGAGAAGCTGTGGCTGCCCCTGGATCCCTGGGAGTGTCCCAGGCCAGGTTGGACGGGGCTTGGGGCACCCTGGGCTGGTGGGAGGTGTCCCTGCCCATGGCAGGGGTGGCACTGGGTGGGCTTTAAGGTCCTTTCCAATCCAAACCAGTCTGTGATTATGATTCTATGCTGTGCTGTGGCCTGAAATGCTCTGCAGCTCTCTCTAAGGCTGGCATGATTTTTTAATGAATTCAGAAATATGAAAAGAATGGAAATAGGTACAAATATGCCAATTTATGCATTTAGCACTCCTCCCAGCAATTTTGGTTTGCTTCTTTTTCTTCATTCCCCCCATCCCCTCAAGCAACTCAGGGTTGTTCCATTTTGTTACCAGTCCAAATGCCTGGTGAATTCTTCCAGAACAGCCTCATAAATTCTCATCCAGCTCTTCCCAGGTACAGCTGGGTTTTAAGTGCATTATTTAGGTTTATCCTTATTTAACCGCACATCTCACCATTTTTGATCTCTGAAGGCTGAGATTTCAGTATTAATTGTGATTACAAACCTTTATTTTTATGTGGTTTCAGAGTCCCTAAAATATTTACTTCCTTAATTCATCAAGATCAAGAACCTCAGACCAACATTAGAACATTACAAATGGTAATTGGAGGCACAATTTGATTTTGTGAGCCACGTGGATTGAAATGTCTGTGCTTACCCCAGCCCTGAGTCAGGGAACAGCCAGGGCTTGCTGACAGCCCCTGATGAATCCCAGCCAGGCTTTGGGCCAGGGGCAACCTGGGGCTGGAAACTGCAGATGGAGCTCCCAGCCCTGCAGGGCTCCTGGGATTTCACTGGGATTTCTGGTGTTCCTGGGCAGAAGGCAAAGCAATCCATGGATTCATAATAGTCTGGGGTCCTTTGTTTTGTCAGTTCCCAGATGAAATACTGTCCAAGTATGGATGTTATTTAAACAGGGGGTTGTTTAAGCAGAAAAGAGATCTGCTGTGTTGTTTTGGTTGGGGTTTTTTCCTAATCTGCTTCAAAAATGAGAGATCCTGGAGACCACAGACCTTGCTGAAGATCAGCTCACTCCTGACATCTAAGAATGGTGCTCGACCAGTTCTTTCAGAGCTGATTCTTTCATAAAACTTTATTTCTAGAATATGTTTTTCCCCCAGCTTGAATCCTGGTGAGATGTTTGAGGCAGCTGCATTTTAATCTTTAGCATTAATTAACTGAGTAAAGTATAAAGTAGCAGAAGCATGGATGACAATACTAATGAAAGTAATAAAAACAGATTAATGACTAAATCCAAAGAAACAGAACCCTCTGCCTCCCTGCAGACATGGGTATTAATGAGATTTCCTTTGTTTCTCTCTGAGGGTGGGCAGTTTCTCCCACCCCACAAATCTCTGCAAGTGCCAAAGAGCTTGTTTATTTTGTGCCTGGTTCCACTTAGAGCCACAGGCAGAAACTGGTAAATGCTGTGAAATATTGTTAGAAACAGGAATTTCTGACCTGGCAGTACATGGGACAAGCCTTAATGGGATTTTTTTTTTCTTGAGGTGACCAAAGAGGTGGCTTTGCTTTGGGTATTGATGCAAACTGAAGCTCTGAGGTGGCTGTGCTTGGGTGGGGAAGATGAGCAGGAAGTTTTCCAGTATCTACCCAACTTATTAGGGAAATTGAAATACATGGAAATGGACAAAAGGGGTGAATTAGGGAGATCTGCCACACCAGCTGCTGGCCTGGTTATTTGCTGAAATAAATAGGACCAACAAGGGTCTTGAGGGCAAATTAAATAGAATCTTGAGTTAGTAATGCATGGAAGGAGCTGCTGGGGATTCCTGCTGGTTTTCCCTGCTGTCTCAGTTTGTGGTGAGTGCACTCCTCCCTCCCAGCCTCTCACAGTGATGGTGGGGCATGACAACAGCTCAGGGTTGGTCTGCCCGGGCCTTTGTCCAGGGAAAAAGGTGGTGAAAGTTTAAAAAATCTCTGTAGTGTACATTTCTGTGTCGTGCCTTAGGGAAGCAGACAAGGTTGATGTGCAAATTCCTTCTGTTAATGACTTGTGATCCTGCAGCAACTCAATTTGTGTCCATAATGAAGCCTCCCAGCGTGAGTGGCAGGATTAATACCAGTGTAATTACTGGTGCTTTTTCTCTCCCCAGGAGCCAGGCCCTCGTTGTGCAGCAGGATCCATACCCCCCAGCACTTTGCCCCCCTCTCACTCCCTGGCCAGTGGCTTGAGCTTGTTTTCCCCGAGCAGGTCATTGAGGATGATGCTCAGGAGGGACAGCACCAAAGTGTGGCCATGCCCAGCCCCAGCCGAGGGAGGAGGGCCAAGCCCTGGGCCAAGGCTCCCTAAAGGGAGGTCAGTAAAGCTGCCCTTGTAAAGGAAGCCCTGCCGAGCCTCTGAGGGGCACCTGCTCCTCAGGGGTGGAGCAGTGGGAGCAGCACATCTGTGCCCAGGGCAGCCCTTCCCATGTGAACCTGGATCACCCCTCTGTCCCCTCGTGTGTAAGTCAAGAGCCTTCACGTCCTTGTGGGGAATAGTTCAAATGGCATCTCTAAAAGCAGGAACAGGAGAGGGTCAGTCATTTCCAGCAAAGACATTTCTCGTGACAAGGTGGACTCCATAGGGAGGAAAAGTGTGTGAAATTCTTTATTTCATTAGTACTTCATGATACTTGTTTAAAGACGCCTCAAGCATTTTAACTTGTTAAATTCTTTTTCTTTATATCAGGTCCTTTCTACCCAGATGACTGGAGCACTGGGAGGGTAATGAAGCAAGAAACACTGTGCAAACAAAGGCTGTGCAACGGTGAGGGTGAGAATTTTTTTCAAACAATTTGAAGTTCTTTGGTTTTTCTTAGTGCTACTTTAATTCAGACTTCTGAGCTTTGCTGAGGCATAAGATGTCTTTGTTAAAATTCATTACTTGACTCCCTTTATTTAAAGAAGGAGAAATAAGAGACTGCTGATGAGTTACATGGGAAGGTCAGAATTCATAGCAGTTGTAAAGTAGAATGGAACAGCTTTAAAACCTCATCCCTGTCTGGTGATAAATAAAGAACACGATCTCAATTATTTTTCTCTTCTATGCACCGGTTTTAAGTGAAGATTTTTTATTATATGCACTTTCTTCTCTGAAAACAAAGTACCTTGATAATAAAAAAATAGTCCTTCCCCTGGGTAAGCCTAAGCCATGAATTCTGACAACCCAACCACCAAGGCTTGTGTCCTCACCCCCAGGCTCATGGACTATGTCCCCAGAGGGTGTCCCTGTGCCATGCATGGCCAGAGTGACAGCCCAGCCCTGTCTGGGGTGTGTAAAAGTGGGCTTGTGGTGAGAAGACAATGGAGCCCCCAGCAGGGGCTGGGAGAGGCGTCAGAGCCCAGCTTTGCTGGCACCTGGAGTGTAAAGCCTGTCCAAGCTAATTCAGACCTGCCACAGCTCCCACCAGGCTGGGGAGGAGACACCTCGTAGTGCTGGGCCAGTGCTCCCTGGTGCTCCACAGACCACAGCCCTGTCCAAAGCAGGGCAGGAGATGAAAATCCCATTGCATCCCTCCTGGCACTGTGTGTTCTCATTTTTTTTACTGAGCTTATCAAATATTGTGGTAACAGAACTCCTCTCTGACTCTGAAACTTCAGGAGAGAGGGAGGAGTGAGAGGAGAGAGAAAAGCTGTGCTTAAAATGAAGAGGTTGAATGGTAAATTGAATAAAGCAGTGTAATATCCAGATACTGCCACCAGAGCTGGTGAAGAGCCAGCAGGTAGTGCTGTTACAGGTCCACACAGGGGCAGGGCTGGAGTGAGGACACAACAGGCCAAATTCAGTCCTGACACAACCAGAGTAGCAGGAATGTCAAGCTGGCCTTTCTCTTTCCAGAAAAGGAAGATGTATTTGAGTTCTAGTCCACTCATTGAATTAGAAAAACAGTATAGCTCATGTTTCCCTTTCTTCTTTAAGGTTTTATATTCACACCTTGGAGCATCTCTCATCTTTCCTCTCAGGACTTGGTTTCCCACCCTCCTGAGCTCCCTCCTGCAGGTAAGTGCAAGTGTCACTCCCCAGATAATTGACCTGGCCACGAAAACAGAGAAAGGCACGACAAACTGCTGGGGTTTAACAGCAGCCATGACATTTGAGCCTGTGATTAATGAGCTCCCAGCCCCCAGCGAGCCTGTCCTTTGTCACTGGAGGGGTGACTGGAAGCTCTGTGGCCTTTCAGCAGGAGCCCCCAGGGACCAGGATGTGCTCAGGAGCCACCAGGTCCCACCAGGGAGGAGAAGCACTGCAGGCTGCTCTAGGAATTAATATTTCATGTAAAACCCTGCAACCATGAGTCTTCAGCATGCATATATAAGTAATTAGTGCGGTTACAGGTTGGCTGGTTTCAATTGACTGTAGGTGTGTATTTATTGACTTGGAGAACGCCACCAACCTTTGGGGCTGGACCCGAGCGCCTTTCCCTGCCCCGATGGTTTCCCCGTGCTGAGACTTCAGCCACGCTCTGTCCCTGAGTTCCAGAAGGAAAAGGCTCCCCTCTCGTGGCTGCGAAGGCAAATGGCACGTTCTGCACTGCACTCTCCCTTAGCTGGAGAGAAACGGAGATAAGTTATAAAATCTCCCAAAATCTCCCACTCGCAGCCAGCGTGGAGCTGGGCCAGCCCTGCTGGGGTGCAGCAGCCTCCCCTCTCTTTGCTTCGGGGCTAAGGGAAATATCTGGGGAGAACCGCTGGAAGTTATTTAAATGATAACTAAAAGTCATGATCTATATCAACAGTCAGAAGCACTGCAGTTGAAGAACAGATTTAAAGCTGTTTTGCATTTGCTCTTTTAAAATACTTTCTTAGTAAATGTTGACTTTTATGTGTTGGATTTATTTTGCTCTATAAAGTCTGCTCTCAGAGAGGAGACCTTATAGATAAATGTTCAAACCACTCTGTAACTCAGTAGGCATCTATTCAGATGACCAGGTTTTCTATTTTTATTAGGTTAGAAATGCTGAAAAGTATCTGTTATTTACAGGACAGCTGATCTCAGTTCCAGTTGGTGTGAAACTGCTTTTGAATAAAACCTGAGATTTAATGCAAAGGCTATAAAAGCAGCAGCTTAAAATTATTAGTTCAACGCTGTCTTTAAATACTTTGGGCACATCAGGAAGAGAAGCAGTAAGTTCAGGCAGGCACGAGTGGCAATTAAAATTAAGGCTTTTATGAACCCAAGGAAGTTTTTCTCAAAATGAGTAAACCCAAGTGCTTGTTTCTCACCAGTGTGTCTGCCAGAGTTTTGGAGCCTCCCACACCTCGTTTGTGGCATGAAGGGGAAGCAGGAAACAAGTTTTGTTGCTTTTCCAGCTCCTCTCTGTTTTCTCAGTGTTGAGTGACCCTCTCATTGAGCACAGAGATGCTGAAACTCCAACCCACTGGATTTCCCTTTCTCCCAGTTCCTACAAAGAGCCCCTTACTACTCAAAGCTGGGCTCATCCACTGCTCTGACTGTCCAGCTTTTTGGAGGATTATTTCCTTCAGGCCACTTGCTTGACTTTCTTCACAATATCAGCAGTACTGATGTGCTATTTGAAAAGTATATAAATAGTTTATATAAAATTTAAAATAGCTGATGGTAAATTTATGCCTCAATCTCAGTTGTTATTGTTTCAGATTTCCTCTTTAAATTTGCATATTCTTAAAAGAAACACACGTTAAAAGATCTGCAGGTCTTTGTCCTTAAACCTGTATTTCATCTATTGTAGAGAGACTTAAATTCCAGGAAATAATTTGATCCTTGGGGTTTGATCCTGGACCTACAAGAAAACAGTAAAAGTTTTGGATTCAAGACTATGATCTTGGACAACTCTCAAAAAGAAATATAGAAAAATGTAGCTCAGGAAAAAGGCAGCCTGAAATTAGAACTGTAGTTAACACAAATAGAACAGATTCAGATTTTAGTTTTAACCCTGGTGCTTTTTTTTTATACTATAAAGAGGCTAAAATGGGAAGTCTTTTACCTAATGAAAATCCAAATATAAACAATTCCTTTTTGACTTCTAGTTTTTTCTATTGAGGAAGACTTATGATTTTCAGATTTGCTGCAGATCTTCATAGTGATTATTATTATTTTTAAATTTTTTCCTTTAAATGAGATACTTTTAGCCCAATACTCCGATACATACAGTGGAATTGTTCACTTTTAATTATTCTCCAGGGACTAACCCTGTCATTTTCCTTATGTTGAGCAGATCTGTTCAGAAGAACCTGAAATTGGGCTGGCAATGGCATTGACCTCGGAGCAGGAACCAAGGGAGTCCCAGCACTTGTGTGAGTCTCAGCTCCCCGAGCTGATGAGAGCGGGGCTCTGGGTTTGTGTCCTGGCTGCCCACCTTCTGCAGGGCACCCCTGGCTCCCACTGATTGCATTTTCAGTGGTGTCTTTCTGGGGCTGAGGCTCCTCACAGGCAGTGCCACCAGGGAACTGGCTGTTCTTTTACCAAAGAGAGGAAAACCTGCAGCTTCTGGAGCAGGCAATGTCTCCCAGAGTATTTGATGTGTTTAGTCCACATACATTATGCATGTCCTCAGCTCCACCAAGGGCTTCTCAGGGGATGGGGCAATAACCACACTGCAGCCAACTCTTTATTCTTCCCTCTGATAAATAACTCCACTCCAGAGAAGGCAATTTCAGCCTTCTGCCTTTGGTCTCAGCCTGATCTCAGCAAACACTCCACAAGGAGCAAAGGCCGCTCAAGGGCCCTGCAGTTTGTGGCTCAGCAGAGAGCTGGGAAGCTCCTGTGCTCCTGCCCTGCCATCCTGATTGAGATTCCAGCAGGAATTTCTCCCTGGAAAGGGTGGTCAGGCCTTGGCAGGGGCTGCCCAGGGAGGGTTGGAGTGCCCAGCCCTGGAG
>JAWWMO010000055.1:13696462-13730377 GCA_035047845.1 Dendrocincla fuliginosa | reverse complement strand
GGCACTCAGAGCTCTGGGCTGGGGGACAAGGTGGGCATCGGGCACAGGGTGGGCTCCCTGGGCTGGGAGGGCTTTTCCAAACCTCAGCAATTCTGGGATTCTGCAAGCTTTTCAGATCCCTTGCAGATTTTATTTCTTTTAAGAAGCAGCCTGCAGAGTTCTCAGATCCTCACTGCAAATAGAAAGCAGCAGCTTTGGGGCTGTGAGAGGTTCAAACAAGGGCCATGCTCTTCCCTTGCTGTCACACAGACCAGCCTTGCAATGCAGGTCCCTCCCCACTCACTCCTGCTGCTCAGCACCCACCTCAAAAGCTTTTGGAGGGTAAGAAGATGTATTTAAGCCATCCAGCTTGGAAATTTGGGGTTGCCCGTTAGTGCTTTGTAAAGGGTAACACCTGGGGTGTGTTTGTGCCTCCTTATTGTGCCCAGGGCCACATGGGGTGTGACTGGGGCTCCTCTGCTGAAGTGAGCTCCAGAACACAAGCTGCTGTTCTGCTCTGCAGTGAAGCAATAATAATTTATGAATCTAATTAGGCTCTGGTTTGCAAGAATGAGGAATATTCACATTCTGAATAGCTGAGAAATATTAAAAATGTATGACAGCTTTACTTGTGCCAGCTCCAAGGGTTCTGGGGAATGTTTTCCTGTATGTGCTGAGCTTTTTCAGCATTTTTTTTGCTCCATCCCTGGAGGTGTCCAAGGCCAGGTCGGGGGGAGCTCTGAGCCACCTGGGCTGGTGCAAGGTGTCCCTGCCTGTGGGACTGGCTGAGCTCTGAGGCCCCTTCCAACCCAAGGGATTCTGTGATCATCCCAGTGCTGGACTAGGGGAAAAGGGGGTTCCCCTGGCCAGGGCAGCACCTGCAGACACAGCCCTGTGCTCCTTCCAAACCCAGCAGGGACAGAACTGCAGCCCTGAAGGTTCTAGAGCCTCTGTGACACCTTGTTCCACTGCCAGAACCAATATCCAAGTCCTTTTCTCCTGTGTGCATGTTTAGGAACTGGATTTCTTAAGAAGAGGAGTTAAGGATAATGTTTTCCTAATAACCTCCCCCTATTGCTGGTCTTACTGGTCACTTTGGAGTTTGTGTATTTGAGCTGGAAGGATTTGAGAGCTCCTTTTGCATTCCACCTTGGATTTCAGGCCTTTTGCTCTGCAAAGGCAGATGATCAGCAGTCCTGCTGCCCTTAAAGAGGTGTTTAATTTACAAATACCAAGTTGCCTACAGAGCTTCTCATTGTAGGGGAAGTTTGTGACTTATTTTTTATCTCCTTCTAATTACTTTCTATATTTTGCTTTGCTGGCTTGGAGGCACAGTAGTTGATTTGCTTGTGTCCCAGCAATCTTCATATGAGACCAAAACAATATTTTACCAACTTAATTGAGTCAAGACTAAATTAATACCATGGGCTGACTGGCCTGTTGGAGAGCCCATCATGGGAGACA
The DNA here is from genome assembly GCA_035047845.1 of Dendrocincla fuliginosa. Lineage (NCBI taxonomy): Eukaryota > Metazoa > Chordata > Aves > Passeriformes > Dendrocolaptidae > Dendrocincla > Dendrocincla fuliginosa. The sequence goes on along the minus strand of JAWWMO010000055.1, from coordinate 13,728,934 downwards.
TTAATTGAAAATGTGTGTTTGTATCTGGTGGGGGGTTTGTGGTGCTTGTTTTTGTGTGCTCTTTTTTGTTGGTGTCAGTGTAAGTACCAGGCTGAAGGAAAGCAAACATTTCTGCCCTGCAGTTCCTGGGCAGGGCAGCACAGAGTCAGCACCCCAGGAACCCTGAGCTTGCTGTTTATTAATGACAATTAGGTCAGACTACCTGGAATTTGGCATTTATTAGTTCTAAATAAAAATTTGGACAGTCATGGGAGCTCTCTTTTGCAACTTGAAAACAAACAAAAAATCCCTTTTACCCTGTTGTTTTCTATGTTTATTGAACACAGGGATGAAGTTTTGGATAAACTGAAGAAGATTTGGTATTTTATGGGGTTTGTCCATCATACAAGTCCTTCTCTCACAGCAGCCATTGCCTCATGCTGTGGCACCTTGACTTGGACCCTCTGGTGCAGATGCATTCCCATTAGGAGCTGCCTCCAGTGTGCCACAATTGGTACCAAACCCTCTGCATGACAGACCTTGGTACAGGACCTCCAACCAGAGCAGGAATCGCCTCCAAAAGGGTTGAGCAATCTCTGCAAAACATGTTGTGCTGGACAAATCCTGCTGCCTCGAGTCCCCAGCTGCCCAGGTCCCAGCAGCCCACTGGTGTCTGTGAAGGGCAGGCTCTGAGTTGATGAATTTTTCACCTAACTGGATCAGACAGACCAAAGGGGAGCATGAGGAAGTGTCATTATCCCTGTTCCTTGGGCTGGGGAAGGGAAGGCAGTTGCTCATTGAAAGTCACACAATAGATGTGTGGGTGCCAGATGCTGGAGGTGCCAGAGAAGGGATTTAAACCCAGATGTCCTGAGTGCCAGCTCAGCACACTAAATTCACAGTTGTCCATCCTCTCAAAAATCCAAGAACATTTGTGATGGATTCAGTATTTAGAGCATTTTGGCTGCCCTGAAGTGATACTTCAGAGAGCTCTGCTGATGTAAAAGATACTTTTACTACCCTGTTCATCTCTTTTAGGAATGAAGGAGCTTATCCATCCAGGAGGCAAGAGAATAACAACAGGAGTGACTTTTCAGAAGTGGATGTTCCATCACACCTGACTGACTTTCCAGTAACACCTGAGAAGTTTGTGTTAGGAGAAACAAATCTGATCCCATTGGACACTGCAGTGATTTTCAGGTATCCTCCTTTAATATTTTGTTCCTCGGTTTTCCTTCAGTCTTTGATGCATTTTTAAATGTTGCAGATCCTAAAAAGGTTATTGTTTTCAGACTGATAAAAACCCTTCCTTATGCTGGACTAAATGGAGCATCTCTGGTGGATACGACTGAGCTGATGTACAGCAAAGGAACACGATTTAACAAGGAAGCCACTACCTCAGGAAACAAAAATAGGGAAGGAGGTGGGGAAGCTGCAGCTCTGAAGGCTCAGCTCTGGAGCATAAATTACAATGGGAGTTTATGGAGTCTCTTGGATTAAACGAAAAGCCAGCCCCATTAAACCAAATGGAGCATTCCTAATCTGACATGTTGACAAGGACAACCCTGCCTATTCCAAAAGGGAGTTTCAAATGAATCCAGATTTATCTGATGTTCCCAACAGGGGCTGGGCTGACTCCAAAGGAAGTTAGCCTGGCCAAAAATAAACAAGATGCACATGAAGCAGTTTGTGCCACCAGGAAACCTTCCAGGGAATATGCAGAGTGGAGAAGGAGAGCCAGCAGAATCACAGCCCAAGATGGCTTTCCTCTCTCCTTGTTATGTCCTGTTTCTATTTCTTCAGAGAATGTAAATCAAAGCTTCTTCCCCATGAGATCCCTGCTCCTTCTAGTCACTCTCCTCCTCTTTTCTTGCTTAGGGGGCTCCATGTGCTGCCTCTCCCAACACTCAGAGAGCCACGGAGCTGCTCATGCTGAGGTGCTGCTCCTGCAGCCACTGATGTTCATCCTCAGTTACTGATTGCTGGAGCCAGCCAGCCGTGCCTGTCCCAGGAGTGTGTGCACACAGTGTGAATTATGTCGTTCTAAAAAGCAAATTTAGCCTTTTCCAGCTGCTTCTGCTGTGGCAGACACAAAGTCACTTTGCAAAGTCATTGCAAATGGCAGGACAGGCACCTTTTGCATTTACATATTGTCAGACTGGGACCAACCTTTTAATTTGCAATGAGACCCCAGAAGAGCCAGGTTGGATGGGGCTTGGAGCAACCTGGGCTGGTGGAAAGTGCCCCTGCCCATGGCAGAGGGTGGGATGGAATGGGCTTTAATGTCCCTTCCAACCCTAACCTTTCTGTGATATCATCACTGCACCAGGTCTGAGCACAGCCTGACCTGGGCTTTGTCATCACTGGAGCAGAGTCACAAATTGCAGGTTTCAATGAGATATGTAAACCCAGAGCCACCAAACTGCTCCTGGATACAAGAGCCTCCAAGAGCCTTGAGCATTTTGGATGTGTGTTGCCTTCCATCCATTTAACATTTAAATTTTGTATGTGAGTCTCTCACATCAAAATGACAGCACTGCTGTTTCACCATGAACTGTGGCATTTACTGTCCCCAATGATAACTGGGTGATAAGGGCCATAATCTGGTGGAGTGTGATACTTGAAAAAAATATTCCAAGAGAGTTAAATGTGAAAAATAGATTACTGGTGCCACTTGCAGCAGTGAGAGTGTTTGCAAAGAGATAGCACAGTGAATTGGTGCAGTAAGAAAACTGTGGAAACACTGCCCATAAACTAGAAACGTGACAATCAGTGATCTTATGTGTGCATTCACCACAGCCATGTTGACTTTAACAGCAGCTTTAGGTACTGCCAAGGCAGAGTTTTTTCATATACAAACAAATAGCTATATTTATATATCTACATGAGTAGATAGATGTGTGTGCATTTGTGTATAAAACCACAAAACCCCACAACTTCTTGGTCTTGTGCTTTGCTGTAACATTTAACAAGTCTGGTAGAGATTTATTCTGATGACATTACAGTATATTTGCTACATTTTTTGTTTATTTGGAGCTTTTTGTAGGTACTGAGATGGTAGTAGGTAGCTGAGTTTGGGTGTTCAAGCACATGCAAAAGTCTGATACTGGCCAGGTCAAGGTTTCAGCTTGAGAAGTGTGAAATGCACAGCTGGATCCCTCCAGCAGCTCTGGGCAGGGATTTTACTCTTGCCTGTCTGAGAGATGTCTTTTGACTTGCTCCTGACCTTGGCAAGAAGCTCACATTTGAGGCTTTGGCTCTCCTTCCAAGGGGGAATATTTAGGCCGATGCAGACACTTGAATCATGGACAAGTTCCACGCAATGATATTGGAGAGGTTTGTTTTTCAGACTCTTTGGGACGAGTGGAGCAGCTGGGCTTTGGGGTGGGTGTCCCGGAGGGAGCAGGGCCCCTGTGTGCCCGGGGGAGGGAGCCCTGCTGGGCTGGGCATGGGGGGCACGGCCCGGCCCCCAGCCCAGGGTGTGCCCAGGCTGGCAGTGGCACAGCAGCCCCTCCCGGGGAGGGGGCACTCACAGGGCTGGCTGAGTCACCGGGGCGAGGCACGAGGGGCACAGGGCTGGGTGGGCAGGAGCTGCCAGCTCCCCAGCCCTGCCAGCAGGAACAGCCTCCCACACCTGAGGAGCCACAGGTGACGAACGGGGGATGGAGGGGACTTGTGACAGAAGTCACTTTATGAGGGTTTTGGTGTCTTTGCTTTGTGTTTCCAGCTCAGCAGCGGTGCGGGAGCAGAGAGGAGCAGCGAGTGCCTGTGGGGAGTGCACGGGGCTCCTGGCATCTTCAGCTGTTTTCCACCCACCCTTGGAAATCATCTCTGGCCCAAAATGGAACTGTGAGCTGTACCACATGCTCCAAACGAAGTGCTAATTAAATACTTCTACTTAATGTAGACAACATTTCTTTGAGAGGGCTGTAACGTATCGCAGATGTCACGAATGCCCCGGAGGCCGCGACGGGAGCAACGTGCCCGATGCAGCCCTGTCTGGGGTAGGGATGGGACCTGGGGCTGAGACTGGGGAGGGCTGGTGCTGAAACTGCACTGGGCTGATCCACATTCCCACACAGCTTCTCCCACAGGGCCCGTGGTGTCGGGAATACTGCAGGTGCTTCCACGTGGGTGCACGCTCTGACACAGGGGACATAAATGAGGGAGCTGTGGAGCTTGATGGATGCTTGGAGTCTTGAAGAAAACAGGTAAGAACTCGGGGCTGTTGCAGAAAAGGACCTCAACCTCCTGGGTGGGGCCCCAGCCATGCAGGAGGAGCTGGTGAGTGGCTCAGGCTGTCCCAGTGTAGGACAGAGCTCCATAACAAAGGAGTTGGAAGGCTTTGGGTTTAGCACTAAAGCCCTCTCTGGCACCAGGAGAAAGGCTGGAAACTCTGGAGCTCTGGAGTAGCTAGAGGGCTCTGCTGAAGTTCCTGCCACTGGTAGTTCCCTTGGTTTTGGGGTGAGCAGCCGTGGGGCTGGGCAGGGCCACATCACCCAGCTTTTGGGAAATGCTGCTGCCCTAATGGAACCTGTGGCCAAGTGCATTTCCAGGCCTGGATTGCCCATGAGCAGCTCCCTGGCTGCAGTTCTGCTCGGGCTTTGTCCCCCGGGAGGGCTTGGAGCAAAATAGGTGTCTCTGGGCAGCCCCAGGCTCACCCCAGTGAGACAAAACCAGGGCTGGCACTGCAGGGGTTCTGTTTTCCAGCAAGAATCCCAAACTGGGAGTGAAGCCCTGTGTATGCCAGGCCCAGACTGTCACCAGCCCAATAACTGACCTAAGGGACTGAGCTTGTCCCCTTGTTCCTGTGTTCGTCCCACATGTGGCCTCTGCCTGTGGGCAGGCTCTGACACCAAATCCTCTTGGCTTGTCTTGTGAGGGAGGAGATTTTCCTCCTAATCCACAGGACCAGAAATCCACATGGTCATCTGTATGACAGTTTGAGCCTTTGGGTATCTGAGGGGCTGCCCAGGAGCCACTGGCACTTTGCTCCAGCTGAGGATGCAGGGATGGGGCAGAGGGAAGGGAGAGGAGCTCTGGGGTGTTTCAGCTGCAACGCTCTGAATACACCCACGCACAAACCAAGGGAACAGGGTGGAAAGAATACACTGAGAAAGCTCATTTTCCTGCAGTAATGGTTACTCACAGGGCTGGGAAAAATCTCTGATACTTCAGTGTCAGGATGGGGAGAAGAACCTGATTAGGCAGAGATTCCACTTGGGAGAGGAAGGAACATTAGCCTGGACTCCTGGCTTTAATTAGTTTGTGCTAATGGCTCTGGTTAGGGGCTGGCCTGTGGATACACCAGTTTGCTCCTCAAAGTGGATTGTTCTGTCCTATCTCATTGAGTTCAAATCACTCAGGTGTGTTAGTGCAGGTTAAATAATATTTATGTAGGGTTTCCAGGCCTGCATGTGAGCATTGCAATAGGTTTTGGGAATTTAATCTTGCATTAACACTAGATATATGTAAGTCTGTAAGTGCACATTGAAGGAGAGCTCAATACTGAGGAGTTAACAGGTAGGAAAAAACCCCCAAAAAGCCCAGTTCTTTCTGTTTTCCTTCTGGCACACTCTGCTTTGAGCTGGAGCCAGCGAGTCCCTGTGCCCTGACCCTCCCAGTGCCCTCCTCCAGCTCTTCTCCCTGGCTGGGTCCTGCAGGTCTCCCCAGCAGGACTGGCCATTCACAGACCCCTCTGTGTACCTTGAACTCCTTCACTTTTTCATTTGAAGTTTGGAGACTTGTAAAGACCTGAGGCTGCTTTAGCAACCAAATCCTCTGCAGCAGGACTGTGTTTATTGTGCCACGTTAGAACAGCAATTTTCACTATTTATTACTGAGTGAAGCCAGCACGTTCCCTTGCTGGGGAAAGGACCAGTGTGGGATGATCCTGCCTCCAGTGCCCCAAGTCTGCATGGGGAACTGAGCCAAGGGGAGCAGAGAGGGATGTCTGGTCACTTGGACAGTGCTGCTCGCATGCCCTCCCACGCTGTCCCGGCCTGTCCCCAGCCCAGCAGCTCCTCCACCCCAGGCAGTGCCACCTCAGCTGTGCAGACCTGGGGGGGATGATCTCAACCTGGGCAGTTCTTGAACAGATCCCTTGTAAGGTGCCTGGTGGCTCTAAGTGCAGAGTGAAGGGGACAGCCACAGTTAGCAATGTCTTGGGTAGAGGTTATTCACCTTTTGGGGGCAGGTTGGAAGTCCCAAGGTGGGATTGGAGCACACGGAGGGGTCAGAGTTGCTCTGGCAGCTGCAGAGGGCACAATCCCCCAGGGAGCTGTGGCTGTCCTTGTGAAGATACTCCAGGAGATCCTGACCAAAATCCCCCAGGGAGCTGTGGCTGTCCTTGTGAAGATACTCCAGGAGATCCTGACCAAAATCCCCCAGGGAGCTGTGGCTGTCCTTGTGAAGATACTCCAGGAGATCCTGACCAAAAGCAGAGAAACTCCTAGTTTTCAGAGTGACACAGCAGTTCATTAGCACTGTCTTTGTTCTTTTGCTGGGGCTGATGGCAGAACAATGTGGGGATATCTTCAAAGACTTCTAATAGGAAATATGCAGCACTTCTCTGTGGAGAGTGTGAAAGCTGCTCCTGTGAAAAATCATAGAGTATTTCCACATTTCTTTCAAGATGGTTCTGAAGCTTTGGGAGTGCTTTTTAGGGTTCTGTGCTCTCTTGGGAAAAAAAGGAGGTAGAAATCCAAGATGAGGCAGAAATAAGGAAAAGGGAGAAGAGAAAGCAGATGGTGTGGTGGAGAGCTTCCCTTAGTGGAGTATTGCACATTGAGGATGTGAATTCAATTGCCTGTTGCTATTTATCATGACCACATAAAATTCAAAGTACTTGAGTATTTAAATAGTGATAGATTCAGAGATGAGTCATGAAGCAGAGCTGATATTTCATCCCTGGCCATGCTGGTGAATGGTTTTCTAGTCCAAGAATCTTATTTCCACTTTCCCTACTTTAATGGCAGTGCTGTTCTAAGATTATTTTGTTGTAGAGAAAATGGACAAAATGAATACAACTAATGCTTCTAAGGCTGTCTGTTGCTACAGACTTAATTATTTTCTTTTTAAAACCACACTGTTGCACAGTCTTGCAGAGATATTCCAAGTTCTCGCTCTTCAGAAATAATTAATGCAGAAGGAGAGAGTTACCTTCTGACTCTGCTTCTGCAGGACACTTGGGGGGGAGTTTTTGCTGCTGTTGCTGAGCAGGTCTCTGAGGCAAGTCTCATTTTGCACATCTTTTTGCCAAGAGACAATCTGTCATTTATGTGATAGGCAGTGCAGGCATCCTGCACAAGGGGGGGAATGTTTGGGAGGGCAGGGAAGTGTATCCAGTGCTATAAACTTTAAAAAAAAATAAAATAGAATCCTGCAAAAGTTCAGTTCTGCATGTGGAAGTGGATCTGATTTTAAATTTTTCAAGTTTAATTCTCTTTGTATTTCTGGGCATGGCAAGCTAGAATAGGCTGAGATTTGTACCAGAAATAGGATCATTCACATGAACTGTATTTTGATACAAAATGTTCTGTCTTGCCCAGAAGACAGGCAGCCCCTCCAGCCCTGAAATGATTTGTCCTGGTGCAGTGGTGGTTTCCTTTTCCCCTGAAAGAAGACTCAAGACTGAGAGCAGACAGATCCTTGTCCCGAGGAAAGTGTTGCTGAGGTTGGAGCCAGGGACCCCGAACAGAGGCTGCTTTTGGAAGAGGCATGTTGAGGGCTGGTAATGCTGGAGAGGGAACTGACTCATCACATCATCAATTCTGCTCCTCTGCCAGCACAGCACAAAACAGCTTTTATCATCATTCTCTCTCTTTCTCCTTCATTTCTCTTTTGAAGGAGTTTAAATCTGTTCAGTCCCTTGCCCTCCCCTTCCCCAGCCTGTTGCTGCTCTCTGGTTCCCCTTTGGGCTGATGGAGCCCCTTTGCCCTCCCTGTGCAGGAGGACTTTTCCCATCCAGGCCCTCTCAAGGACAAGCCAGGCCATGGATTTCCTGCCTGAAGCTCTCCCTGCCCTCGCTGAGTTGCACACATGCCCCTTAGATGGAAGGAAACTCAGCTCTCCCATCTGAGCCCTCTTCTGTGCCTTAATCCCTGCCCTCTGAGCTGCAGCAGGCTCTGTTTGTGTGAGCAGGGCCAGCAGGAGCTCTCTGGCCACGTCACTGCCACGCCGGCTGCCGCCGCTCCAGCCGGTACCAGTTGGGAGGGAGATTTTTGGGGGCCATGCCAACCCCAGGCGGCTGCTGGGAGAGCTCCGAGTGCTGCTCTGCTGCTCACAGCTGGCTTTGATTTTCAATCAGGGCTGCTTGGTCAAAAGCCAACTCATCTACAGTGCTCAGGGGGGGTTTTTGTTTGTTTTTAAGGGGCTGCACTGAGCCAACTGTAGTACCACAGAATTAGTTTTTAATAATTTTTTTTTTTGCCCTGAATTTTAAGTACTTTTGGTTATAGAGTATTTGAAATGGATCTTATGGGAAAATGGTTATTCTTATACTATTATTTCTTTGTATTAGTTACTTGTATGTGACTGTTGTGAAAGGCCAAGACCTTCCTGTGCCAGGGCACACGGAGCACAACAAAATGGCAAATCCAAAGGGCCCCCATGGAACCAGGGGTGCTGCTGGGAGGTTCAGCCTCCAGAGCCAGGGAACCTGAAAAGTCTGCCTTTTCTGAGAACTAGAGGAGGAATTTCCCAGGTTTCATATGGAACTTCTGGCATTTTCTTTGGGCTGGTGTCACATCCTCTTCCATTTGCAGGTCTGGTGGCAGGTGAAGAATTGGCTCTGTACTGAAGGTACATGAAAAGTCACTGTTGAACCAGGAACTTCAAAGGAACTGCAAAAGGACCCATCTGTGATTCAAGTGTCTTAAGCTTTAGGGGACAAATCTGGTATCAGAAAAAAAGAGGAAAAGGTGTTGGATTGCAGAGTTCTCACTCTTTTATGGCAGTTTTTCTGTGAATTACTGTAACAAAGTACTGGCCTGTAAGGAACTTTCTAGTGCTTGATGGCCTTTATTTCTCCAAGGCTTCGCTGGATATGTAACCCACTTTGCAAACAACTTTTAAAGTTGGGCATTCAGTTACTGTTGCAAAATGCTGAACTAATAATAACTAATCACCTTCTGCAGCAACCATTTCCTCTTAATGTGGGGAGCACTGGCTGGGTGAGGCAGAGAGCACATTAATCACCTGACAAAGAACATAAAAGAACATAAACCCAAGGAATGGAACACAACAGTTGCACTGTGAACCACGAAGAGTTACACCTCGGTGCTTTGTACCTGTGTTTTAAAGGGTGCTGGTGCAAACCCAGGGCCAAAATGCACCTTGGTCAGCTGGGTGTGGGTTACACACACTGTGACACACCCAGGCACCTCGTGGGGCCAGAGAGCATCTTTTCCCGTGCATACACTTGACTTTTCAGTCTGGAGAAGTTGCACTCCTTTTTTGTTGTTATAATTATTTTTATTTATTTTTAGTAGTAGTAGTAGGATCCTTTTGTGTATATTTTCTATAGCTGGTGATTCTTTGGCTGAAGGTGTGAGCTTTAGTGATGAAAATCTGTAAGCCCTGTCCTTCCCAGCACTGCAATAGTTTGGTCTGTTACACAGTGGGTTTAAATAGTTGAAAATAATGCCTGTGTGTTTGTAAAGCAAAGTGCAGCCTCCAGGAGCCCGTGATTTCTCCTGCTATAAGGCAAGAGCTTGAAAGGCCCAGAGCTAAAATATCATTCCTTTCTGGTTCATCATCTTTTATCCATCAGAGATTGTAACTGCAGTGACAGGCTCTTCCCTGCCTTGTGTGGAAAGTAGAACACACAGAATTTTAAATCTCTACCTGTTTCAGTCTTTGTGGGACATTTTTAGGGAGCTGGGATATCTTGTGGTGCAGGAGGTGGCATCTCTGTGGTGCCTAAAAACCTTCATCTTGATGTGGTTTGTGCTTATGTCCAATATAGTCACTGCATGTCTGACCTAGGCACCCATGGAAGCTGAGACATTTTAGCTTTTAAGGTTTTTAATTGAAATTTAAAGGTTTTAATTGAAATTTCTTTCCTTCCTCCATGGTTGGCTTTCAGAAAATGGGTTTCTTTTTTTTTCTTTTTTTTTTTTTTCAGTTCTTTTTTAAGGAAGGAAGGAAAAGCATTGAACTTGTGTTGGTCTCATTTTGTTTGAACAGAGCCCTGTGTGTTACCCCCCAGCACACAATGGGGCTCTGTCCAGGGAGAGTTGGCTCAGTGGGTCCTTATTGAGGGTCATTCATCACCAGGGCCCAGCCTCGTGCACACGTGGCAGATTTACATCATGAAGCTGAGGAAGCAAAACAACAGGCCCGTGATCTGAAGGAAGGGCTGCAGTTATTTATGAAGTGCCAGGAACGTGCTGAGGAGCAGCTGAAGGTCTGAGCAGCCTGGCCCTGCAGGGGTGCTGGTGGCAGGGTGACATGTCACCCAATGCTGCAGGGAGGGGGACAGTGTGTCTGACAGCTCGGGGCTCCTCACAGGCACAGGGCAGGGTGTGGTTTAGGCATCTTGGGAAGAGGGACATGCACGTGGGAAGTCACTCTAATGGTGAGACATTTCTTACAGACAGGAATGTTATTTAAAGGAAATAATGTTCCTGTTGCACCTGCTTTTGTGAAGCCTCAGGACCTTCACCAGACCAGGAAGCTGCAGGAACAGCTGCAGATCCCACTTTGCCCAAAATAAATGCCAAAAACATCAGAGGGGATGCAGAGATGGGTAGAGAACGTGCTTCTTGGAGTGAGCAACTCCTCCTGCTTGAGGGGCTCAGTGTGTACCTCCCCTGTGCCCCTGTGCTGTGTTTGAGTGGGGGAGCAGCACAGCTCTGTGTTCCCCAGGAGCACAAGCCCAGGCCAGGCTGGGGCCAGCTCTGGGAGCATCCTCAGCATGGGCTGGGCTGGGAGCAGGGTGTGCAGTGTCTGCTGCTATTCACAAATCCTCAGCTTTTCATGGCACTGTTTGCTCAGCAGCCAATTGCCAGGTCATGGGGAAGCTTCTCCCACTCCCTGTGGCCTGGTGGTTCTTGTCAGAGGAGAAATTGCATCTCTTGGCACTGCTGGAGATGAGAGTGGCTCTGGTTTCCGAGGCGTTGCTCCTCGGTGAGTGTCTCCAGCTGCTGCTCTCCCCTCACCCAGGGCACTGACTCATCTTTTTGCCATCACAATAAGTCTGTTTTCATAAACAAAATTAAGTGCACTCTGTTTATTCATTAGGGAGATTCGAAGTCTCTCAGCAACCAAGAAATATACTTTGTGTATGAACTCCTCTCTCTCTTCCCCCTCTGCTCTTTTAACAGCTACATTCAAATTGAAGGATTTGGGAAAGCCCAGCACTCTCAGTGACTGTCACTGGGTTTGTACATCTTGGAGGGGGACATTTGAAATTGCACAGACATGAATGGGAAAAAACAGGGCAGGTGAATGAACTGGGCTTTAAACAACACTCCAGGTAAGGATGGCACAGGTGAGGGGTCCCAGGGCCGGGCACCTGGAGGGCTCCGTGCCAGTGGCTTTCTTATGGGTAGTTTGGGCCAGGACTGGGCATGGGCAAAGCCAGGCTTCCTGACATCCCTGTGCCAGAGCCCGGGGGGCACAGCCAGTGCTCTGCTGTTCTCTCTGTGGTGCCATCTCACCCCAGCCTCCCTCTCTCCTTCCCACAGCAGGAATGCAGCCCCTGACCCTAAGGGGGATGAAACCCAATCTGCCTCCAGTGCTGCCAGGTTTGCAGCTGGATCTGCAGCCAGGGGAGAGGCTCCTGCAGCCACAGCAGGCCAAGACTCCCTGGTTTGGGGGTCTCTCCTGCCTGCAGTTCCTGCCATCTGGGATTACTGATGCAGCAGTGACATTGGTGGAGCCAGAGGGGAACAACAAGAGAAGCAGCAAAATGGACCAGGTATAGTGTCAATACGTACAGAGGGTATCCAAGCCTCTAAACCAGCAAGATCTGGTTTGAGTAGGGATTAATAAACCCATGTTATTACAGGATAGAAAATTTACCTTGAATTTCTACTCATTACAACTCCTTAGTGAGTTCCTGATTAGTATGCAAATGTTGTACCTGTTGAAGTGGAAATAAACCTGGAATTTGCTGTCTTTGCAGCAGGATTTTGGCTATTCTTGAAATCCCACTTTCTCCCACATAACATAAAAGTTTACCTTTCCCTTCTGCTTTAGAAGGATTCATAAATCAGAAGCAAAGGACAGCAGAATAACAGGATGGTGTTTCTCCTTCTGGAGCAGCAGCAATGCTGTGCCAACAGCAACAACATCAACGTGACCTGTGGTTTCCATACCAGATGATTCCATGGAACCCGAGGCTGCTCACCCTCCAGCCCTCACCTGCAGCACCCAATCTTCCTCAGGGGCCAGGCCTTGGTAAGAGATGCCGGCAGCTGCCTCAGCCTTCAGGAATTTGGGGAGCAGGAGTGTGGCTGTTGATGTGGGCTCAGACTTCTGCTAAGTGGGTTTTGTGCCCAGTTGTTGTGGCCACTGTGCAAGCACTGGTTGAACACAGGGCTGCAGAGAGTGATAGGAAAGGCCTCCTGTCTGCCCCTGCCTGGTGCGTGGGACAGTGGCAGAGATCAGCCCAGGGAACAGCCTGGGCTCTCCAGAGGGAACTGGGCAGCACAAGGTGAACCCAGCTGCATGGAAGCCTGGACAAGTGTGTGTGTTGGGGGGCGACAGCTGTGCCTGGCAGTGCCTCAGCTGCCCTTTGCTGTCAGAGTGGGGAGGATCAGGGGTGGCTGTGACCCCTGGGCACAGCTCAGAGGTGACATGGGGCTGCATAGGAAGCTGCCATGTGTGAGGGTGCAGCATGTGCTGCCAGCACAGCAGGACCCTCCTCCCTCTCCCCAGATGCTGCTGAACCCCTGGGAAGGGTTTTCCAAGGCCAGCCCATCCCCTGCTCCCCCTGGGGGTCTCTCAGGGGTCCCCCCAGTGCAGGATCAGTGCTGAGCTCAGCTCCCTGCAGATGGCACTGATATCCTGTGCTGCTGCAGACCTTCCCTGCCTTTTTCCCAAACTTTTTCTCTTGCTGAGGAAACAGAAAGGGACACAACCCTCCATGCAGTATAAAGAACAAATTTTCTATAAACTTGGCTTGGCCCTAGCCTGCAGCCAAGAGGGAGCAGTGCTGTTGTGAGGCAAAGTGCTACACTGCCCATTCCCACACCAAAGCCTAGAAAATCAGAGAATTGCTTAGGTTGGAAAAGACCTTTAGGATCACTGGGTCCAACTGTTAACATAATGCTGCCAGTGTAAGATACATGGTCACAGCTCAATTGCATTTATTCCTTCCATTTATTTCTTATGCCATAAGGTCTTTTTAAAGGTAAATTAAGCCAATATGGTTTCTTGTAAGAGCCCTGTAGAGAAGCCAGAATGAATCCTGATTTATAGAACTGTGTGAGTTTAGAACTGGGGAAAAGTAAGTGTAAGGCAGGAAAGGTGCTTCTGACTGAGCTGGTCACTGGAGACTTGACTCAAAAGGGAAGGGTCTCTGCCCCACCCTCTTCCTTTAGTGAAGCCTCACATGAAAATGCTTAGAAATTAAACATCAGTTGGGCTTTGATTTCAGGGGTCTGCTCGTGCTGATGTAACCAGGCAGCTGAGGAGGCTTCCATGGCACTGCTTGTATTTCAATAAAGTTATATAAGGGGTCCATGAAAAATATACTCAGGCTAACTTAAACCTTCAGCTCAAGCTGAGGGGTACAAGGAGTTAAACTGGTTAAACTGCTCGTTTCTGACCAGGCCCAGCCCAGCCCTTGGAGCTGTTAGTAACACCTAGGAGTAAGTTCTGTAGTGGCACAAGAGCCCCGAGGGGTGTGTGGCTGCTGCAGCTGGCCCAGGAGGGGCTGCCTGCCCCCAGCTCGGTGGCTGAGGAGAATTTGGCTGGGATGGTGAGTGCTGGCTGCTCCCACAGCCCCAGGTGCCCCCCATGCCACCTCTCTGGGCAGAGCTGAGCTCCCATGGGTGCTCAGATAGGCTGCAAGGCTCAGAAAATGCATCCTCTTACTGTTTGTGTGTCTATCTGAGCAACAGATGATGTTTTTGTTTTAGTGCCTGCCCTCCTTGCTCTGGGCTGAGCCTGAGTTCAGCTGTGCCTTCAGAGGGCTGCTGAATAAAGAGGTGCCTTGTGCTGCAGTCACCTCCAGTGCCTGGCTCTGGCCATTGGTGTGCAGTGCAGCTCCTCCAGCCTCTCCCAGCTCCTCCAGCCTCTCCCAGCTCCTCCAGCCTCTCCCAGCTCCTCCAGCCTCTCCCAGCTCCCCCTCCCTGTGGTTTTTAGGGTAAGTGGTTCCTCACAACCTCAGCAATTTTGCTGTGCCAGCAGCGTTGCCCTTCAGGTGAGTGGGAGCTCAGATCCCCTGCTGGGGCCTTCCCTTCCCTAAATAAAATGAAGTGAAGCCCCTCTCTGCCATGAGCTCGCTGAGGTGATGAGTCCCCAGGAGCTGAGGGCCAGCTCAGGCACAGGGATAGGGAAGGGGAGGATGGGCTGGCTGGGAGCTCATCTTCCCTGCAGAGCTCCCTCTGAGCAGCCCAGCTGAGCGTGGCCACCTGAGCAAGCCAGTGATGATGTATTTAGAAAAGAATCTGGTATGAAGCTGAAAGGCAGCTTCTTAAATGGCCTAAATTACATTTGTATTCCAGAAAAGCAAAAGAAGTTGTAAATCGCATATTTACACAGCGGAGCACGCGACGAGCGAGGGCTCATACGAGACCCAGATGTTCACTGGAAACAGGGATTGTTCTTCCTTGCTGCTACCCTGAAACTGGGAAAAAAGTCAGCTCTGTTGAAGGGTTACAAAGGAGGGAGTTAAGTCTACAAACCCCAGGAAATTTCCTGTTAAGATGAAAAAGCCGGGGTGCTGTTGGCGCCTTTGAAGTCGGGCCCAAGACGGGAGTGCAAGGCAGGGACGGGCTCAGGTGCTCGTGTGCTCAGCCCCTGGCTGGGCAACTGCACGTTAAGTTCCTTCAACCTTCCTCGTGCTGAATCAAGCTGAACTCCTGTGTGCCATAGATTTGCTCATCATAAAATGTTCTCTCCCAGCCAGTAACAGCTTCTTTGTTGGCGAGGCCTGTCTGGTTTATGAGCTTCCCAGCCTTTGTACAGGGTTCTGGGAGTTAAGAACTTCCACATGCTGCCTGCTCTGGGGTTTGGTGAACGAGCAAAGCCAAGCAAAGCGCTTGCTCCTTGTCCAGCAAACACATCAAATATGGTTTGAATTCTCGGGGTTTAAATGCAAAGGATAATATTGATTTTGTGAAGGTAAATGTCTTTAATTGTACGCTGGATAAACTGGTCTCTCACTGGGGCATAATGGGCTCTGGGCACCCTTCCAGCACAGCAGGGTGGAAATGTCTCTTTTAGTGTCTCCAGTAGAAATGCAGGGCTCAGATTTAGAGGAACAAAAGTGAAATGGAGTACAAGCCCAGCCTCTAAAAAGGACATCGACACAGAGGGAAATTGATGCTTCATTAAGGTCAGGACTCTGTTGAGGTGGATTGTTGGGGGGTTTTTGTTGGAATGGTGGGAATAGAAAATCAAGAGAGGGAAACTAGACAAGGAGAGAAAATGAAGAAGTGTCTCAAATTGCCCCTGTATGACTCAGTGTGTCTCATCTACAGAACCTGAGCGAGATCTTGATGCAAGGGGAGCTGAGCAGCTCATTGATGAACAAATACTCTGTACTCTGACATCCTTCTGCACATCCCACTGGTGAGGACTGAGGAGGGTGAGCAGGACATAAAGGCTGTCAAATGATGACTCAGCCCCTTGATAGTTTATCAAAGGCAATAAATGTATTTAAGAACAGACCAAACACTCTTGCAGCAGATGATGCCCTTTCATTTATTGCTAATCTACCATAGTACAGGCAATATATAAAAATATTTTACAGATAGCAAAAAATTCATTACATTGGAGGTTAACAACGTTGTTGCAGGCATGTGAATGATCTAAATAAAAACCCTTTTCAATTGTGAAAGTTAGGTTTTTGAACAGGCAATTTGATTCAGAAGACATCTGTTAGGGTGGCTGGAGTGACGAGTGCTCACTGGTGTGTGTGTTCACCTGTGGCTTCACCTGGATACAGGAGGGTTGGGGAGTCACCTCAGAGTGACACTGACACATCCCCCACACAGCTCTGAGCCCAGCCAGGCCCCCACTGCTCCCCCTGAGCTGCCCCTGCAGTCCCTGCTGCTCTCCCCACCCCTCAGGGCACTTCTGGGCTATTGCAAACACAGGAATCATTAGTCATTTTTGTGGATCAGTCATTCCAGAACTTTCCACCCCACTTGGCTATTTGATGGGAGTTATTGACAAGAAACTCAGACCCCCATTCCCCAGATAACCACTCGTTTGCAGTTGGTATCTTTTACAGCACCAGCACCTTCATTTGAAATTTATTGCAATGTGGGCTCAGGGGCTAACTTTTATTTTTTTGTACCCCAGAAACAACGAAAATGGCTAAACAAACCTTAAACAGACCAGAGTGGGTTAGACACTGCCAGGCAGTTAAACAAATCACTCTCAGCTGTCACCCACTAGAGTTATAAAGGAGCAGATATTAAAGATTCAGATGTCAATCTGATGGCAAACATTCCAAAAGGTGGATTATTCATTCTGAACTGAGATGAATAAAGAATTATAACCTTCCATCTGTTGCCTTACAGGTAAGAAACCCCTGCAATGTAAAGGATGAGAGATTTGCAATTCAACCCATCCAGACCCAACATCAGCACCTCTTCCTATTGCACAGGAATACAGAACATAAATAACAAACACAACTGCAGATAAACTGCAACATCAGATGGCTTTAAGGGGTGCAAAAATTATGAGGATCTGAATCAGTTTAAGATTTGAAATGAAGACAGTCATTTTCTTGAGTCCCATCTGGCACATAATTGTTCCCTATTAAGTAGCAATTTGGAAAGAAATGCAGGGGGAAAAGTCAGATTGAAATATTTAGAAACATATTTCTCAAGCATTTAAAGCTCTCTTTGAAGTCTTTGGGAAATCTGTCAAATACATGTTTGGTTTTTAGGACAGTAACAATTCAACAACAATTGCATAGAAAATGAAGACATTGAGAAAATGAAAATTGATCCTTTATAAATACTAACCTTAATCCAAAAGGTGTTGCATATTTGGTCAGACAAAAAGCCAAGTTGCTTTTTTGTAAAGATATGGATTACAAAATATACTTTAAAAACATGCTAGCTACTCTGAGAACTGGTTTAGATATGTTATTAAGCAGCAGCTTTTTATACAATAGAGAATAACATAGTGCTGGTTTGGGAAATATTCTACATTCAGGAAATGCTGGATTCCTACAAGGAGCATGAGACGTATTTACATGGATACAAACAAAGCAAGTGCAAAAACCACGACTCTTCTACATTCTTTCTACCAATAAAAACACATACAGGAGACACTTTCACTCCATCATTGTTGCTCAGATCTCACATTTTGCTCATTCTCATGGAGAAAAACAAAAACAGGACTTCATATTTCATTGCATGTATCTTCACAAGCAATTCCCCTCCTGGCAAACTCGACTTCCAACACTCATAACTGACAAAAAAAATCTTCCTGCTGTCTGTCCACTCCCAGTCCACTCTCAGACTGTTTACATATCCCAAATGATGAGTTTTATTCTATGTATATTTGCTGCAGAAGTTTAGAGAAGCTCATCCTGTATTCGCAGCCAAAGCTTGGATGGAAAAATGGAAGTAAAAAAAAGTACACACACACACACACCCCCCAAAAAAAAAAAGAGAGATGAACTTTGGAGTTCCAACGAGCCCCATGCACTTTGCATGGTGTAACTTTGATGGAAATGCATCAGAGTTGTTCACTCTGCAGACAAGGTATCTGTAGGCCTTTGGTACAATGGCAGGAAGGCACTGTGGTGAAACATTCAGATAACTGAGGAAAGCCAGAATTTCCTCATGTGCAAATATGGCTATCTTCCAGCTAAAGTGAGAACAAATTACTCACAAAATTGGATTAACTCTTCCAAGGTTAAGCTCATGCTTCTACACAAAGACAGCAAGTTGTATTAAGTAACAAAAACATTAATACTGAAAAAACACCGCTCAGCAAGAACAGGAAATAATTTAGTACTGGATATTTTGAAGTTCCTCAGCCAAGCTATATAATTTTAATGTATCAGTTTTCATTTTAAAAAGAGACAACAATGCAGAATGTCTCCTTTTCTCTGGAAATAAATACAAGGTTGGTTAAAGCTGTTTTATTGAACTACTGGTTGCAGGTAAAAGCAGCGAGGGCAGCACAGCCTGACCTGGTGCAGCTGTAAATGAAACACTAAACTGGGGGTTATGGTATGTACAGGGGGAACCTCCACCCTGGGGCAGGGACACAACGGGACCCAGCTGGGGGAGGGGGCTCTGTGTGCCCAGAGGGAAGTGGATTTATAGGAAATACCCACCCAGATCACAGAATGGAGGGATGGGTTGGCCTCAAAGAGCACCCAGTGCCACCCCTGCCATGGGCAGGGGCTCCTTCCAGCAGCCCAGGGTGCTCCGGGCCCCTGTGCCAGGGCCTGCCCACCCTCCCAGGGAGGAATTTCTTCCAAACATCCAACCTAAGCCTGCCCTGTCAGTGGGAATCCATTCCCCCTGCCCTGTCACTCCAGGCCCCTGGAAACAGTCCCTGTCTCTGTGGGTATATTAAATAATCCCATGTATATGCACCTACACCAACAGGTTACCATGTCTGCATTAAAATGAGGCAGGAATGCAGCTGATGCAAGCACGACTAAAGCACCTGTAAAAAGCACATTAACAAAGCCCAAACCCTCTCTCCTCAACCCCCCAGTGCCTGAGGGCCACACAAGCACACTGAAATCCCCTGTACTGGGGGGCAGAGCTCAGGGGGCCTGGCTGGCCCTGGCAGCTCTGCAGGGCTCTGCCTGCCCGGGCACCTTTGCTGGGTCCACAGCCTGCTCTGCACGGCCCAGGGGCACAGGGGGCAGCCAAAACTGCCTTTGGTGATCTAATGTACTACAAGGGGATACCAGAACTTAAGTGCCAACCTTCCTGTTTGCTGAGATCCAGCACTAGATTTTCCTCTTCCCCCTCTTTTCTTCACTGATATTACTCTGAAAATAAATACACCAAAAATTATATTCCTGAATTGTTGAGCAGTTGCTACAATCACCAGGTATGTTTACAGATGGTACCAGCACATGCACAGATCTGAAAACACCTTTATGTTCTTGAGATTCTGTTTAAAATCCAGCAAAGGAAAAGTTCTGCCAGCTATTTGGGAACTTTTATTCTGTGAATGGGCTTTGGGTTTGGTTGGTTTAGGTTTTTTTTAAATTTCTCCTGCATTTTATGGGTTGGATCAGGGAAAAACTACGTGGACATTCTGATACTTCCAGGCATGGAACTGGGAGGCACATTTGGTCTGTTCTGTTACTCAGCTGCAGCAAAGAACTTCTGACAGGGAACTTTTGGTCTTTAGAATATGTCCATCAGCCTGCATTAAAAATCCACAATGCATGTCAGATCCTGGCACACTGACAGCTTTAAAACAATCCAAAAGGGCTTATTTGAGGCATGGGAGCCACTCAAAGTACTCTAAAAGTGCTGTTTAACAGCAATTCCCCTGTGCAGGAGTCATTTCAGCTGGTCTGGGCCTCACTTCTGGTTCTATAAAAATCAGCAGTAAAAAAAAAGGCCATTTTCACCTCTGCAGGTACAGGCTGAGGCTCAGCCATCCCACCAGGTGGGAGCCCCAGGATGAGGCAGCCAGGGAGACTTTGCTGCTGCTGGAACGGGGTACAGGGGACTCATCTGGGGCCAAAAGATTGGAATCTCACCAAGTGGAGACAAAAGCCACGTCCCCAGGGGGTGTTTTTACTGCCAGGCTGGGATGTGCAGGGCTCTGCTCTGGTCCTGGGGCTGGGCTGGGTTGGATTCCCCTGAAATTCAGATTCCTTTTGGAGATCCAAGATCGCAGCTGAGACCCAGGTCAGTGGCCTGGAGAGCCTGATTCTGGTTCTCCCACCCCAAACCTCAAGACCTTGCAGAGTTTAAGCACCAGCTTTTTGCAGTGGAAAATATATTTTCAATATTCCTGAAGAGATTTCTGTAGGACTGGGCACGAACTCTGCAGAGATTGTACAAGATCTGTCCTGAGCCACTGGGGAACCAACCTTGGGGCTGCTCTGCTGCCTTCCCACAACCCAATCCCTGCTGGGAGCAGGGGGACAGGATGGAATTCAGCAAAGTGTACTGGGAAACAACTGACACCAGGATTCATTTCCCTGAGCTTTTCAGAACACAGCTCAGGCTCCACACTCCTAAAACATCAGCATTCCTCATCTCTAAACCCAGGGACGATTACTACCTATTTCCTACAACATTACAGCTATTTTTTGCTGCATTCCCCCCTCAGGAAGCCTCTGTGTCCCCTGTGGAGGCACCGACCCCGCAGATTGTCGTGCTCTGCAGCTGCACAACTGCAGGTGGCAGTGGAGCCCCTGCCTGGGCAGCAGCAGAGCCAGCACAGCCATCCCCCCGGAGAGCAGGACAGCCCGAAATGCCACCTCACATGCACAGGCACCGCTGCAGACGCTGCTGGCAGCTCTGCAGAGCTGGAGGCACAAGGTGGAGATGAGGAAGTGTCTTTTTGCTGCAGTGTATGGCTTTTGTAGGATGCAATTATTTTCCTCTGCAGCTTGGGCTGATTAAATGTTCCAGCTGCTAAACAAGACAAGTTACAGGCCAAGAGCAGGTTCTACATGAAAGGAAACAGCAACGATTTGTTAGAGAGAAAATATCAAATATCTCTTCATACACTACCTAAATATTAATAAGGATCAATCATAAAATCTTTGGATTTACTGTGACTCCTATATATTAATCTGTTTTGTCTGATTTGTTTTACCTTGGGACAGGTGTTGCAACTGCTGAGTTGTTCTTTTTCACTGGTTCTCTGGGGGAATCCCTCTCCTTCCAATCCCCACCCAGTCTGACCAGAAGGATGAAGAAAACTCCTGGATTCAGCTGACATTTACTGTTTGAAATCCCAATCACAGTGCTCAGGGTCAGGAAAAAATGGCTTTTGATCCCAGGCTGGAGAAAGGCCGAGCAGGCTTGGCTTGCCTCAGTTTCCTACAGGAATAGAATTTCTCAGAAGAGCTTTGAGACCTGGAGGGCAAGTCCGTGTTTGTGACCTGCCAACCGGGCCACTCTTTCATGGAATATATTACTCTTTCTTCCCCCGTTTCCCACCCCACCCAAATAAGCTCCAATGCACGACCTCCCTCACTCTGTGTGTTCAGGAGTGACAGATCCCTTTGCCCCCAGCACTGAGAGAGATCAATACACAGATATCTGGCAGCAGGCTTGAAGTGCTTCCTCAGGCAGATGCTGTGCTACAGGAGAACAATACAATCCTGGGAGGAAAGGAAGGGTGTCCTTCTGGGTGTTTACAGAGAGAGGTGCAAGTTGCTTAGTCAAGGCTGTCATTGATGCCAATACATTGTTCTTGCATTGAGATGAACTGTAAAGGAAGCTGGAGGTTGCAGGGCTGCTGGAAGGATCTAAGAGGTCAGTTATGGAAGGACTTGGTAAAAGTTGTCTCACAAATCTCTGCTTCTATGTCTGACTTCTGGCAGGGAGTCCAGAAAATTCCTTCCTGATAATTTCATTAACTGTGAAATAAAAGAGAGAAGAGGAAATGTTAAAGCACTTTCAAACCCACGATAAGTAGAAAGTAAAAGCAATCCTTGGGCAGTGTGTTGTCAAGCTGAAAACATCCCCTCCATTCATAACATAATTTCCTTAAAACCTAAAACTTTTAGTCCTATTTACCCAGTCTACACATTTTTGGAGGGCAAGGGGGAAGGACTGGAGAGAGGGGTTTACACTTTGATCAGCTTCAGTATCATAAAACACAGCTGAGAGGCTGCTCCACGAGCCCAGTACCTGCCACATCCCTCACACACACACACATTGCCTTTACTGGAGGGAAAAAAGGAAAAATCTCTAAGTCTCAAAGCATTTAACATTTTCACGAGGCTGAAATAAGGTTATTTCGAAAAGGAAAAAGGTTTGGAGGAAATACAGTGGACAGGGATGAAAACACAGAGCCTGCAGTTTGGGTGGAAAAGTGCAATTTGTGTTTGGTTTGCTGGGGTTTTTAATCTCACTCTACACTCTCTTTGCTCTACATTTTTGTTATAATTAGTTTGTAGATTGTAGCACAGGCAAGTTCCATGCACCACCAGGTTACTGAGAGAGGCTGGGACAGGCTTGTTAATAAAGCTCAAGAGAACTCTGTTTAAAAAGTCAGAACAATATTACAAGTACAGCAGCCAATCTCTCCTGTCAGCTTTTCACACTTACTTGCCTAAAGCACCTTTGGTAGCTCTTGGAAGAACAATCCTCTCTCTGGAATTTAAGTGCTCCCTAGAACTTCGGTGCAGAAATCTCTGCCCTTTAATTAGACCTAAACCAAGAGCATGTTGGTGCAGAACTCCAGGCCTGCCTGGTTTGGGGCTCCATTTCACATGCTGTTCCTTGATGCTGAATTCATCAAGGGGCTCCAGGGTTTGCAGACTGTTTATTTACTTTGACTAATTTGCCTTAAAACCAGAAGACCAAATTTTCAAGATTTCTCCCCACTGGCATTTCAGGGCTAAGACAAGGACTAACTCAAACCAAAGACCTTCATCCAAGAGTGACTAATCCTCATGAAGCTGTAAGACTCCTCATATTTAGACCTATTTGTAACAAATATTTATAAAAAAACGTTAACTAACACAGCATTTCTCCACTTCCCACCACTAAAAGCCTCGGTGCCCAATCTCTCATCGTCCCTGGGAAGGGGAACACAGGGATCAGCTTTTACCAGTTGTGACTAGAGGTTTGAAACCTCCCTCCTCTCTACCTGCAATGGAATTTGTGCCTGAAGAAGCAAACCCTGTCTTCCCAAGCTCCCTTTGTTGCTGCCGGGCTGGGGGGGCTGCACCCCCTCCTGATTCCCACCCAGCAGGGCACAGGAGCCTGAGAGGAGCAGGGGAGTCCCTCTGCCCAGCCACGTACAGCAAAGCCTCCAGAAGGGACCTGACTTTGCCAGACAGGGCAGTTCCCATCCCTCCAGCTCAAAAATCCCCCCAGTAGGAGCCCACCATTCATCTTTTTCCAATTCCAGCTGGGACGTGCCTGATTTCAACCAGACTGGTGCCTCTTGGAGATGGCATGGGCAAAGAAAAGCCTTGTCCTCTGCTGCTGCCCAGCTTTCTTCCTGCCACCATCTCCTGCTGGCTTCCAGCAGCCTTTGGGGTGAATTCCTGCCAATCCAGCCCAGCCGGGAGGATCCTCTGCAGTGCCAGAGAGCAACCAGAGGGAGGTGAGGTTGGTCCACTCTGAGGCCAAAACCTCCTCCAGCTCAGTCAGAGCTTCCTGTTTGCTCTACCCAGGAAATGAGAGGAGCAGGTCTTCAATGGAAATTTTTCACAGCCTCGGCTAAAAATAGCAGTGAGGTAAAAGAAGTGGGCACCCACTCTCACAGGGTCATTTCCTTTCTGCAAACAAGTGGACTGAGGCTGGGGGCTGATTTCATTTATCGACACGTTTGTTTGAGCAGCCACTGTACCAGAAATGCCATATATGAGTTTCCTTTCATTTAATACGACACTGGAAATATCAGAGCCAACAGTCATATCCAGGAAGGGTTAAATATTAAGTGAAACATGAGCAGAAAATCGAGTTTAGCAAACCTCCAGGTTTTGAGGGGTCCAGCTTTGGTGCTGCTCCCTGGCTGGGCGCTGTGGGCAAGTGCTGACTCAGCCTGCAAACTTCACTTTCCCTGCCCAGAAGGTCAGCAGTGGGTTCTGTGGGCTGCGGTTCCAGGGGCACTGCATGCTGAGCACAGCTCAAAGCTGCCTGGACCAGGAACCCCCCCGAGGGGCTGCAGGACAGGGATCATTGCCCCCTGCCAGCTCCTACAGGGGGATTTCTGCTGGAAACACCCCAATGCCAAGAGCTCCCCCAGACCACCTGGGCTGCATGTCCTGGGGTCACCCCGGGTTCCACCCAAACCCAGGAGGTGAGGGGAGTGTCAGGTGCAGCTTAAGCTGGGCAACACTGGCGTGGGAGCTCTAAAGGAAAGATGGTTCAGGCAATGCTTGTCCCTGCACTAAAAGTCCTAATCTACAACCAGAGTCCCTAAATCTAATAAATATATAAATGCAACAGGAATGGATCCCAAGGCAAGCATCTCCCTCCCCGTTTGGAGTCACCTCCAGACAAGCCTGGTAAAGTCACACATCTTTGGTGATCTGGTCCAGGTTTGGGAGCATGTGGATCCAGATCAGGTGTAATCCAAGAGATTTGGGTTTCAACAGTAGGTTGAACAGCAAACTGAGACCTATCTCAGCCTCAGAGGAAGCCAAGACCATGTGCTGAACTTGCTCTTCTGAACTCCCATCTATCTCTTTTGGTAGCATGGGTAAAATGCAGCTCAAGTATCAGTTCTCATTATTTGCTCATTTCTAGCTGAGAGGAAGTGGAGATGATGTGATTAATAAATAAAATATTGTTGTTTAAGGTGCCTGAGATGTGGCTGCTCTGGAGCACACTGCTATTGATCCATTTAATGATTAAATGGGGCCACGAGGACATGTGTGAAGATAATGAAAGATTAAATCATAAAAAAGGATATTGAAATTAGCACTGACATCAGCCATGCAGACCAAGGAAATGCCTGGCTGGGCCTGAATCCCTTCTCTGTTCCACTGCTGTTGTACCACTGCCCAGTGCATGGAGACCCCACCAGACACTGCAGAGGCTGCTGGAGGCGTGGGCAATGCCTGGGATTGCTCAGCTCTGATGGGGCAGAGTCAGTCTCTCAGGCTCCAGCCCTCCAAGACATGTAATTCCCCTCTAATTCTCTAATTCCCCTCCCCTCAGACACAAATCTGGAGAGGGTTCACTCATGGGATGACAGTGGGTTCTATTAAATACTGAGCTCCAACGAGTAGCCCAGAGGCAGAAACCACCCCCAGTTGGGCTGGTGGGGAGTCAGGCTGCCTGGAATTGATCCTGTCCATGGGACTGGTTCTGTCCATGTCACTGATTCTACACAAGCAGCTGGTTCTGTACGTGCACAGCCCCTGCACCACTGCAAAACCTCCAAAGAAGCTGTCCCAGCACCACACCCATGGCAGTGATGTGCTTGCAATATATTTGGGATACAAAAACGAGTAAAAACTTCCATTTTCTCGTTAACACTTTCACCTGATAACACCTTAATTGTTCTTACAGGGTGCTTTAAGAGCAGCTGACTCATTTCTTGTATCCCAACCAGTAGAGCTCCTGGTTTCTCTGGCACCAGGAGGAAGGTGCAGGGGGGTGTTTGTCACTCCTTTCTTTGGACACCCTGCAGGAGCGAGGGGCTCCTCACACGGGGCAAAGCTCAGCCCCAGAGGGCACGGGCAGGGACCCTGCAAGAGTCCTGCAGAATTCCTGAAATAATCCTGCAACAGTCCTCCAATATTCCTGCAACATTCCTACAATATTCCTGCAGAATTCCTCCAACATTCCTACAATATTCCTCTAATATTCCTGCAACATTCCTACAATATTCCTCTAATATTTCTGCAACATTCCTCCAATATTCCTGCAACATTCCTGTAATACTCCTGCAATATCCCTGCAACATTCCTCCTCTGCTCCACTGACCCACTCAAGAGGTGTTTTGGCATGCAAAGCACACACGAGGCAGGTGGGGAGGGACCCCTGGAGTACCCGGGGCTTGCAGAGCCCCCCGAAGGTGGCCAGGCCAGGCCAGGCCATGTTGTGGGTGCAGCTCCTGCCTGCAGGGGACAGGGGATGCTCCAGCCCAGCATGCACAGCCCCAGCCCCTGCCCTGCCCACCAGGCCCCAGCTACCTCAGGACAGCTCTGTGGTTCACAGGTGGGGAAGAAAAAGAATGGAAAAAAAATAAAATTAAATAAGATTTTAAACCCTTTAAGCCAAATAAAAAGGGACATGACTTTTCAACTGAAAATATAAATAAATAAAGGTTAAGAGAAACACACAGCTGGAGAAAAGGCAGAAAAATACCAATTACCTTTCTTTTTGATTGCTTGGATCAAAGATCACAGTCATTCTTTTTCATATAATGTTTTGTATCCAGCTAAGGTGTGTATCTATCAGCTCTGAAAAAGATTTGCAAAACCATTTTTGAGAAAAAAAGGTAACCTTTGACCTCTGTTGCATGGCCAAATGTTACAGTTTTCAGCTGCTCTTTCATTTTTTGGGTTACTTTATTAAAGGACATTTCAGCACATACAATACATACGGCAGAACTGAACCGCTGACCTTTCTGTTTGCTCAGATCCAGCACAAGGTTTTACTTTTTTTCCCCTCTTTTCTCGACTGACATTATCTAAAAATGAATATGCCAAAAAACTCCACTCCTAAAGTGATGCCAAACCCTGTGAGATGCTGGCAATCCGATCTGAGGCCCCAGAGGCACAGGAGGGCCCTGCCACCTGCACGGCAGGTCAAAGACTCGTCACGGCCTTTTGCAAAGGTGGCTCTGTCACCACTCAGAGCCCCACGAGGACACAACACGTTTCTGCCAGGTCACAGGTCAGTCCCTTTTCATTAAGTGATGTAACCACAGTGGCTGTGTAAATGAGACTTTGCCCTTATTGTACAGAACAGGAAAGATGTGCAAAGAAATTATCAAAGTTACACTCTTTGCTTCAAACACAAAGAAAGTGATTTTTTTCCCCATTTTAAAAAAAATATATTCTGCTTCATTTTTTCTTGTCTAATCTCTTTAAATTTCTTTTGAAATCACCATGAAAGCACTTGGCACTTCTGCCGAACCACATGGAAATGAAAAAAGAACCACAATATTAAGGAGGAAAAACTGCTTCTTAAAAGCTAAGTTTTGAGTGCAAGGCTCAGAAGTGTCTTTGCTGCTGGATTTCAGGTGCCTATATATAGAAAAGAAATATTTTCCTTGGCTCCCAAGGGTTGTGCAGCCACGTATCACAGGCTGGAACTACCACTCAGGACACAGCCCATTTTCTGCCCTGCACCCTGCAAAAGCACAGCAGCTCCCTGACTGCAAACACAGCCTTTGGTGTGCCAGGCACAGGGGCCCATCCCACCAGACTGGGCTGGGGAAAGAACTGGGGGGTGGGGTTGTTTTATAAATTAACAGCAATAAAAGGCCTTTTTTCCCCTTGGAAAATGGGGATAAATGACTGCTAAGGTGTTCTTGGCTGTAAAGCTTTATTTAATTACACATCATTCCTTACTGAAATAATGCCAAGAGATGCACCCTGGAACTTTTCTTTCCTGTCCTGCTTGCAATCCGTCAAGTCTGTGTAAACTACAACCCTCCTCCACACCATCCAGCCCAACAGCAGTCAGGGCATCTCCCTTAACTCAGCAAACTCTTGGAAGTTCCTGAGCTCAAACTGAGGGGCAATTCAAGTCCCAGGATGCATTTTGGCTGTAATAGTTTCAATAGACTCAAACCCCCTTGACATGATTCCATGAATGCAACAATATAGTCTCGATATCTGATGGAAAGGAGAATCTAAAAAACCTAAAGCCTGTCCCCATTGAAATCAGTATCCAAACGCCTCAGGATCCACAGGCTCTGCAGTTCACTCCAAACATTTGAATATCCTCCCTCTATGTTTCAGTACAGTTCCAGAGTGAGAAGCAAAAATACAATGATCAGTATCTATGCTGCCATCCTGCCCAAACTGTCTAACAGGAAGCTGGGTATAGAAAATAAAGAGCAGAAAATAGAGACAGCATTTCTGCTAAAAAAATCGATACCCTAAAGCACTAGAGATCAAAACTGTCACGGAGGAAGTACCAGAAACACGAGTCTCTCTGTGACACCACCTCAGAAATGCTAAGGGTTTTCCCAGTACTTCCATTATTGCCAGAGCACTTCCAGAAATGCACAAAACAACTGCCCTAAAACTGTCAGGAAAGAGTGTTAGAGCAGCAAGGGGGGACTCCAGAGCCTGGACCTCTGCTCTGTCATCATCCTGCCATGTGGCTCTGGCCCAGCCCAAAGCACCCCTGAAGGACCAGATTTGTTACAGATCTATTTCAGTCTGAAAATGCAGAAAGCTTGTGAAGGTCACACTGGTGGAGTTCCAATAATCCGTGTTCAGCTGAGAGCAAACAGCCTGACCTGAGGAGGAGCTGCCCAGAAAGAGCCATACTCTGTAGTATATCCACTGTACCACACGAGTGGATGTGGTGGAGTGCAATCATTCCCAAGAGTCCCTACAGGGATGTTTTAGAGTCCTTAGGCAGGGCTTTAGATCCTCCAGATCTCCAAGTACCTCAGGCATGAGGTCCTGGGCTCCCTCAGGCACTCTGAAAATCCCAAGAGCCAAGAACTTACATTTCTGATCTAAACCATTTAAACCCCTAAATGTTACTCAACATCGGAGTGCTCAACACCTCTAAAGTCCAGCTCCTAAGCATTTCCATTAGGACATGGAGCCAGCACAGGTAACAGGGAGCACTTTGGAGGCAGTGAGTGCCCTGGTCTGACTCTGCTCCGGAGCATCCTCAGCCCCGGCGCTGGGAGGCACTGGGGAAGGGCTGCCACTGCTGTCCCCACACAGCCTCAATGATCTTTCCAGACAAACACCCCTTTGCTTCTGCTTTCTGCTGCATCACCCCCAGAGAGGAGCCCCCCCTGCAGCCACCCTCTCCTCAGGGACACCCAGCAAAGCCACCCGTCCCGAGGGAAGGAGAAGAGCCCTTTGCAGCAGGGGAGCTCAGGCACAGCCCTGCCCAGAGCTGCTGGCTGCCCCCTCCCCTCTGCCATGCTTCACTTCAGCTCCTTACACAAATGGGCAGGACCTTGTAAATCAGTAATAAGTTGCACCCAAACCTGCAAGTGATTAGTAAACAATCATTGCACTTCCATGGCCAGAGGACTTTCACACAGTTAATCAGTTCAGAAAAGGACTGAGTGTTAACTGGTTGTTTAATTCCCTGGAAGAGCAGTTTATTGAGACCCCCATAGTAAGAGGGCTGAAAAATGAGTGCAAACAATAGAGAGGAGAGTGATATTGCTTCCAAATGACATGTTCTC
This sequence comes from Dendrocincla fuliginosa, assembly GCA_035047845.1. Lineage (NCBI taxonomy): Eukaryota > Metazoa > Chordata > Aves > Passeriformes > Dendrocolaptidae > Dendrocincla > Dendrocincla fuliginosa. The sequence goes on along the minus strand of JAWWMO010000055.1, from coordinate 13,699,792 downwards.
CTGCAAAAACAGGAGCCCAAGGCTGCCCTAAAGTGAGGGGAATGGAGGAATTCGAAGGCTGATAGGTGCCATTTGGGGTGGGTTTGGTTAATTAACACGCTTGACCCCTGTCTGAATCTCCTGGAAACCGTGAGTTAAGTTTGCAAGGCATCTTTTCCATGATCCAGGAAACTGGGCTTATGAGCTGCTTGCAGGACACACATGCACACACACACACAGGAGCTTTCTCACCCCAGGCTGCTGACTGGAACAGCAAGACAAACAGCAACTTTTTGCTCCAGAGTAAGATTTCCTGTTTGCTTGATGGATTTCAGTATTTAGTCATCATTTGTTTCATCAGAAGATTCTAAGACAGAGCACCAGCATCACCTGTGAGCCTGGAAAGGGCACCTTCAGAACAGTGTCGTGCCCTTTCCCTCTTGCCCCATCAGCCTTCAGCACTGTGGGCAGCCCTTGGAGCTCCTGCAGGCTTGGACTCCCTGCCCTTCATTTAGAGGGGTTACACCTCAGACACTTCAGAGCAGAATGGGAAGAAGCATCACACCAAACTGGGGTGTCTTTTAAAGTCTTCTTCTCCTTTTTGTGCCCAGTCCACAGCCCTGGAGACGCAGAAACCACCCCCAAGGGATGGTGTTCAGGGTGGCACCGGGTGCCAGGGGCTGCCCATCTCCTTCCTGGGCTACCTGAGCAGGGACTGGCTCTGAGTATCAGTGCTGACACTGCAGGGAACTCTATGGATATGGAACAAAAACTCTTGTGTTATTTCCTGCTAAGATGCTGATAAATACCCTGATTTATCTGACAAACCCCTCAGGTCTGGTGAGTCCCCACGCAGCAGGCACAGAGGGGCTGCACCAAGCCGGGCTGCCTCGGTGCAGTTCCCTGCCAGTGGCAGCAGCTGCTTTGGGAAGAGTACCTTGAAAGTGGAAAAGCAGCTGAGCTGGGTGTGAGGAGGAACTCCAGGCCACCGTGGATTTGGTTTGTAGTAGCTTTCCATAACAAAGTCTTTTTTTAACTGACTTTCTTTCTGCTCACATATATTTAGATATGACTTTCATTCTGCAGCTCTCCCATGCCAGAGAGTTTTGGCTGCAATTGCAAGGGAAGGGACACGTGTTTGAGTCATGGAGTTGGCTCTCTCTGGTTGATAGTTAGCGAGTTACTGAGAAAAGATGAAGTTTGTATTTAGTTTTAGTTTACATGCAACGAGACCAAGTAAAATATTCCAAGTAGAATGAGCACATGATAAATAAATACACGAAAACTTGTACCAGAAGGGGCTGGAGTTCATTTTACGACCACGTTAGCTGGCTAAAGCAATACAGAAATATTAGGCTGATGGACTGAAGCTTAAGGAACACAAGGGAAGAGTCTTCATTCTGTCACTCCTAACTCGATTTAACTCTGTGGCAGCTGATGCTGTTGCTGCAGAGCAAAAGGGAGAACTGCTCTTGCCTCTGGTTTTTGTGCATGGTTTGGACCTTGGGAATTCACTGCAGAACTGCTGAGATAAGCAGTGCCATTTGGCATTCAGACATATTTCTTTTACATTAAAACCAGCAAAACCAAAGGAAGCTGGTGATGCTTTTTCCCTCCAGTAGCTTGCACCTCATGGTTTAAAAGCTGATGAAACTGGTACTGGATGCCACAACATCTCTGAAACAGGGAGAGCACACGAGCAATAGCACTATTTATTCTCATGTCACTCTGCAGTTTCATCATTCTCCTGCACTTAACCTATTTACTGACAGCAGGCTGAGTCATTCAGCGACGTGAGTCAAAGACAGAGAGGAAAAGAGAATGGATGGGGAAAGCTGCATTTACAGGAAATAACTGGGGGTAGGACCAGCAGAACAGTTACAGCATGGTGGGGATTAGCTGGAAGCACAAGATAGGCAATGCTGCTGCTTTTTTATTTCTGTCACAAAGGAACGACCAGAACAAATATTTAATTGAGGGGAAACAAACCATTTAACAAATATTTAATTAAGGGAAAACAAACCATATTACCCTTCCCTTTAGGCAGTTTTGCAGGGGATGAACAGTCAATAATATAATCTGCTTCCCTCCCTTGAGCACTAGTGCTTATGTCTGTTAATCCACAAAATTATTCCCTGGCTCTAACTCTCTGGCATCTTATCTTCTGTCATCTTACTGTCCAAGCGTCCCCTCTGAAGGGCTTGTGGATTCTGCAGAGCCTGGGCCTCTCCAGCAAACTGGGTTTCCCTCCAAATGTGGCTGAACTGAATTCTGAGCCTGTTCTCAGGAGAAAACAGCCTGCAGAAAATCCCTGTCCCAGGGCAACAGGGAAGATGCACAAATGGCTTACCAACAATTCTGCCAACTAACCCAAGCTCCCCTCTGGCCCAGGCATGCAAATATCCTTGTGCTTGCAATTACTCTGCCCTCCCAAACAGCGTCAGACCAGAGTGTGCAGCAGGCACTGGGCCTTCCGTGCTCTGTTTTCAAGAGGACTGTGGGCAGCAGGCACGACACTGACCAGGGGAACACACAGAATCACTCTGGCACACAGATTCCTTCTTATCCTGACTCCACACCCTCCAACAAACGAGGATTTGGGGCAGGATTCTTGCCCCTTGGCCTCAGACACGGAATGACAAGGGCTGTTTGAGGAGCCCTGGGGTGGGAACTGCCTGTGCAGGTCCTGCCAGTGGGAATCCAGCACTCGACTCTGGGGCCACAGTTACTGCTCCCAAGTCAGCTGGAAAGAATCCAGACCATTAAATATTTCAGTGGTTATTGACAGAGTGTTACAATTCACATCTAATACTGTCAAGGAGGTGCCACATACAAGATACTGTGAGTCTGCCCACATCCATCTGTTTGCTTTTATTTTGCACTTTGACTCTAAGTCCCCTTTGAGGGAGGAACAGCTTTTTTTCCTTTGGAGTCAACACAGGATCTGCCATGGTGAGTTCTCATCTGTGCTGGGGTTTCTAACAAAATAATTTAATAATAAAAAAGCTATATAATACTATGGAGTATATGTATAAATCAGAGACCACGAGACAGAGCTAATTATAAGAGATACCTATAACTAGAAAAAGGAGTGCAAAAGACTATGGGGAGCAGTTACTGCAACTGGCTTTGCATCTCACCTCCAGAAGGCCAGGAACATCTGACAGTGAACAGCTTGAGAGAGCAAGAAAATGTATATGCATCATCCAGAGTTCAAACTTTCAATCTGAGTCAACAGCACAAATGAGGAAACTTTCATTCTGAGAAGATGAAAAAAAGAAGAGAAGAGAAGAGAAGAGAAGAGAAGAGAAGAGAAGAGAAGAGAAGAGAAGAGAAGAGAAGAGAAGAGAA
>JAWWMO010000055.1:13631621-13687192 GCA_035047845.1 Dendrocincla fuliginosa | reverse complement strand
AGGCACAGTGACCCCAGTACAGCAGGCACAGTGATCCCAGTACAGCAGGCACAGTGCCCCCAGTACAGCAGGCACAGTGATCCCAGTACAGCAGGCACAGTGCCCCCAGTACAGCAGGCACAGTGACCCCAGTACAGCAGGCACAGTGATCCCAGTACAGCAGGCACAGTGCCCCCAGTACAGCAGGCACAGCGACCCCAGTACAGCAGGCACAGTGCCCCCAGTACAGCAGGCAGAGTGATCCCAGTACAGCAGGCACAGCGACCCCAGTACAGCAGGCACAGTGCCCCCAGTACAGCAGGCACAGTGCCCCCAGTACAGCAGGCACAGTGCCCCCAGTACAGCAGGCACAGTGATCCCAGTACAGCAGCCTCCAGTGGAAGAGCTGGTGATGGTTCCCTCACTTGGCCTAAGCTGTGCTGATTCCAGTGTTTTTACACTGGCAGAGCTGTGTCTCTACAAGGGGTTTTACCATAATAGCTGTGTTAGCAGAATAAAATTAAAACAAAATCAACCACCTTAACCAGCAGAGTCCTGTGTGAGCTGCCAAAGTGTAAAACAAGCCTTGTTCAAGGTTTCCAGAGAGCTCCCCTCTGCTTCAACAGAGAAGAATTCCAAGGAGTTGCCCCCATCTCTGCTTTGCATAGTTTTGTTCTAAGCCATTTTCTAGCTGCACATTTCTCATCTCCAAAGTCCCCATTTTTAAAAGCTGTTGTCAAAACAGTTCTGATTTTGACTGAAGTGACAGAGTTTCCACATGAAGCACCCAGTGTCACTCCTAGCTGGTAGGACGGCTGGTGATTCATTTTCCTTACTCCTGTACTTGCTCATAAGACAGCTCTGCTTTGTCTCAGGCTTTGCCCCCCAAAATGAGTGTTTCTACAGCCACACCTGACCTTGGTGACAGTGCATTGCCTGCCAGCAACCAGGTGGTCACTTCTAGAAAGCACATACCATTCTTTGACACAAACAGTGTGAAAGGAGTGAGTCTGGGGAAAGACAGAAAAAGGAAAGAGCAGCTCTGCCAACCCTTGAGTGGAAGATGTTTAACCACCTACAGCATGGCCAGCAGTGCCCCAGCTCCTGCAGACCTGGACAGCAGCTTACATGCCTTTGGTACCCCCACATCTGGCCTAGGGATGCAGCTGGAGGGATCTGAGGTCTGGATCCCCCAGGCAAGGCACAATTTTACCAATGATATTTTCCATCAGCTGCAGCAAGTCCCTTAAAAGCTCTGATCCCACTTCACCCATCTGTGAGAGCTGGGGAAGAGCCTGTCTGCTTCTTTCTGCAGGGGAATAATGTTAATTCATTTCTCTGCACTAGATGAATAGTGTCACTGGGCTGAAAAATGTTATTGTTATTATCCCTTTAAATTGAAAGTGGATTGAAGGAATAAAAGTAAATGTATGGTCTCTTTTGGCAGATGCCTTCCAACAGATGGGTGTCTATGGTCGTCTTTATAAGAGCTGTCTGCTGCCTGTGATTCAGACTGTCTAAGGAATGCCATGAGCTTGGAGTAAATGGACAGCAAGTCTGGGGAAGGACTTTATTGTGGTTTAAAGCTTTCAATTCCCAACTGCACGAACAAGTTCTCTTTTTTTTTCAAGTAACTCTTTGCCAGTATTTCAAAACTATCACTGAAAATTGCTCGATGCCTTCCGAAAACCGAGCGCTTTCTGCTGATAAGTCCCCTGGCCCAGCCTTCAAACAGGGACATGCCTCCCACCCCAAACAGCTGCATCTGGGGTTTCTTGCCCTGCTGCATCAGCTCCTGGTGGGACTGTGCCCGTGGGGGCAGCGCCCACGTACCCAGGCAGGGTGAGCCCTTGGCAGCCGTGCCCGTGGTCTCCTAATGGAGTCTGCATGTTCCTTTGAACAGGAAATGCTTTGTAACACAACTTGCCTGTGGGCTCTTACTGCACCAATTAAAGATTCCTGAGCTCGAGAACAAAGAGGTGCCAGTGGAACTATGGTTTTAATCACTTGATTCATTTTCTTCCTTCCTCCACTGCTGATTTGGGATGTATGGGTTTTTCTTCTCCTCGCTTGGTTCTGGTTTGCGTGTTTTCAGGCAGAGGGACAGTGGCTCAGAAAGGCTGCTGGGCAAAGGGCAGTCTTGAAACGGGGCTGGATTTGTCCCAATTTTTTAACAGCAGATTGTTCTTAGAGGTGAAGAAGAACATCAGATGGAGCCAGCCACAACAATACAATCCTTAGTTCTTATTCAGGTACACAAGTGGGTTTTTTTCCCTCAGAATCCATGTGAGTTTGACTAACATCAATAAAATAAATGCTTAATTGTGCTAGAGCGAAGATAAGGTACTTTCCAATCATGGTAACCTGAAGTCCAGGGAAGTTAAATACTTTTCCAAAAGGCCAAACTCAGACTCAACCCAGACCTTCCTCCTGACATACTGATCTTTCTGCTTCCTGCCAAGAGCCTACAGGTTTTGGGGAGCAGAACCAGCTTGTTGTTCTCTTTTCATATTGCTTCTAGAAAAGCAAGGCTGACACACGACTGGGGCACACAGACTGTAACACGACACAAACCTGCAACAGCAGTGAACCAAAAATAAAGCATGCAGTGCACCCAAGGAGTGCTGTGAGGTCCCTGCAGAGAACAGAAAATCCGCAATACTGTGAGTCAGAGCTTCAAGAATGAGTCTGATGAACACAGAGATTTGCTCGAGTGTTTGAGCAGAACGTCTTGGAGAACATACAGGCTACACTCTTAGTCAAACTCGGCCTGAGCAGAAGTGACCACACCTTCTATGAAAAGTAGTTCTAATTAAAACCAGAGCGTGGCTTTTTTGGAGGCAAACTGTTGCTCGGACTGAGCCCCATCCCATTTGCAACACTCAAATTCACTCCTGCCTAAAATGCCAGGAAACAGGAACATTTCCCCTCTGCCCTGTGCTGCTTTGCATGTGGGCACATCATGAAAACAACTCCAAACCTGCAGCTAAAGCCACCATCTCCTGTGCTTTCTGGGGCCAGAATCAACACAGTGCTTAGACATAAAAGCAGTTTCCCCAGCCAGGCTTGTGCAGCTCCACTGCTCGGTGGGCACACGGGGGGCTGAGGTTCCCTGGCACAGGGGAATTCTCAGCTGGCACCAAGCTGACAGAGCTGGCTTCGTGCCACCCTCCTCCATCCGCCCTGCAGGGGCTGGGGAGGGGGAGCAGGATGCTCACCATGTGCCAGAGCCCCCAGGGCTGTGAGGGACCAGAGCTGGCAGGAACAAGCTCAGTCCCCGACTGATGCTCAGGGCTGATGCTGTGGCTCTGCCCCGTGGACCCCCAGGAGGTTCCCCCTGCCCAGCCTTGTCCCTAACAGTGACTGGCCTAAGGAGAAAAGAGCTGGTCAGAAAAGAAAGTTTATTCCTAAACATGACAGAAAGAGGGGATTTGAATTTCATTTCATGACACCGTGGGGACAGACTGTGGATTTACTTGTTGCTGAATGAAAGAACACAAAAAGAAAATGCAGGGATCTGACACACTCCAAGTGGTCTTGGATGAGACTCATGGTCAGGGCAATGGTTATTGTGGTGGGGAGAAAAACTGCACAAGTTAACACACTGCTGGTAGTGAAGGTGCCTGAAAGTGCTGGGTGATTTACAAGCACCAAATTGCACACGGGGGCCCCAAATCACAGAGCACTGAGGGTTGAGAGGGATCTCTGGAGAACATCTTGTCCCACCCCCACTGCACATCCATTTTCTAAAGAAATATCTGATGGGTCTGAAATTTTCTGTGAAATACCTGAGCTCACTGTAAAACATCTCTGCTGATCATCAGCCCGATAAACCACTACACAAGCATCTGCCTTGCCTGTCTCCTCCCCAGTAAAGATTACTGGTGCACCCAAAATAATTTAGAGCTGCTGCATCAAGCAGACGGTTCTGAGTGTCAGATGTGGTTAGACAGTTACTATTTGAATAATGACAATCATTTTTCTTTGTAAAGTAAAAAGCATGACAGCTGAACTGAAAGGAACTAAATCTAAGGCAGGCAAGTTGATAACACTCCAGACAAGCTGCATGTCCATGTAGGTGGAATTGAGCCTTGTGTCTCTGTGCTGCAGATGGGGAACTGCCCCCAGCAGCTGAGCAGCCTCCCCAGGGCTCCAGAGGAATCCTCTGCCTCTGCAGTGGATCATGGATCTGATCATGGACAGTCCAGGGCATGACCAGTGCAAATAACTACATTTTTAACTGGATTTGGTCTTTAAATAGTTCATCTGATTGCTCTGAAGGTCCTGGGAGAACTAAGTTCTATTTGTCAACATATTTCTGTGGTGGTTTGGGTAACTTTTACCATTGTGGGTGGTTTTGGTTATGAATAATATTAAGATGAGGCCTCGGCTGAAATGTGCTGATCACTCTCTCACCCCATGGCTTTCACTTGCATTTGGAGCTCATCACGGTCTGCCAGCACTGGCCTGGACACCTGATGCACCCTAGAAGGTCTAGGAGGTCTCCTCACCATGGCCAATCTGCACTCCCAACAGTAAAGAATCTCTAAGGCAGAGGTGTCACACAGGTTTCTCTACCAATTTTTCATGAATATTCCCTTTCTCTGGGGATTCTTTACACTATTTGATATTAAAAAGTTAGAGATATATATTCATTTTTACAGAGGAACAGGAAAGTATATGGTGGACTATGCACACGTATACAGATGTTTGGCAATGTAGAACTCACATCTATCTCCCTAATGGGTGCACATTCAAACCCACTAAGAGGTCCCTGCACTGCCAAAACCCACTTAAGGTGACAGGCAAGAACTTGCCATCCCCTGCCTTGAGGCCCACGATGTTGTGGCTGTGCTGCTGGTGCTGTTCAGCCTCGAGAGCCTGCAGCTCCCCAGACGTGGGAGCAGCTCTTATCTGTACAGGCAGGATGTGGACAGGTTACGTGTGCTGAGCTCCCAGTACTGTGAGCCCTGTGGAGCAGTGAAGGCTCTGAGCAAAACCAAGCCATGGCCTCAGGAAGAAGGACAAATGAAGAGAAGAAAAGAGTGATGGGTCCTGCCAGCAGCAGCAGGAGGAAGCCGAAAGAAGTGGAGAAACAGTAAATGTGTCATGTGTGATGTTCCCCTGTGGCCACGTCCAGGGGGGCTCAGAGCCTGGCACAGCTGAGAGGCACCAGCTCCAGGAATGAGGAACTGACAGAGAGGGGCACGTCCCAGGGCACTCCACAGGTTTGTGGCAAAGCTCAGGACAGAAGCAAAGCCCAGAACACCAAAGCTGTGTGTTCACCATGAAAGCAGTGGGCAAGAGGTGATGAGAGGAGGTCACAACACTGAAGGGACAAAAGCTGGACTGTCAGCAGAAATATGGAGAAAGAAGAACAAAGAAGAGGGAGCAGGAAGACGGGGGAAGGGAAGGGGAGCGAAGGGAAGCGAGAGACGTCGAGACAGTGATTGCCCAAGAGCCTGTGCAGCAGCAGAGCTGCTCATGCCAAGCCTGGCTGGGGAACCTCCATCTCAGTATCCACCCCTGAAAACCCCAGCAAGGCCTAACAGCTCACTTTATCTCAGAAGAGCTTGCTGGATAAAAGGGATTTGAAGGTAAAGCCTCCGTAATCCGTTGGGTTTGCTTTCTTTTAATACTATAAAGCACAAGCCCAAACTTTCTAGTCAGGAGAAACATGGCTTTTGTTATAGTCTGAGTCACTTTTCCTCAGCAGCAAACAAAGTGGCTTTTCAATTCAAGTCCTAAACATTTCAGAATGAAATGCTCTGCAGAAGTCCTAAAGTAAATCACAATTCTCCAAGTCACACTTCCAGCTGCTGTAAACTCACTGAGGTCAGTAAAGAGACTTTGTGTGACCAATCTCCCCTGGCCTGACGTGGGTATTTATTTTACAAGGTTCGTACCAAGTGTTTTTAGAAATGTGGAAGACTCTCTCAACTTCTCTTATTAAAAATACCTTAAACAATAGTGTTCAGCTTTCCTGTTAAAAATTTTATCTTGTTTTGTTACCTGCCCAATTCGCTGAATGGGAGGTGGATCTCCTAAATTAAATTCACTGTTAAAACCCAATTCAACACTCTTCAGACAAGAGGACCAGTAAAACACTACAGATTTTACCTTGATGGCATCAAAGCTATACCAGCCACATTTCAAACACAGACCAGCTAACAGAGAACACCATCCAAACTCTGCCCACCAAAACAGCAGTGAAGACTGTCCACGATACAGCCACAGAGCACACCCACTACCCATGGAGAAGAAAGTAAAACCTTCATGGGCACCATTTCACAACTCCAGGTGAGTAACTGCAGTAAAAGTCCCAATTTTCTGTGTGCTTACAGCACATCCACAAGATCAAGCCATGCCTGCAACTGCCCAGACTGCAGGGCAGTAGCACTTTCCATGTGTGACCATCAACTCTGTCCTTCCTGCAGAAGAACACCCAGTATTTGCAGCAATACACCCAGCAACCTTCTCCCAGTAAAACCAGTGTTGGGTTTATGACTGCAGTGTCCAGCTGCACCACGAACCTGGCATTGATTTCCTCTGGCAAGGACCATGCTTTAACAAAAGAACCCACCGACCAGCCTGCCAATAGCTGCCTACCTAAGAATAAGCAGGGTATGATCAAAGAACGCTTTACTCCAACTGATATTAATTCCTAAAGGCTAAATCAGCTGGCTCACAACAAAGAAACAGCATTGTTTTACTTATCAATGTCCCACTGTTCATCTAGAACATCTGCTATAGTTTTGCCTGCAGCACTCCCCCATTCAGTACAGGCCTTGATAGACTGCTCAATGGGCTTTTTTTTTTGGTACAAAATGTACAAGAGCATTTTACAAAGTGGACTTTGCCCTGATATGAATAATAAAAAAAAATAATCAAAAAGTGCATTTCGTTTCAGATTCTCCATTTTCCAAATGGCCTTTTGGCAAATGGAGACAAAATGGCAACAGCTAAACCTGACAGCTCAGCCCATGGCACGAAGCAGAGGGACTCTGCAGGTCACTTGTTTTTTGCTCCATTGCCAAGGGCATTATAATCTACCAAAAATGCAGTTAATGACACACCAAACATAACAGGATATAAACACAAGGCCAAAATGCGCCAGGAGGAAACAGCCAACATCCCCCCCACCAAAGAGGGCCACGTTGGGTTTGTGCTGAGGAACAGGTGGGGTTTAGGAGCTCTAAACTTGCCACCTCCCTCCCGCAAAGCGACCCAGAGGAGAGAAGCGAAGCACTTACCATCGTCCAGGTAGGCTTGGTCCAGGTTCTGCTCCTGTTTGATGGTGACTCCTGCTGGTAACACCTCCTTCTGGTCGCTGCCTGGTGCTCCATTTTTGGCTGCTCGCTGGCCTGGGGCTGCCTGCTGCTGAATCACCGTCGGGTACGAGCTCGGACTCAACCTTTGGGCTTGACTGACCTGGGGCTGGCTGGACCTTGCAACGCTGGGCGTAAAATTCTCACAGCACATGATGTGCTGGAACTCTTGGTGACTGCCACACCTCAGCTGCGGGTTGGTCGGAGAGTAGTGAATCACAGGAGAGGACTGCTGGTTGCCTGGGGAGTGGTGGAGCACCGCTGGAGTCTGACCTGGAGAACCTGCGTGCACCAGCACCGACCTGTGCGCATCTGAAATGGCAACTGGTGTGGCCATGAGGTTGGACTGCTGGTAGCCCAGCTGGCTCGGGCTCAGGCTCTTGCTCCTTTGGTAGATCACAGCGGGCGGGTTCTGCTGGTGGTATCGAGAATCAGGAGAGGAAAGGCCTGAGCGCAACTGCTGGCAAGGGGCCATAGTGGCCACAAGGCAGGAAGGGGACTCGGAGACCATTGTGTGCTGGGAATAGTAAGGCTGTGTTACTGTTCCCAGACCACTGTGTACTGTATTGCAGATTAAGGCTGGATCATAGTCATCAATGGGCTCTGTTTTGATTGATGGTACTAGAATAAAGCATGCAAAGGACATTATTCGTAACAAGCTGATGAGAAACAGAGAGGTTTTTCCTTGAAGTAATTAGAGATTTAAGCCGTTTACAAGACTTGCATGTGTGAACTCGTATCTCGCAGGCACCACGTTCAATAAACCACGTACATGCAATCACAACAGTCTCTCTCAAAAACACTCTGTACTAAGAGCTTCTTGAAAATCTTTAACTTTCTAATTCCCCACAAATTTCTAAAATTGAAAAATTCAGTACTTCGGCTCATACTTTAATTCATTTACGGTCAGTTCGGGAACACATGCAAAGTAAGAAGTCATAGGTAGATGGTTCATGCAGTACTTCCATCTCAGAGGAAGACTGACTAAATAGACACCCTGTGATATGTATAACTCCTCATTTTTCTGTCAAACTTTTAACTAGTGACCAAAGGCAGAGTTGAACCGTTTTAGAGCTCTTGTTTTAATTCCTTTGCTACCCGTGGCTTCCTCAGTGCTGAGAGACAAAGATCTTTCTGACACAGAGAGAATTGTGTGAGTCTGGGTAGGATAAATGATGGTCCTCTGCAGGCCAACTCTCACAGTTCTAATGATTTTTCTGTCAAATCTCCCCCAAGACTCACTATAGAAACACAATATAATGGTCATGCAAAAGGGTTGTTTTTTGAAAGTGAAACAATTCCTTCCCCTAAGTGATCTATTTTAAGGGTTGTATTGAGATAGAAGTGTACTTCTCAATACAATTCTAAAGCAGAACAATTTAGCAACTATATAAGACCTTCATATTGGTGATACCCTCTAGAGTTCATAAATTCAGGGAGAGGAGCAGACATTTTCAGGCTGGAGGGGACCAAAATAAGAATCAGAATGAATGTTTGCTTGTCCTTAGAGACAAGTCAAATTAAGACATCAGTTGAAGCTTGCATAAAATCTGGTGCTGTTATTTTATGCTTTCTGGTTTCCACAAACACAATACTTTGATTTTCTCACAATATTCTTCTCTCAGCCAAAGCTGAGAAATTCTGGGAATCTCATTAGTAATCCTATTGCATTTATTGTGACATGACTGACCATTTCCCACGAGGGAGAACATCAGAAAAGCATTGATATTTTTCTCCACCAGCCTCATTCTAAAGAATATAGATTGTTTGCTTTCCTCCTACCAAGCCCTTCTTCCCCAGATCTGATGTTATCTTACTGCTGGACACATCAGCTGGGGAAGGCCACACTCATGGTTTCCACAGGGTTACACCATGTCACAGACCAAGCCTGTTCCCACTGTGGTGTTGGCAAACTTCCCTCCAGTGAGTGGGGCAGTCTCAGCCCACTGCCAAGATAACTGTCCCCTTACACTGATGGCAACTCCTGACCATAAATCACAGCCACCCTTCAACCCAAACAGTCGCTGAGCGCTCAGCTGAATTAAACTGGCAACATTTAGACCCTCAAATGATAGCAAGACAACAACACAGCAGAAAATCAAATCTCGCTCCCAAGAACTAGGCAACCACTGGCTCTGTCCCCGAGAGTTACCTGGGTGGTAGGTGAAATGCTGGGGCTGGCTCCTTTTTCTTTTGCCATTGATGACATAGAAATTCACCTTCACGGCCGTGCGGATGTGCTTGTTGCGGTACTCGGGGATTTCTACAAAAAGCATGCTCTGAAACAACAGAGGTGACAACCAAGAATTACGAACTGAGGCTGCCTGCAGCTTTCTGGGTGCATCTCCCCTTCCTCCACAAAGGAACAGAAATCCCCTTCTTCATCCCTATGGAGGCTATAAGAGCAAGAAGGGAAAAAAAGGGCAGATGGTGCAAGACTGGAAGATTTTTGGTACTGGCAAGCTGGTTTCTATGCACTGAATCCTCTCTTGCACTTGATCGTGTCCTGAACTTGGAAAGAGAAGCCTCAGCTACGATAAAACACACAAAATAAATGTGGTAAATGCAGCAGCACTGGTAATCCCTCTGGGCTTCATAAACAAGTGTGCACTGCAGAATTCCTTCGTTTCGTCAGAATAAACTTAATCACTCTCTAGGCTTTTCACTTGTCACATCCGGATCCCGCTTGCACGGAAATCAGGAGCGGGTGTCGCGGTCCCCTCCGCCAGGGCGGGCACAGCCCTTGGCAGAGAGAGCAGCTCCTGAAGGCACTGCCTGACCACAGGAAGGTCCCCTTACCAAAGGGAACAAAGAGGCCCATTCCCTCAAAGATCAGTGTTCATCTGAGGCACTGCAGGACAAATCCTGCCCCCCAGAGAGCCCAGCACCCAAGGCTTCCATGCAGGCAAAGGAAGCCAGCACAGCCTCCTGCAGAGGGCCGGGCTGGTACAATGGAGTCCTCTGCAAGGACACAAAATCCAGCAGTTGTTCAATTTGCTGTGGGTTGCTGCTAAATGAATCGTTTCTTTTTGCAGCACATCTACTGCTGGAGCGTTTGACATTTGTTCATCCCAGCAGCAAGATTGCTGCTCTTTCTGCTTTTGAGACACTCTTTCAAAACTACCCCCTGAACACAACTCGCTCTCTGAGAAGCCCCAGGAGAGGACATCAAGTGCTTTGCATACTTACAGGCTGGCTCTTATCTTTGTCCACTGTTGCCTCCATTTCCCAGATCTGCTGCCCATCTGGAAGGGTGGATAGGATATCACAATATTAACCTCACTGTACTTTTTTTTTAAATCACAGAACTTGACTTAAAAAGGAAGGAGACAAATTAATGGCGTCAAGTTAGCAAAGTTCTCAAAATGGACTTAATTCCAAGCACCTTCCCAGTCCCAACCAAAAGCAACAGCATTTAAACACATCATCAAACATTTCTCTCACCAGGAAAAAGCTTACATACAGATTAAAGTTAAATGTTTGTGCAGAAATTAACCAAACTGAGCAATGAAATATTTAGCACAGGTGCAATATCTGCTTTTTACCAGACTGAGCTCAGTCAGCCTGACTGATGGAGGGCATCAGGAGGTCAGATCTCTTGTTAATGGTCACATTTAGGCAGAAAACTCTCTGCCATTTTAAGCTTCCCATGGAATGCCACCAACAGTCCCAAAGTCACTATAAAGCACCACATGGTCACTGTCCTCAGTGGTTCAGAGGCAGAGGTGTCACACATGCTTTTACACTCCCAATCACACCCATTGCTCTTCTCCATTCTGGGCGACACAAAATTGCATTTACAGAGGAAAATAAAATTTGACCCCCTGTATGGAACACCAGGCCCTGTGCTGTCAGAGTACACCAGCAGTGACAGGACAGTCATACACAAGTTGGGTGCTTCATCTGGTTACAAATATGCCCTAAATCTACTGTCTCTCCAGACACATTTTTTAGCAGTGCCTTCCTTCTTACTTTATTTTTTTAGATTCTAACCTTTACCCCTTCGATTTTTACATTCCATTGAGCCTTTTAGCCAAGCAATTCACAGAAGAAAAATACTGATGGAGGAAGGAAAAAATAATTGCCTCACACCTTTCTGAGAGTTTGGTTTTAAAATGACCAGGGGACAGGTCTCCAAACACCCTGATGTGCCTGGGAACACTGCAGCCTGAGGCTGGGTTTGCTTTTGGGGGGGAGACAGCTCCAGGCATGTTTCTCTGGGGGTTCCCCAGGCTGGGCAGGACAAGGGTGGAAGTCTCCTAAAACCAGTCCTTCTCCCAGGACCTTTTCATTTTTCCCAGTTCTTGGAAGTTCTGCAAGGGCTGCTTTTGTCCTCTGTTATTTAAGTACTTCTGCTTCTGGCAAAAAGGGAAATGAAAGAGTATTTTTAAATGCATTTTGCATTTTTTCTGTTGTTTTCCCCTTTGTTCTGTGCTGGCCCAGACAATGAGCTGACAGATGTGCCGGGCTCTCCAGGCGGCCCCAAACCCACGATGGGCTCAGCGGCTGCTCCGTGCCCAGGACACAGCCTGGGGGGACCCTGCCCGTGTCCCCTCAGCCCAGGGGTCCTTCCCAGCGTGCCACAACCTCACCTGCCCCAGCACCCCACACCTGAGACACCTGTGCTGTCTGCTGCTCCCTGAGCACACGCTGGGGACAGACACAGCACATCCCTCCCTCGGGGTGGGCTCCCCAGGGCACCTGGAGCCCAAACCTTCCCACTGGGCAAGTGGGGTAACCCTGGAATGGCTGGAAGGTTGGTTCCCTACATCAGCTGCCTGGGAGGAGGAGAGGGGCAGAGAGGTCCCAGGCTTCCAGCTCCTCACACAGCTCTGGCCAGAGCATCCTGCTGCAGGAGGAACCGCTGAACAACTCAGACTTATTTCTTTTTTTTCCAAATGTTCCAAGTTCCCCCCCAGTGAGTCAGTTGTGTTTTCTACACTGACATGTGGATGAGTGGCTGCTGGAGCTGGGATGGCCTGAACTGTGACACTGGAGCCAGCAAGGCTCTCACCACACATCCCAAGGGACCTCTGCGCAAAGGGATGGAAAATACTCCATTTCTAACATAATTTAACATAAGCATTCACTTTGGCCACTGCTCTGGGCTGTTGCACATTCAATCTATAACCCTATTAATGCAGCTTACTGCTGTTCTTGACAGCAAACACGTCAGGGAAGGGAGAAGCCAAAATCCTGAGGGTTTAGTCCAGCAAATAGTTGTGTGATGACAAGGCAGTGAATGCTCAGTGGGGGGATTCCTCTTCAGGGTGACCTTTGCAAAAAGATACCGTCATAGTGTGTGTCAAAGAACCTCCTCAGACTCCCGAAAAAGAAACCCAAAGTATAAATTTTTATAGTTCTCTGAGGAAAAGAGGAGGGAAAAGAAAATATATATGTCACATATGTCATAAAACATAGACACACATCAGAACTGCTCAGCAATGCAGTATGAAGATGTCCTGACAACAAGGACAGCCAAGTGGGAATATCTGACATCAGTTTTGCTCCAGGCAGAATGTTTTCATCTTTGTTTCTGTACTGCTAAATTCAAACAGTCTGTGCAGATACAACAGCACTAACTTCACAAAGAAGGTAGAAATCAAAAGGATTTGTTGGTCCAAAATGCATAAACTGAAGGAGAAACGGGCCCCCAAGTCATCTGCCACACTGCAGAGGCCTGTGCAGCACATGCTGCCACAACACAGGGGACTGCATTCAGCAACTGAGCCACTGAAACTGCACTAAAAGCTAATGGAGCCAACCATACAAATCAAATGATGTTTAGGCTGAGTCCAAAGTCTGAGAGGATCAAGAGCAAGAATGAGAGAAAGCCCAACCAAACAAGAAATAAATGTATTTGGGGTTATCATTCTAACAATGAGAGATGCTTCTGTTTGGATAGATGTTCACACTTGTGGCAGCTAGACAGGTTTCTAACAAATCTGGCAGCAGCAGCAGTGCCTGCTCTTCGAGCACTGAAGCCCTGTTGAATTTAACCACTCTGCAGTTCACTCCCTGACCTTCATGCTTAAATATGATGATGTGGCTCCATCTGTCTCACTGCCTCACTTTAGCTCGAGACAATCAATATTTGCTTTTCCTTTAACCACTCTGGATACGCACATTATGGTGAGCTTTTGGCAGAAGGATGAGGGAGCCTGTGAATAAAATGAAAAATACAACTGCATTCACAAATCTCTCTCTCTACTGTAACCTATTCTTTCTGCTGGTAGTGAAAAGAAAACTTCTGATTATGCACACTCAGGGAATTAACAGAGAGCAGGACAAATGAACTGAGAAGTCTAAGGATCATCTGAGGAAATTCTGAACAGAGAAAACTTGCACCAAACAGTCAACACATCATCTTCAGAATGTGCACAAATGAGAATACTTTTAGGAGGAAATTAAAGTGGATGTTTGAAGAAAGTTATCTGCAAGACCAGGGTTCTTAGTGCAAGGAGGTGGTAAACTCAGAAGGCAGAGCAGAGCCCCCAGCACCAAGCGTGGCACGACCCGGGGACACCTGGTGGGCCCTTCTCTCCAGTGCCAGGGGGTGCCCCAGCACCACACACACACACACTCTTAGCTCAGAGCAGGAGGGGTTGTGCTCAGACACCTCCCGAGGCTCCTTCTGGCCTCAATTACCCTGTAATTCTGTCGTGCCACAAACGGGACAAAGGACTGGTCTCCTCCTGCTTGGAAACCGAGAAGATCAAGCCTCAGCCTGACTAATAACTGAATCTAAAGCCTACAAGCACAGATAGCTGTTTATTGCTCTAATTAAGCCTGCTTCAACAACGGGCAGGGAAGAAAGCTGCAAAGGAGCAGCAGCACCATTTCTGCTGAGCTACTGTAAGAGCACAAGCACAGGAACAGGGAGTGTGCTCAGCAGGTCCCACTCGGTGCTGGGCTGGCCCAGCCCCAGCCAGGGCACTGCAGGGATGGCCTGGGACATGCCTGGATCCCACAGGACTCTGGGGCCACATCCACGTGTGTGGTGTCTTTCAAATTCTACCTCCGCTCCAGAGAATTCAACCCGCGCCTCTGGAAAGAGCAGCAGTGCCATTAAAGATGATAAAATACTTTTGGAAGTAGACCCTGAGGTCGTACCAGCCACGGCTGCCTCATGCAGTACTTTTACTGTTGTGGTTCCCTGCTCATTTAATGGTTTGTCTTAGTTGGCAAGTCTTTAACACCACAGGTCAGGGAAATGTTCAGGAAATAGAGATTTTTGTGCTGCTTCAGGGCTATGAGACTTAGCATTAAACCCTGATGAGAGATCTGATTGTGTCAGCACTCTTTGGAGGAATGAATGAGTTGTTGGAAGAAAGTAATTCTACCCTTTCTAACTCAAACTGTGATCATACCAAAAGTCCTGCTTCAAACTGGGGAAAATCAAAATGTCAGCCTGCATTAGGAACATTTTGGGTGATTCTCTGCAGCCCCTTATAGGGCCTTTTTTAATTAGCCAATTAAAGGTTTTCTGAACCAGTTACAGCCTTTACACATTATTCACGACCCCTTACTCATGACTTTGGGGTCAGTAACTAGCAGAGAAACAAACTTACTGCTTTATTTGAACAAGCATGACTGATGGACTGAGAGGTTCAGGAAATTTTCTGTGCAGTTCTCTCCAGCTGAAGACTAAATATACTATTGTGCTGATTCCATATAGGATTCTATGCCTGCACATGATTTTATGCCAGAAAACCAACACTGGTTTTCAGTCAAGCATTGCACAGGTTACTTAATGAACAACCTGTTACCTTTCTCGCAGGCAGCAAACCATGAGAGTTGCCCAAAGGAACTGAGCCTGGTCCCTGCTGGGACAGCTGCTCCAACCACCCCTTTGTGCAGAGTCCCCTTTGGGCTGCCAGGGAATTGCCCCTATTCATTGTGTTTCTTGGAAGGTCTTCCAAAAAAGCACAACAATTATCTCTGTCAGCTTTATCAGTGGATGACAGACAAGCTTCTCCAGAGCCACCCCAAGAACAGAAGGAAGAGCAATGGATGCTTTCCAGCAGCACAGACACCACTGGGGGATGTGGAGACCTCACAGGCAGGGAACGCTCCCTCGGTGTCTCTGCTGTCCTCAGGGACAAATTCTCAGTTCAGCTGGGAAGAGTCTCTGCTCCATGTCAGGGCAAGGTTGCTCAGCATCTGGTTCTAAGCAGCTCCCTCCTTCAAAGCTCTCACTTCAGAATCATTTTCAAACTTTACAGCAAACACAGCATGCATGTATTTAAAATTCACAAAAAGTAGAACTACCAAATTTTTTACTGAGCTTAATTTTCACATATTTCTCTTTCTTGCTGAAGCAAGAGTGCCCACTGCAGCTAATGGAGCTCTGTTTGTTATGAGCAGAGCTCAGTGCCTTCGTTTCACTGCGGACATAAGTTTGAGTCACCAGGGCCAAAGATCCAAGTCAAGGTCTGGGAGGTAAAAGGGCAATGGATTAGTCATCCACCACCCAGCCCAGCCCCAAATCTGACATTTTGCACACTGAGAACAAGTCTAGAGGAGTTTTCTCCCCATCTATTGTTGAGGAATTCAACTCACATTAAAATAAAACATAAATACAGTAGTTGAACAGCAAAGCAGCAGGAACACTATTTAATTCCAGAGCTCTTCCAAATGATTCCTTATGCCAATTCATCAGAATAGATTTGTTGTTTTTTATAAGATTATAAGTGTGTTTGTGTGTGTGTGTGTATAAATTATTAAACAAAAGCTTCTCTCAAAATAAAACCACTGGGAACCTCCATGTAATAAAATGAGTCACACCAGGATGCGATGACTAAGTGGGAGAACAGGGAATTCCACTCCCCATGCCAGCTTTCTTCATGATCAATTTTCTGTCAACAGGTGATGGGATCTTATCCCTCTGCCTTTTGTTTATAGCAAGAGTTATTATTATTTTTTAATATTCTTCCTAAACAATTAAGCTGAATAATCAGGACCAGGCAAACTTCCATCAGGCGCCCCCATAGTAAACAGTGAGCCAGGGAATCCAGGCCAGTAGTGGCTGCCTGTGTTAATAAGGATTTACCAGCTGTAAAATTCCAAAATCTTGTGTCATACGGGGAAACCTTCCAAAACACTGGATTCCGCCCTGTCTCGCTGAGTCTCTCACAGCTATGGCAACTCCGTTTCTGCAGCCACACTCTCCTGCATTTTTGTGTGTGTGATCCTTAGATTTTTTCCTGTTTTGCAGTGTTTTTCTGGGATCCCCAGTTTGAAGTCTGACGGTTGCCCATGAGATTACAAGAACACCTGGGGCAGGCAGCACATTTCAGCCAGGGGGAAAACCTTTGGGTAGAAAGGTTTGCTGGGGTTTTGCAGCTACAACAGCAAGGAAAAGCAGAAGGTGCCTCATTTACCCTGAAACTTTCTAATTTGTACAGCAAAACCAGGCAAAGTCTAATTCTCCTGATTAGCTCTTGTTGCCCTTCAGTATTCCCAAATGGGGAGATTTGCTGAGACACTTCCCTCTTCTGCACAGACAGGACAGAAGAGAAACTCAGAGCACAAAACCTCCCTGATCCTCCCCACGTCTGACACCTTCTTGCAGAGAGGAGGGAGATGAACCTGCAAGGTGACAACTCCAGCTAATGCCAAAATCAGGTGGAACTCCTGCCAGAGACATCTGTCATTTATTCCCCCAGTCCACCCCATCACTCTGCAGGTTTAGGGTGGGTGGGATACACCTTGAGCTTTCCATGCTGGACTCCAGCCACAGACTGAGTGGGACAGGGAATGTGCTCTTTCAAAACTCTCAGGAAAACAGCAAGATAAAATCTATTTCATATACTTTCTCCAGAACCCCATGTATTGCTAACAAACAAACATTTGAGATTACAGTCCCACTCTCAGTTTTGCTAACTATGTAACTATTCCCAAACATTCATGCTCTTTTCCTTAGCTTTTCTCATTAAAACAAACAAACAACAGTATAGGGTTTTTTCCCCAGATGCTGCACTTTTCTCTCAGGATAAGATCCCTTACAAACCTACACTTAATGCACGCTCAGCACTGCATTATTAGCCTTGTTCTAAGGTACGTCCTGCTCCTCTTAGCTCTCCTTAGGTTCCTTAATTTAGAAAATCAGTGAGAGACTGGAGCTCAGCACTTGCATTCAACATTTAAAGTTGTTTATTTGGTTAAACAGCCAACAACTCTTTTGAATGGATCCGAAGAAAAAAGTGTTTTAAATAGTTTTTGGTGTCTTTTTTTTTTAAATCTTTAATTTGCCTAAGAAAATCACACCATTAATTTTGCATTATCAAGTTCACAAAGTTGAATGTTGAAAACAGTTTGCTATTTTCTGCATTCCCCAGGAGTTCTTGGATCAGTCATGAAACTGTCAGACTACAAATGGGGATTTAGTTCCCTGGTGAGGGATGCCAGATCTGACACCACAGAAAGGGGAATGGTGCCGTAGACAGAGTTTCCTTCCACGGCTCCCACAGGGGACAGGACCATCAGCCTGGTTCCTCCCTGCCAGCCAAACCAACACACAAGCACCCTCTGCTCACACTCTACAGGCACTGGTGCCCCCCCACCCCAGTGTTCTACAGTGAAAGGCTCCTGGGGTCAGGACCCACGGGCACTGCCCCTGCTCTGTGCCTGGGGATGGAGCAGGTGCATTCTGAGCAGAGGAAACCTCAGCTGCTCACCACAGACACACACTGAACCCCACGGCCCTGCTCTCCCGAAACCAGCAGACATTCAAGCACCACTGCCTGAATCCAGAGCAGGACAGATTGGTTTTGTCACAGGGACCTTGAAGGTCCATTTGAGGGGCCTGGGTGGCTGCAGCAGCTCAAAGGGCACAGAGGGCACCACGTCCTCTGCCTGCACTGCGTGGAGGCACTGACAGATTTATGGTGGATCCCCTCCAAGGATGGACGCTCTGTTTGGGTTGTTCCTCCACCACCCACATTGTCCTAGCGATGATTCATGATGTCCATGTGGCCACCAGAAGAGTTTGGCAGGGGAAATCACACTCCATTTGCACTTCTCTCCCAGAGAAACACAAAACTCCCCTATCACTGACAGCAGAGCAGCAGTAACCAGTACACAAATGGGAGTAAACACGATGCAACCAACATCTGATTTGCAAATTATTACATGACAATTAAAATAAATAAAAGGGGGAATTCCAAATCTTTTTTTAACTGCATTATGAGATCTGGGCCCCAACCAAACACTGACACCCTTGACCTTCAGCATATTCCAAACCCTTGATAGCTGTACAACTGCTTTTCAAGCTCTCTCAGATCAAAATTAAGAGAATACACATGCGCTTCAAAAATGTCCAGCTGTACAATCTAATCTAGTTGTTTCCCCTGACCTATTTTTATTTAGCTGGCCTCAGTTATGTGTCTCTGAGTTCAGATCTCAAAACTCCTTCAGCCAAACTCTGCTTTTGTGTGCTGCACTTACTGAATTTATGAGCTCCCCTTGCTTGTAGCAGCTACAGATTACAGTCTTTCATCAGGAAGAGATAACCTTAAAAAAACCCAAAACTCTAAGCCTTGCATGTTGATAAACTTTATCCTTAAGCAAATTAAAGCTATTTATACGCCAGCATTTCAAACACAAGTCCTTTATCCCCCCAGAGCACGGAGCTCCAGCCCCTTCACTTCTCTTCCTGCTGCCGTTTCCTGTCGTGAGCCCCAAAGAGAGACTTTCACAGCCCTGTCACTGGTGAAGTTCGCGTGACACCAGGCAGCTATTTTCAGAAGGACATCCTGGCATCATTGGGGGAATAGTCTTTATTTTCCCGGTATTTCTATGGAAAAATATACATCTCTATAGTTCCATGAAACAG
The DNA here is from genome assembly GCA_035047845.1 of Dendrocincla fuliginosa. Taxonomy (NCBI): domain Eukaryota; kingdom Metazoa; phylum Chordata; class Aves; order Passeriformes; family Dendrocolaptidae; genus Dendrocincla; species Dendrocincla fuliginosa. Next base: position 13,668,049 of record JAWWMO010000055.1, on the reverse strand, counting down.
AGAAATAAAAGCTGTTCATTGTAGTTCTTGGAACCGTGTTGCATTTCAGTCACAATTACGAACAGTTCTGTGCCCCTCTGCACTGCAAGCAATGGGTGAAGAATTGTCTACAAGATCCAGAGGAAATGGAAAGAGGTTTTGAGTGTTCCCCTGGGGGCTGAAATCCAATTTACAACTGGGATCCCCAATTTACAACTGGGATCCCCAGCTGAAGTGTCCTCAGTTTTGTAAGGTGACTGATTGCTGCTTCTCAGCACCCACCTCATTTCAGACACTGATACAGATTTAAGATGCAACCAGATTTTGAAGTCTATGAAGCAATTAACAGAATATCTCGTTGCACAAAGGATTTGGGGAAAAAAGAGTCTTGCTGCTCTCACCTTAAACACTGGACCCACAAGCCAAGCCAAGGAGCTCTGTGGATGAAAGCTACCAGGTGGTTACCCACACTGCTGCTCCCACCCTTGTCCTCACCAGCACAGCCGGCACTGGTGGCAAAATGGCAAAGCCAGCACCACTTGCTAGCACAGCCAAGGCTTGGGAGCTGTTAAAATGAAACTCGGAGAAACCCAAGCTTCCCCTGCGAGCTTGCTGCATCTTCCTGCCTCGAGAAAGGTGTGATTCTGTCACAGGGTCCTGGGCAGCGCTGCGCTCGGGAGGGTCCTGGCAGCGACGTGATGTGCTCTCCACCCACCCCCAGGGATGTTTATTGTGGCTTGCTCTGCTTCAGAGCAGCTCATCAGAGCTCTGTGCAAGGTGCAGGTGGTTGTGCAGCCCGAGCTGCCCGGGGTGAGCACAGGATCCACCTCCTCCTCCCACCCAGAGACTCTGCAAAGCGATAAACCAGGCTGCAGGACTTGGGCTGTGCTCAGGCAGTGCAGTGGCAACTAGGCATGGCCACCAGAGTGGCACTGACAATGGTATACAGCACATAAAGAGGGAAGCTGAGAGTCTCAGGTGCACAATCTCCTGATTTTCAGGCAGGCTGGGACACTCACTGATGTCCCAAGCACAGAGGGTGAATTCTCAGTATGGTGCAGTCAGCCAGTCTGAGCAGCTCCTGCACCATCTGCATATCTAACTCAGCTTTTTAACCTTCTCATCCTAAGATATGCCTATTAAATTAAATAAAGCAACCCTCATTTAAAAGCACTTCAGGGCACCTCTGTGAGAGGTGTTGCTGCATTATGGAACAGTGCGTGGACACAGAGAGAACTGGCTCAGCACAGAGCAGTCCCCTGATAACCCACTGCAAACCACACAGGCTTCTCACTCAGACCAAGGATTTGACTCTGGGCCTCCCACCCTCTCACATTCCCCTTCTGCCAATCATTTATTCAAAGTCCAGCAGCCAGACTGCCTGCAGAGGCTGAGGGGTGGTGGGGCAGGCAGGATATGGAACACCAGCAAGGAAATCCCTGCTCCAGACTGGGCACAGCCACTGGGATAAGTCATGGCTCTCCCCTACCAGGAGGTAAAAACAGAAGAAAAAACCCACAGTTTCCCCAGCAATGAAGAAAAGCTTTAGCTTTAGTGTGGAAAATGTTGTTGTTCTTTTTACTTTCTAACATCTATTCCAGCCAGAGCCTTCTCTGCTCTTCTATGGAAATAGGGGCAGGGCATTTTGGATGTTTCCTCGAAATGGCATTAAGGGCTCCCTCCTCCTCTGAGTGTATCATCTCCTTTAGTTACTGCAAAACATTCTTGGGTCAGGTACTGCTGGGGGCTGCCAAGCTGTTCCCATGCACCTTCACAAGGCGCTGACATCCACGGAACAGTGGCAGCACAGTGGGAAGGAATTAATGCATGGGCTTAAAAGGAAACACGGCGTGCCAAAAGAATTCCTCTGACTGCAAGGCTCATCTGAGCCTTCCCTCTTCTTCAGAGCCTTTCATACCTGCTGTAAAACAGCCTGGCTTGCTGGTGCTGTGGGAAGGACTGGGACCCACAGAATGCTTTTTCCAGCTGGTGACCACATACAATCATTTTTGACTCAATTCCTACTTTCTGACAAAGGCATTACCCCACAGGTCATGCACATGCACTTCTCTTGGACCATGCAAGTTCTTAAACCCTCACAAGTCGCTGGATTAAGCTGCCTCTTCCTCAGCTTACCACCAGATAACTTAGGAGCAACAAGTTTTCTTAACAGCACAACATTTACAAAACAAAAAACATGGAAGATGAAGTGATGCATTCTTGTATTTCATTGTGTGTATAAAAATAGTTCTACTTTGATACAAAAATAAACACTATGTGCATTTTTTTCTCCACCAATTTCTAGAAGAAAGAAAACAATTTTTTGCCTGTAGTTCACATCAATCAAAAATGTTCATTTCAATTATGATTTCTACAGTAGCATTGACTAAGCATGAGATTGAACAAGCACAGAGAAACATGTAATGGTCATCTCATTTCTTTGATAACATACCCTGCTGATTCCCAGGGCCTGCATTATTGTGAACCAATAACACAAATATTTGCTCCCAAGTCTAATTTTACTCACATGGTTTTACTTCCATGAACTTGAATGGGATTAGTCACTTGACTAGGGTTAATCATGACATGAATCTTACAACAAGACTTGGCACTACAGATTTGCCTTATCCCATTAGGAAAAGTTAGGGAAAAAATGCCTTACCTGATGTTTTTTCTGTGAACACCACCTTGGACTCTGCTGTGAAATTCTGTCCAGTCAGGATCATCTGCTGTCCTCCATAAACGAGGCAGCTGTCAATGTCTTGTCTTTCAACCATTGGAAGCTCATGAGCAGACCTTTGGGCTGTGGACAAATTGCAAACATGAATGAAACCAACTCTGTTTTACCAGGACTTTCCAGATCTTCCCAGAACTATCCACAGATCGATCTTGTCATCGTTACCATCCACTGACTGCCAAAGCAGCTTCTCCAGGGTGCTAAATTTAGGTCCAAGAGGGAAAAATAAACTTACTCAAGGCATTTCACTTGGAAACATTCAGGAGCTGGCTGCAGCAGCTCAGCTGTGCTGGCCCTCCTCCTTGTCCTTGAGAAAGGACAGCTTGGATGAATGAGCTGAAACTTGCCCATGTCTGTTTCCAAGCAAATGGCCAAATTTTCAAGTGCAGGCACACTACAGCCCTGGAGCCCAAAAATTCCACCTGCAGAGAGGATTCCACTGAGTAACACTGAATTCCTTCAGAGGGAGAAAAAGAAAAAAGCTTTTCCTACAAAATCCCACTGCCTCCCAGAGAGCAGGGCAGTGCTGGGCCTGGCACGGTGTGTGAGCCAACAAAGACTGTCTCCACGTGCGGGTACCGAGCCCTGGGCACACGAGAGGGGCAACCACGAAGCCCCGTTTCAGAGCAGGGGGGTCACACCAGGACTGCTGCAGTCCCGGGTTTGTGCAAGATGTTTTCAGAAGCCTGAACATCTGAGGAGCAGGGCTTGTGTCACAGACTGAGCTTGGTTATAAAAGGCAAAGAAAGAAAAGGTAGGGTGGGATCCAGATGGGCACGTATGTCATCAAGGCTTTCCAAGGTCTTTACTGTTCTTGGCTGTGAATTTTGAGCGTGGCTTTGGCAAGTTACACTCTCTTTCCCCAGCCAGAAAACCAGGACAGCGCCATCTCTCCACATACTTTCCTCTCATCCCCCTAAAACAGCCACTTGCATCGTCAGGACAGCTTTGGAGAACCCTGGTGACCATCCCTGCAAACCCATTCCTACTGCTCGCTATCAAGCGGCAGGAGCCGAAGAAAGCGAAGATGTGAGAACTTTCCCTACAGCTGGAAAACATCAGGAGCTTCCCTGTGACCAGACCAGGTGGGCAGCAGTTTGGGTCTGGTGAGCTGTGAGTTCATGACCTGCACTCAAACTCCTCCAGATTCATCCACCCCAACTGGAAAGGCCTCCAGAGGATCCTGCTCCTCTCTCCAACAGCTGCCTTGGCTGCATTTGAACTTTCTCTGACAAAGACCCTGAGCACTTGTGTCTTCCCTGAGCACCGCTGGCTCCTGAGCCAAAACCAAGGAAAGGATATCCTACATGTTGGGCTGGCCCTGCACTCGCACACAGGCAGGGCTGGGCTGGCTGGGACCTGCCCTGGCACTGCTTCACTGCCCTGCAGCCTTCAGAGAGCCGAAAGCCACAGCCAGAGCTGGCCACAGTCTCTTGTCACATGGAGAAAATGCTTCAATACTTGGTGAAAAAACATCAGCATTAAACCTTTCGTATGTTCTGGAGCCATGGGGGGCAACTTCGAGCTCAGCTGAACCCTTCAGTCACGAGACACAGATTTTGCTCTTGTTAAAGACTACAGACAACTCAAGGTTTGTAGCTCTCTTGTGCTATTTGAGAGGCATTTGCTGAAATCTATTTAAAACAACCTTATGACTCATTGTTCCTTTCAAATATATAACAACATCTGGGCTAAGATACTGCCAATTAATATATATTCAGATTATTTTCACAGAAGCCGCTAATTTCTTTCACATGGCTGTATGATTAAGCCTCTTCCCAAAATACCATAATTTTTGATGAGTTCATAATTGGATTTATCACAAAGACAGATCTTCAACCTCAAATCTTAGGAGTAAACAGCAATTATCAAAAAACATGCCCACAATACTCCAGACAAAACACATTTAAGCATTGCCTGGGACACTTATTCAATGTCCACATTTCACTTCCGAAGCATCCTAAGTCATCAAAATTCCAGATTAATCTACATCTCTCAGACTTCACTGTGTTAATAGGGAGCTTGGTGCCTGATATCCCACAGATCAGAGGTTCCCAAGGCTTTTTCAGGATGAGAAAGGACAAATTTTAGCCTGGAAATAACTGCCCGACTCATCCTAGTTACATTTGGACCTCGGTGAGCTGGAAATCACTGCTGAAGACCAAGCCCCTGTCCAGCTTCATGGAGTGCAGTGTTTGTGAGCACCGTGACCTACCAGGGGGCCCAGGATCAGTGGGAATGTGCATCCTGGTTCTTGGGAAGTGCCAAAAGCCCTTCTGCCCTCCTCCCCACACTGGGGCAGCCTCAGCAGCACTGCCTGGAAGACTGAGATAGGGCAGGGGTACCCTCTGTTCTTAAAAAAAAAAAGCCCAGTTTTCATTTTCCAACATCTTTTTTTTTTTAACCCAAACCTATAAGGTTTCACCCCATTCCCCATTTCCACCAGTACAGAGGACCAAGGTTCAGTGTGGAGCTGCCTCAATAAGATTACTTTTTTCTCCTCTCTAAGAAATATTAATTGCCAATAAATCCCCTTCCTCTAAGGCTCATGATGGGTGGACTGCATGCAAAAATTTCACACTATTCCTTCTCTTCCCCCAGGGGTTGGCACTTCATAAAGTGACCTACAGCTACTGGAGTTTATGAGCTTTGAATAAACAAAACCCTGTTGATTTAACCAGTTGGGGTGTTTACTTTCAATAGCAACAGTTACTGACATAAGGCAGCAAAGCAAATGCTATAGAAATACTCACGCTTGGCCTGAAGCTGTGTGTCAACCTATTAACAGGGGACATTATTTTTCTATTTTATTTGACCATTTGCAAATCAAGATGTCATGGGTTCGTGGTGCCAAGAAACACAATGCATGCAGTGACACAGAGAGAAAGGGAGCCGCTGTCCCAGAGCTCTGCACCACCTCAGGAGCCTCAGCCTGGGGCGAAGAGCCCCTGCTGCCCACACGTGCACCCAGTGCCTGGCAGGGCTGAGCCTTCCTCCCCTCCCCTGTGGCAGCAGGTGGAGGAAAGGGTAAGATGGCCCAAAACTCTGAATGCTTCACATGGGATGCACAAGCCTAGAGACTGACACTAAGGAAGTGTGCAAAGTAGATAAAGGTGTTTTTCTTCTTTCCCCACCTGCCCACAGCATCTCTAAGTGTTCCTTTTCACAGCAAGGAATATATTTGATTTTTAGGGGGGAAAAAAGGATGTTTTGAGACAACTGATTATCCAAAAACGTGGCTATTTAAAAGAGGCGGGGTCACAACTTGCACCCCAGTGCAGCAATCCCAGCAGACCAAATACTGGAATCCACTCCTGTCCCTACCCTGCCCAGAGCAGCCCCATCTCACTCAGCTTGCTGGAAGCCTTTGAGCCGTGACTCACCACTCCTGACATGTCCTTCCAAACCCCCAAAGGCTCTTGGATCCAGGCCCTGATTTCTGCTAGATTTGAGAAGAACACATAGAGCTGGGTGCCTGATGCTAAAACCCCCTGACCCCTAGAAGCAATAGCAGAGGAGTAATTTGTTATGGGATTAATTCTTCCACCTCAGTGCAAACCTCAGTGAGCCAAAGAAAATATCCCGTTCCTGCTGTCACACTGTGTGTATTTACCAGGAGCTGCCTGTGGTAGGACTGATAGGAGCAGAACTCCTGTGTCCAATGCTTACCCAACTCATTAATGGTGTGATTTTGATCCCATCCATCACACGCTGAAGCAACCTGAGCTCCCCAGTGAGAGGAGAAGTAAAGGCTGGGGAGCTGCAGGATGTGAGCCAGGGGAGGACCAAGGGCAGGAGACATCTCTAGCAGTCAGGCAGACATCAGCAACACACCCTAGAGAGCAGCAATCAGAGGGTGGGAGTACGGGGCAGTGGAAGACTTAAGAATCAAGCAAATAAAACAGATTTCCAACCCTTGTGATTAGATGGGAAAGCTCAAAAACACGGTCTAAATGCTTTGAAAAGAACCCGGTATGAATGACAAGAGTTTCCAATTTGTTGCCAGCAAGACTTAATCAGCAGTTTGTGCAGAGCCATCCATGCAAGGAGCACCAAAAATAGAGGGCTTTTCTCCACCTCCTTCTCCACACATAATTTATGATGTCCTCACACAGGAGGAGGGACAAGCCCCGATGGCAGCAGTGTCAGATAAGTGTGATACTTTCTATGAACTGCAGCCAGCTCACCAAACCAGTGTGTGATTAATGACAGGAAAACCATGGCCTCGGTTCACTTCTCTGTCAATCATCTCTGTGGGTATGCACAGCATTTCCCTTTAATCCCCTGTGGGGGAGAGCTGCCGAGCTGAAATTAGGCTCAGAAATCCATGCTCTGTGTTAACATGCTGGGGTGTTTGCTGTCACCAAGAGCAGCACTGCAAAGACAAGAAGTTAACGGGAGTTTACCCTCGGAGCGAGCCTTGCAGCCTGCAAAAAGGGCAGGCATTTCCCTTCCATCTGACTCACACTTTAAAGACTGAAATATTTCGGTTGCACATTAAAAGTGGCAAATGTTGCCAGAATTAGCTTTTATGTTCTGGGCTTTAAGAAGAGAAAATGTTCTCTTTAGAGAAAGCACCAGGTTCTGTGTCAGCTGCATGTACAGCCAACTGCGGGACTGTCTTGAAGTTGAAACGAAAGGGGGAAAAATTCATGTCATTCATCTGGAAACCATGATACCCCCATGATAATGTGGTTATGGTTAAACTTGCAAATAGGTATCTCCCAAATGCAAAGAGACCATTTGTTTCTGCTTTTCTATCTGAATAAACCAGGGCTCCTTCTTGCCTGCCCTCCTATTCCAACCAGCACAACTCCCGGCTGAGGAAAAGCACCCGCTGTCTTGCCAAGACAACATTCTTTTACATGACTAGCTCTTTCCTCTGTAGTTATTAATGTGTCACAAATCATAGGCTCAGATTGTCTAATATTATGGGAAAATCTACTAGAAGGAGAGAAAAATAAAGGAAACTTCCAGGGAAATTGATTAAAGGGAAATAAGATATTTGACCCAATTTAACGGAACAAAATACGGTCAATAATAGAAACTATTTAAATTCCTTAGATGATCACACAGTTCTCTAGCAATAAGTTTTGTTTGTTTTGTTTTTTAACCACCTCGGAATATCTATTATAAGAACAAGATTTTAGTCTCCTTCCCTTGTGCCAAGAGCAATCATTTGTATTTTAAGGGATTCATGGGCACAGCTCAGTATCGGCAAACATGGATTATACAAAACAACTGCAACACACTTTGGGAAGGTTTAACCAGGATCCATCAGTATAAACACTGGGACACGGTGTGGGGGAGACTCCAAAGCCTCACATCTCACAGACACTCGCATGAAGCATTTTGGCTGCTGACAGAATGGAGCAAACCAAGCTGCCTTATGGCACTGCTCTGGACTCCCCTCCATCCTGCTCCTCCTGGGCAGTGCAGGTGGGCAGAAGTAAAGGCTGGGGAGGTTTGAGGCACCTTGCTGGAGCTACCACGTATCATGACTGCCCTGTGCCAGCAAATCTATCCGATGAAGATGGAGCCTAGTGCCAAAAACTGCTGTAACACCAGAGACCACTCACTCACTCAGAAATGAGCCCCAGCTTGGGGTGAGAGGCAAGGTAAAGCAAAGGAATGGAACTACTGTTACAAAAATTATCTTCATGGTTTAAAAATAATGGCCCACAAGTGTCAAACCCCTCCACGGGTGATTTGCTGAGTGGCTTGCTGTTTCTAGGGCACCACATCTCCAAGACAGTGTTTTTTTATACCTAGCTAAGCCATGGCCTGTTGCTACAATTGCCAGAGGGACTTCAAATGCCTTTGCCTCCTCAGTGGCTTCAGAATGAATCAACAGGCAAGAGGAGGAAAGAAGGCTGCAAGTGCTCAATGTGCAGCCTTGTCTGGATATGAGGTCCATTTTAAGGCACAACTGATCATTTAACAACATATCACCTCCTCTGTCCTCCCACACAACTGCCTGGGGAGGAACTTGCTCCGGATGATGCTTTGAACCTTTGAAATCCCCTCCTAAAATCTGTCAAGTGCTGAACGTGACACAGATGAGGTGGAACGGAATCGCCCCGTGCAGAGCAGATACTTCACAGCTCTTGCTTCACTGCAGCTCGTAATGACCTGCTGACACCAGTGGGAATTCTCTGCTGGGATGGGCTCCTGCCGAGGAGAACACTCAGATGTGCTGTTGGTAGCAACAGGGCTCTGGGGGAACCCACTGGGAGGGACCTGGCCAGCTATGCTAGAGCTGCTGCTTCCTGAGGCTTTCCCAGCGGGATGTTATTACTGCTACCAGATAGGAGAGATGTCACAGAGCCCCTGAGGAAAAGGGTTCTCAGGTGGCCGTGTCAAAGAGGAAAAAAAAAAAAAGGAAGAGCAAACAAAAGGGGGGGAAAAGTGAATCCCATCAGCACATGAAGGTGGGAAGTAGGACAAGGAGAAAATGCCACACAGCCCTTCTTGGTGGGGCACCTGATCTTACCTGAGGGGGGCTGTGAGCTCTGCAACATGTGCAGATAGCCTGGGAGAAGCTGAGGTTACCCCTGGTACTGAGATTCAGTCTGAATCACTAATGCTGGCCGAGCCAACTGATGTTTATAAGCATCTTCCCAGAACTGGGCTGAGATCAGGAAGTGCCACTGAAATGCAAAACCAGTGCTAAATATGCAACATCCCCACTGAATGGAAGAGGCTTATTTCCCCAGATCACTCTGTACTCTGCTTCCACGAGTTCACAAAAGCACAGGCCTTAACACATCTCTCCAAACTGTCCATATATCCAGTATCCCAAAAATAAAGCTTTCTTTTTTTATTTCCTTGGGAAAGAAATGCAATTTTTTTCTTGTAGCTTTGCTGTCTGCTATGCAGCCAACATTTTAATACTTTAATTATAAAAACCCCTTAAAAATACACCACTTATACTGGTATCTCCACTCTTGGCTTTTTCACATCCCTAAGACTAATGAATATAAAGACATCTCAGAATAAAAGCCTAGACTTCTTAACCAAGCCACTGCCATAGCAGTTATTGCACAGGCAAATGAGGTGTGCACATGGAGTTCATAAAAATGTGATTTGTTCTGTAAACTGTGACCAGATTTCTGCTTGAACGCTCCGTTGTGATGGGGGCAAACACAAGGAGCAGCTGTGGAACAGCCCTAGAAATGCCTGGCTAACTCCTACTGCTTTTCCTGAGGAGGATTTGAGTAAGTGGGGAGTGACCTGTGGGGCTCCCTGTGTGACACAGGGCCCATCCACAGCCTGCTGTTTTCCTGCCCAGTGGGTGTAGGAGTTACACCTGGGGTTTCCCCACCCAAGGAGCTCCCTTATTGAGTGTTTCCTTTAGCAAATGGACCTTTGTTTCAGCGAGGACACTTTTGGGGTGGAGGCCACTATTGTTTCAGCCATCTGGTCCCATAAAGGAATGTTTCCTATGGAGAAAGGTGGTGGCTGCTCCCACTACTCTCCCTTCCCCATCACGGTGCCCAGACACCTGACTCAGCTGCTAAAATGCTCTGACAATTGGCATCCTCTCATAAACATTGCCAAGAGATCATACATATTCATCACCCTCTCCTTAGCCTTGGACATTATTCATTTGTACTGTTTTATAAAAAGCTGTCATTAATAATTCACTCTCCAGTTTGATTTCCTATCCAAAACTGGCTCTTCTCTCATTCTAAGTAGTTGTTATGTAGGTAAAGCCTGCATCTTAACAAATAAAACACATGAGAAACACTTCAATGACTTTCTTCACATGGCAAGACAGGTTTTGCTAAAGGGGTGAGTCATTCAACAGAGGGAGAGAAAAACTTCATTAGGTATTTGTGAAATCCCCAAACTGCCGAAAAGGCACCATTTACCAACAAAAAGCATCACAGGATGCACATGAACTAGCAAAGTGGGTGGAGCCCTTCCAGAAATGACTGTGACACGGGGGGCACCTCATCAGAGGCCTCTCTTTCTCAGGATCCAGTACGTTAAAATGTGTGGGAGGTGCAGGTTTCTCACTTTATACACTTAAAGGATTTGCACTTCAGAAACCAAAACTGCAAGTTTTCCTGTCCCTTAGGGGAATACCAGAACAACCCGTGCTTTCCCTGCTTCAGCCTCCAGAGCTCTGCACCCCTTAGCACTGACAGCAAGAAAAACCAATAAGCAGAATTGAGTCTCAAAATCCAGCCTGCCCCTCCACTTCAGCTGTGTCCCTGCCACAGCTCACACAAGGGAGCTGTGGTCACTCCTTTGGCAGGCAGGACTGGCCACAGTGCCATGACCTGTCCCAGGGCTGAATTCAAACCTCCAGCCACCTGTCAGCTTGTGGATAACAAGCTCTGATTGTGCCTCCTCTCAAAATAAAGCCATTGCCAGGAAGGCAGGCAGCTCATGCACAAACAGGAAGAATGCACGTGTGTTCCTGTACACACAGCCACGCTGGCTCCCTGCTCCCAGGGAACACCTGACAGCCACGGGGATCCTGCAGCAACGCTCTAGGGAATAAACTCTGCAAAAGCCCCCAGGTCCCTTGCTGTCCTCACAAGCTCTGAGCACCTGAAGAGCCACCAGCCACCCAAGCTTCTCTGGGGACAGGGAGCACACACAGGTGAGAGCCACAGGTCACCTGAATGGGGCACAGCCCTGGCCAGCGCACGGGGCAGAGCAGGGTGGGATTCCCCCCTCATTGCCAGCCCAGAGCAGAGAGACAGGATGGTCACTGTGCAAGGGAAGGAGCACGTGTCAGGGATACTTACAGCACTCGATGGGGTTGGAGGCTGCCTGCAGGGACACGATCCTGCCGCTGGCCTCGGGGATGTGGACGCGGAAGACGAGGCGCACCCGCGTGTTCTTGCGGCCGATGTCGGTCTCGCCCTTGCGCAGCTCGATGTCCGCGTTGCGCAGCTTCAGGATCCCCGCGCAGTCGATGCTGCCAAACACACAGCCACAGCTCAGCACCCACCAGGGCCAGGCTGCTCTGCCTTGGCCTCTGCAGTGAGAACACCTCAAAACACTTGCTCTGTTTAGGACCTGATACCAACACTGCAGCAGTGACAGGGGAAGAAATCCTGGGCATGCAGCACTTGAGAGATCACAGAACACGCTAAGCTGGAAGGGGCCCACAAGGATCATCGACCCCTGCACAGGATTATCCCCAAGAGTCACACCATGTGCCTCAGGGTATCATCCCAATGCTTCTTGAACTCTAGCAGAAGCCACTCTCCAAACATTACAGCCTTATTTCCCTCCAGTGCTAAGCACGAGAATGCAGATGGCAGAGCTCACCCCAGAACAAGAGAAAAGCCTGGCAGAGCAGAAAATGGTTCTCTGCTCCCATTCCCCATGTCCCTGCACAAAGGAAGGGTGTAGGGAGCACGATGGGGCTGAGCAGCAATGAAAGGATTAGGATTGCTTAAATCAGCACCACAACTTAATATTGGTGGACTTAACATCACTTCTCAAGAGGCCAGTGTAACCTTGCAAACATGCCCGTCTGCAGTAGGAGAATGTGACAATTCATCTTTACAGAGCCTGGGATCTTTAGCTCAGCAGTAGTCCGCAGAGGATGCAGTGAGTACTGTTATTAAACAGGCACTGCCAGCCCATTTTGATATCAGATTTAAAGACACATCATTTCTCTTCTTTTGATATGAATTAAAATCACATTAGGGGAGGCATAAAGCCCAAACTGTTTCCTACACCCACATGGTTCCTCGCCACTGCATATGTGCAGGGGTTTATTACTCCAGGGCTCCTTGTTAGGAATGAGGTATATTTTCTGAAAAAAATATGAAGAAAGAATGTGGATTTTGCGATGAAGTAGGGGGGCTTAAAAATATCACTGCTCTGCCAATTTTATCCTCTGAAGGATGGAGATACAGCTCTTCCCTCTGCAGAGCAATCACTCTCATGCTGCCTGGCACACAGTCAAGCCTGAAGTTTCAAACTGGTGCCCACTTCATCCCTCTGCCTCCATAAAACTGGAAGGAGTAATACAGACAAGATGTGCCTGTACTTGCTTTTCTGTTAAACTATTACAACAGGAGAGAGCGATTTCATGGCCAGAGCACTTGGCTGAGTTCAGAAGAGATGTTTTCTCTTCCATTAAATGTTGTAAAATGAATCATACACCTTTCCTGCACTGTCTGCTGCTCCTGCTTCTCACTGTGTCCCTGCAGCATAAGGACTTGAGTGTCAAGTCTTGTTTTGCTTGGTGCAGTACAAATCCATTCTGACTTTGAAGATGACTGATTACTACAGGGTGGTGAGGCCCTGGCACAGGATGCCTCATCCCTGGAAGTATCCAAGGCCAGGCTGGACGGGGCTTGGAGAAACCTGGTCTAGTGGAAGGTGTCCCTGCCTATGGCAGGGGGTGAAACACAATGATCTTTAAGGCCCCTTCCAACCCCAACCCTTCTGTGACTACAATATAGTCACTGCAGCAACTGGAATAAAGAGCAAAAGTGCCTGCATGGTCAGCTGATGAGTGGAAACTCTTTAGCAGCTTTAACCCCGGTGCTTGTACCTGGTTTTCTAGAAAGGGTCTTACACTCATGTGTTGTCCCAGTGTCTTGGAAAGGGGAGTCCCTCCAGGGCAGGCATCACTACTCATTTCAGTGACTCCTTTCCAAAGAGAACAAACTTCACACACCAATTTAATCCCCCTCAACTTTGCTAATAACAATATACTTACGTTGCTTTCATGTTGTTTTTGGGTTCCAGCGGGATCTCCAAAACTTTGGTGTTGCCGATGATCTTCTCATAGCTGGTGGTGGTGACGGTTTTCCCCGTAATGCGATGGACTTGGTAGAAGGCGTGAGGTTTGAGGATCCGCTCATCTGCTGTGCCAATGAAGATCTGAAGACCCAAGGGTTTGTTCTCCATGTATCCGTGAAGCTGGCAAGACACAAAGAATTATTGTCACCCACAGGGCTTGCAGTGCCTTCAAGTCAGGAAACCAAACCAATCTACACACACATACACCTATATAAATATACATATATACATCTGTGATTGATTCACTGCTCTTTGAAACTCATCCTTCCCCCAGCTCTTAAGCTCACCTTCAGCCATGTCTCTTGCATTGCATTAAAGTACTACCTGTCCAGGCAGAGGTGGCATTTTTGATTTGTGACTGAAAAGCATAAGGGTGTCTTACTCGACCTTAGAGACAGGGGGTTCCAGGCCTCAAGGACACAAACAGACTCTTCTGTACCAAGTAACACTTTTATAAACAGCATTTGCTGCAAGGAAGCCAGAATGCCTCCATAGGGCAGGAGAGAAGCAAATTTCTCCTTCTTTATTAATGTTCAAAATTACAAATCAAACCATTCTAAATTTCTCACATAACCAAAAATGAAAACCAGACATTTATCTACCGCACAGCCAGTGATGTAGCTGAAAGGGAACTTTATGGTCTGAGACATGCTAAATTTGTTTTCAATTATTCTGTCCACATACAAAACCTTGATGAAGCCATACAAAGCAAATAGTACTGGAAGATCAGAGAAAAGGAAGATTAAGCTAATGGTATTCATGGCCAAACCAGGGGGTTTTCCCTTTTTTCTTTTCACCAGTCAGCAGGAGGTATCTTTGCATAGAAGGATTAATTCCCCCCTGGAAGGGGACCACATGCAGCATCAATGCAATCCTGGCAAACTTCCTTCAGCATGGCAAATGTAAAGTGACACTCACTCTTCTGAGCTATCATAACTCATCTGGCACATATTTTTGAGGTACACAAAGACAGGGTCTGTGCCCCAGAGACCCTACAACCCAAGAGCCCAAATGTGCAGCCTCCACTTACATGAATAGCCCCATTGAAGCCAACAGGCCTTAAGTAGGGGTTGTGCAAGACAGAGTTACAGAACCCAGCCCAGGCACAGCTCAGACACCTCTGGTAAGTCACTCACACAAGCGCTCTGGGAGATGGTGAGGAGGGAAAACAGGGTACAGGGCTTTGTGCAAACATGTCAGTTGGCTCTGGGAGCGAGGGGAGGAGGAGCAGAGCTGCACCCCGAGCACAGGGGCTGGCACTGGAGAAGCAGCGTTGCCAAGAGTGTGATAAACACCATGGCAGCCACGGCGAGATTTAGAAATGTATAGAGTGTATAGGAGATTAAAGGCAACAGAGGCCAAACTGACAGATCTCCTGGGAAGAGGCATTAATGCAGGACCCACCCCCTGCTGGTCCATGGGGGCCCACAGCCCAGGTCCAGTGGGAGCTGTATGGAAACTCACCCTACATATGGTACTTCCAAAATACAAGATTTCCTGGCCTTCAATGAAAAGCCATTGTATCACCAAAAGCCATCATGTCTTTACAAGGGGAGTTGGGGAAGAGCAGTTTTTAAGAAGTGAGCATGTTTATTGTCATGCCTGACAGAGTAATTCTTTGTGGATCCAGCTACGATGAGAGGATCCTTTGGACAGGAAGGGTTATTACAGTGACAGCAAAGCAGCTTTTGCTCTACCCTCTGTCCTGGCTGAACAAAATCCCAGAGTTATAGGTGGGAGACTGAAATGGAAGAAAACAGATAATAAATTACAAAAGAAAATCTGCCCCCAGTGAGTACAGTCAGTAGCAGCTGTAACAGAACTGGCTACATACACAGTTTTTAATATTGGCCACCTTTAAAAGTAATTTTCAGTGGTGTTTGCTCATGTATAGAATCATTTCCCAAGGCAAAACTGTTCCTGGTCGTCCAATAATGTGTATGGTTGTGTGTGTGTTGTATAAATGTACACAACTTAAAGAACAAAGGAACTGATTGTCTGTTCATCTGGCAATGTTTATATTATCTGCTGGCCGAGGGGTATAAAACACCCAGTAAAAGGTCTCCTGGTCCTCCACAGGACCAGATTTTAAATCAATTGTTTGATCAGTGGAAGAAGTAACATAATTTTTTGGTAATTTACGGCATTATGGCAATGTTTTGGGATGACTTCACTGTAAAATCAAAACAGCATTGTAAAATGCAAGGACAAAGAAAAAATATATAAGAGATTCAAATACCTCCATTTGAAAGTGTGTACCCAAATTTTGAGCTAATTGGTTATGTTTTCGAGGCTATGGGTGATCATTTACCATAAGCATTTCTATCTACCTTTCCCTTGCTAAGAACACATCAGGATGACTCAGAACAAAAAATGAAGATGGACAGCCCACAGAAACACTCCAGGAACTTTAAAATCAGAGTTTTACACTCAAACCTGCCTCCAATTCACCACACAGCTTCAGTCATGGCATAAAACCTCTCTTTTCACCTGCACCAGGGGAACAGTGATGTCAACCCTGCTTTGCAGGGACAGTTAGTATTTTGTGCTGCATTTTTATAAAGACAAATTCATTGTGGGCTGGAATGAAAGAACACATTAAAGCTGTGCTTCAGATATATGTTTCTCCTCAAAGCTGAGCTACAAAAAGCTGTTAGTGTCCATAAACACTCATCTCCACTATTCCAGGCAGCTGCTTTAGTATTTAACCACAGCACTGATCTTTTCTTTGGCGACGCAAAGAAGGAATAAATTTGACCCTTAAAAAAACTTTGAGAAGTGAAGATTTAAAGCTGTTTTTTAAATAATAACTCTGAAATTCATTTTTTCCTCCCCTAGCAACAACCAAGCTGCTCTAAAGTCTCAGTTTTTCGGTGCTGCTCTTCTGCCCATCTCACAGGGAGGAAGCCACGGCAGGACCAGAGCACCAGCCCCACACCAAGGTGTGCCTTCACTCCTTCTCACTCTTCTTTCCATGAAGAAAACGAAATCATCTGGATTTCAGTTTTAGGAGAGTGAGAATCGAGAAAGATTTATGAATACAGAACTCTGAGAGGAAATATTTTTGTGTATTATAAGGTGACCTACTCACAATAAAACTCCCCCAAACTGTATACAGATCAAGCTGGAAAAAACCCAACTCCTTTGAGTCACATTTGCCACAAGGGGAAAGAGAAGCCAGACATGATGTGTACCTTTCCATACTCTATTTTGGGATTTTAAGATCCTATTTCTTTCAGTTGAAAGATTTTTCTTAAACTTTGCTTTTGCCTAACTCTTATAATATTAACATAGCCAGACATGGGCTGGTCTGTGACCTGAGGAAATGCAAAGCACTTTGGCAGATAAACAAATAACATCATTCAGAAAACAAGATGACTTTTCTTGTTTGGTTTGCTGGGGTTTCTAAACAAGATGGAAATGTGTGCCATGATTAAAATCATCATTCACCTCTGTGTAAGTAAAATTCATTCATTCTGCACTCCATCCACAGATCAATACCAGTCAAATTTGGGAAAGGAGGGGATTTAAGTGCCTTTTTCAGGAAGGCACGTGTGCAATTCTGCATGCCAAAAATGAGCAGATGTGCCTTTGGCTGCTGTGTATCAGCTGCCCAGCTACCCACCTGAACACAGCCCCTGTGACAGGGCCAGCCATCCAGACCACACATCAGGCACATGAAACACACTTTGTTCTCCTGCACTATTTCAAAACTCAGGTCTTCTCACAAACTGAGACCCCAGCTCCAAACACAGAGCACTTAAAACCCAAGTTAAAAATTCCCATCTCAGTCAATCCCCACCCCAGGGTTCAGAGGAACCAAACCCAGCAGCTGGCATTGCCTCTGGCTGAGGAGGATTTAAAACACTGGGTCACCTTTGGTGTGCTGCACCAAGAGCCAATCTCTTGGCACAGGTGAAGCCTGTAACACTGCTCATTTATGCTGTCTGGCAGCCAATGCATAAACTGACAGCAGAGTTGGAAAGCGAGGCAAATTCCTTAAAGATTCTGTAGGTGGTCACCTATAGGTACAACATGTGCATATACAGGGGGAATTTAGTGCAACTTTCAAAATTTAGAGCTTTCAATCTTGGTTATGCTTTCTTGAGTTTAAATATTATTGTATTTTATCTAAAAATACATTAGCAGCAAGAGAAGGGCAGATTCACAGGAAATAAACCGGATAATTCTTTTATTCCTAACGGGGAAGCCAGAGCAGAGAGGGGCAGTGATCTCCAAGCTCCTGCAGGGGATGAACAGCCAAAGCACAGTGAGAAATGTGAGGTGCCCACCCTTGGCACCCTGTGCCCTGCCATGCTGCAAATGGCACAGACAGGCAGGAGCACCACTCACCAGCTGCAACACCTCAGTTCCCAGTGCTGTTGCAAGCTTCTGCCTTTGCCTTTCAATCGATGGGTTGCAGAGCCAGATTTTCATGGGGATTTCTAGTTTAGGTGTTGCACACTGAAAGTTTCCACACAAACACTGACGGGCTTTGCAAGACAAAAGCAGGAGGATCTGCAAGTCTTACTGGCATCTTTGAAGAGCCCCAGTAAGAGCCTGTATGATACAGACATCGATTGCCTTAGAGAGTACAAGGGTAATTTGTTTCCCATTCATCCCAACAGAGCTTTGCCTGACAGGAATTTTGGTCTTTCTCCCATGGGAGGTATAAGCTGCATCTTTATAGCTGATTTCACACATCTTCCTGTCTAGACAACTCAAGCTATCGCCAGAAGGAAAGGATAAATTTGGTGGATTAATTCACTAGTCTTGGGGATTTTATTTGCTTGAAAGTAATCAGCTCTCTTGTGTCTTTCAGCCCACTGTAACATGAGGCTTGGTCCATTACCTGCTGTGCACTGCTTGCCCTCTCCCCGTGGAAGCCACTCCAGGGGTGAGCATGTGTGTGGCCAGCCCCGAGCACAGCGCCGCTGATCCACACACAGCCCCGGCCGGCAGGGGAAAGTGGGAAACCAGGGCCCAGCAAGCAACATTTCATTAGAAGCAAATACAAAGCCGCGTGAGAAATCGCTTCCTCCTACAGTTTCCCTCTTCCTGCTGAACACAAGGAGATAAGAGAGCCCTCAAGGGCCGGCCAGGAGCGACACGCGGCTGCCCCAGCAGGAGCCACCGCTCGCCCAACACCCACCTTCCTCTAGAACAGCGAGAGCCTGCCCAGCCAAACCCGGCTCTCAAAGCTCCTGACACATCCTGCTCACAAACCATCCCCCTGCTCAGCCTCCTCATCGGCCCCAGGCTTGGTTGCCGTGCCAGAGAGTGTTTTCAGACCCTCTGCTGCAGACAGGAGGAAGATGTTCTTGTCGGAGCAGCCCAGCTTGGCTTCTGTTGTGCCTGCCCTGCTCCCTTCCTGGGGCAACCAGCTTCGTGTCTTGGATTTGATCATGAATCCTCATCATTAGCACCCCTTGGGACAACATCAAGGATTTTGGAGGAGGTCCTTACCCGACAATACCGTTACCAAGATGGAAAATGTCACTGTATTGTCTCGGGGAGAGCGGCGTATCCGTAACTGTCAGTAATTCAAAGCCATCCAGCCACTGTGTCGTGTGGCAGCTTCTCTGTCCGCTTCACTTAGAGCTGACATTGAGCAACAAAGCTGAATCCTGTCACATGTTTTTGTTCAACTTCATGTACTTGGGACACAGCAAAAGAACACAAACCAGAAGGAAATCTCTGCCTTGGTTCCTTCTGCTCCTTACCAGAGCAGTCTACAAAGGCCTCCAAAGATAACCCTTTGAACATCTGATTCTGCTAAATTATGAGTTTTTATGATACTCAATTTATCTGTTTCTTATTTCGGTGACAATTTTGTCAGAATTCCAAGGACTGAATGTCATTTGCTCTGCTGCTCCTTACAGTAAATGGCAAGCAGGCTCCCAGTGTCTTACTTTCAGATGGGGTTAAAATACAGGTCTGGGCCAGGGACAGCAGCTCTTGGGAGAAAGCAGTCTTGAGGGAGTTTGCTGCTGACTGACCCTACACTGCAGTGTAAGTAAGTTGTTCCCTCCCTGTGCTTCAGTTTCCCTACCCCTATGAAGAGCTGATCCTGTTCTCAAGGTGTTTTGACTATCTCAGCTCAAAGTTTAAAAGAAGAGGCACAATGCATCTGACTACTGCTCATGTACAGCTGTGAGGATTTGGAGATCACATTTTCAGAGCTGGGTGAAAATAGGAACTTTCTCCTACTAAGGAACCCAACTGTGTAATTAAAGCACTTCCATACACACTCATGACAAAAGATTTAAACTTCCCCAGCACGACAGAACTCCCTGTGCCTTGAGTAAATCAGGGGGTGAAAATTTGATGATTTTGACAGAATGACACTGGGAGAGTTTCTCAGCACGGGGCCCTGCCACCAGTTAGCAAAGCTGGACCCTCTCCAGCTGTTGGAGGCACTGTGGGAACCAGCCTCAGCCCTCAGCCCAGATGGAGTGGAGCAGAGGGTGGCAAAGCTGAGCTGCTTTTTAACACTTCACCTTCTCCTGCCACTGTCAGCTCATCCCTCCCAGTGTGGCAGCCCCAGGAGCATCCCACCATGCAACTCAGATGTGGCACAAAGCTTGAGAACAACCATGGTGACAAGGGGAAAGACGAGGTAGCACAAAGAGCATCATGAAAATACTCATTTCAGCCCAAAATTACTGACTTGAGTGCACTGAACCCAGTACCCCGAGCTGAGCCTCCTGCCAGGGCTCAGTGCTGAGCCTCGAGCAAGGCAGGTTTGGGGTGCAGGCATCACACCATGGCCTTTGCTCAGGTACTGGCTATTGGACAGAATGTCAGCCAGATTTTGGAAAGGATCTCAGCCAAAAAGCATTTTTGGGGGGGAAAAAAAAAGAAAATAAAATAGCAAGCTTCAGGAGCCTCTCTCCTTCCCAATTTCTTTCTCATTCTGAAACCCACAAGACAAGACATGATTACAGAGAGAACAGCTCAGGTCCCCTGAACCCATCAGGGTTTCAACAGTTGTTTCAGATGAAATAGAGATCCTAGAAAATGTTTACAGAGCAGGCAGCAGTCCAGTCCCCCCTGAAGAGCCTTTAGCCCAGCGAGCACGATGCTCTCTCTGGACAAGGGAGACCCAGGTGTGAACCCTGGCTTGGCGTGAGGCACTTCCAGTCCAACAGACACTGGTCTAGAGAGAGGAAAGGAGGAGCTGGAGGCTTGGCTGGACAGTGAAGCCCATGAGCAGAGAGCTCAGATGTGAGTTTACAGACACTGTCCACCCTGCGTGAACTTCTCCTGGGGATACTGGAGTGCACCCTGAACAGGCTGAGTTGTGCTGGTGTTCCTGCTGTGCTGGAAGTGTCCACATTCATGGCAAACAGCCAGAAATTCCAGCTTTGGCTTGCAGCACACTGACTCCCCCACGGACAGTCCTGCAGTGAAAACCTACTCTTAAGAGTAGTCTAAATCTTGCATCTGCTTAATCCAGGCGTATTTCCAATCCACACAACCTGATCTGCATAGCACAGCCATCACCCTCAAAACAGTCAGTACATCCCCTTCCCCTCACCTCTGCCAGAACTCCTTTCCACCAAAAGCAATGCATTCTGAACTGGGCTCAAAAGTTTCAGTGAGAGATTTCATTCACCTCTAACTCAATGCAGGCTGGCACGTGGGAAAATCCCACTGCTCCCTCGAGGCATGGGGTTCACTGGCCTCTGCCCTGCACCCCAAGTGCACCCTGCCTGTCCTCTCAGGGACAGAGCAAGCTGCACCCACTGGGCCACATCTGGATGACAGTGTCCCTTTCACACAGAAGGATCCAGACCCACTTCAAAGACTCCAAGCAACAGAGCTTGCAACATGTCCCCAGTTAAATTCTCCCAGAAGCTTATTATCCTCACTGTTATCCAGCACTTCCCTCCTTGCACTGGAAGAACATACAGGTCAGCTCTTCCTCTAATCTTGTTAATTTATTAGAGATCATATTTGCTATTCCCTGCTTTCCAGTCCAGCCTCGCATCTAAACAAAAGCAAATTTCAGTCTCATCTGTGTTTCCCTACACTACTTTTGATTTATTCAGCATTTCATTTCCTCAGTGGCTTCCCTGAGCTTTCAGATAGATGGATCTCATGGTACAGCCACACTAGCAGTCCAGTGTGAGGGATACTGCCCTTACTGACCTACCCTTACATTGGTGGGATATCAGTTCTGAAGAGAATTCCCCAGATGTAGCTAAAATCCCCCTTTTCAGCTCTGCACATTAATCCCTGCAGTAGCACATATAACAACAGTAAATACATCCACAGCCCAAGAGCTCAAAGCTCAAGAGGCCCCCACAATGATCACAGTTGTGCAAACAAGTCCTGTAGTCCTGCGGGCAAACCAGGCATGAAACAGGCAGGCAAGTTTGTCACCCACTGCTCCCGAGCTGGGGCAGAACTCCCTGCACGAGACAAAGCCTGCCGAGCTCCCTCCCACTGAAAAGGGAAGTGAAGGCCATGAGAACAGCACAAAGATGCTGCAGAGCATGAGCTGGCTCTGCCACAGAGCCCAGCACAGCCTGGACTTCCCCTTCGCTGAAGGGGCCAGTTGGGAAGGAGGGAGGAGAAGGACAAACTCAACTGGTCCCAGGTGCCCTCGGCAGTGACTCCCTGGGAGGGGAGGGCTGGCTGGGCTTTCAGCAGGAGCGTGTCTCCAGCCCAGCCCTACGTGTGAGAGTGTGAATCACAGTATCACGCTGTGATTTGGTTTTGGGTTCCCATCAAAGGTTTCACTAATACGCGAATGATTTAGCTCAATGCTGGGAGTCACATACAGTTAAAAGTCAGAGCCCCATGGGAAGCCCAGGCTAAGAAACAATGTCTCCTTTGACTGAGAAACCACAAGAAAACACATACGGCAAAATTCAAATACAAAAGCAAAGTGGAACATACGTTTGTTATTGTAAAGCAGCTCCTGTGAGCTCCACTAACAATTCTGCCATTCCAGCTTCTATTTAATAAGAACAAGAGGCAGTGAAAGTCACCACAATTTCGAAAGTTAAAACTGAGGGGAAAGTTGGGTTGGCTGTGCTGAACAGGAGCCCCTCTCTGTAGAGCTTTCCTGCTTTAAAGAGGGGAGTGAGGAGAACACCAGCACACACAGGCACAGGACGGGCTGGGAGTACCCTGTGCCCATCACTGTCCTCCCCGTGAGCACTGGGGTTTTGTAGCCCTGCTCTACATTTGGATGCTGTGCCAAGCTAACCAGTTGGGAAATGTATTGCATTTTTACCATTACCAGCTAGGGTTGTGTTTGGACTGCTACCCCTATCCCAGGCACATCCATGAGCTCTTCCCACAGGGACTGTCACTGCCTCTCCTACTGGAGGGTTCCTCCCAGAGCCTTTTCTGGAGCAGCTGGGTACAAATAAGCAGCTGCCCTTCAGCTTTGGTGAAAAAGTGCTGGAAACCAAAAATGCCAACCCCTCTCTGCAATCTCAGTGCCCAGGTGGATCTGCTAGATGGTAGGTGCATGGAAACTTCAGCTCTGTCCTTGCTGTGCAGGATTTCCTTGGTGTTCTCAGCAACTTAACATCTGAGGGATACTCACACCCAACCTACATCCCTAAAGCATAAGCCAGAGTTTCTCTATAGTTAACAGCAAGCTGTACATTCCTCCCAAGAGTGACTCAAAACACCTAAACTGGGAGCCTGTGCCTCTCCATGTGACTCCAGATGGTCCCTGAAATTAGATGATGTGAATGATACATGGCATGAATGGCTTCTCTCCTCCTCCTCCAGGCAAAGTAAATGCCCCATTCCACATGGTCCATCTGGCCAGAGGTTTTATTAGCCAGGCTCTTCTCCTGCCATACTTGGAGTGCACAAATGGTGCAGAGCCTTGTGCAAACTCTCGGGGCTTGACATGTGAAGAAGAGGAAGCAGCATCAGAAAGATAAACCACAAGATAAGGCCTGGAGGATATGAGATCTGCTGGTCTGTAGCTTTAGAGCAGCCTGAAGAAGAAACTTGCATGCAAAATGCAGTTTCCAAAAAATAAATATTGCAGGCCAACACCATGCTGCAAACCCCAGCCAACACCTCTTCCTCCCGAAGGTTCAGCTGGGTAATTACTCATATGGAGGGTTAATTTAATGGCTCCATCAGATTTTCTTATAAAGACACTGTATTTTAGAAAAGATAATCAAAATAGTAGAAGAGCAATTCAATTTCCTTGCAACCAGTTGCCTTAAACTCATGCAAACTTCCCTCGATACAGCGCCCACCTTTTAAAAAAAAAAATCTCTTCTGTTTCATTTTCTGTTTGCATCTGACAGGAACACAAAAGGTAAAATTCACTGAGGGGAAAGAAGTTAAAAAAAACCCAAAACTTTGAAGCCAAATAACTTATGACATGAAAGCTTTGGATTTTACCAGCCTCCCCCAGTTTCATATGTCATAAAACATACAGGTGCAACTATCTCATTGCTTAGCATCCATATGAACCTTGTTATGTTCAAGTGAACACAAATCCAACAAATACTTCCAGCTTTATAATAAGCCTTCAGAAAGAAACTGTCCACATTTTCCCCAGATGCAGGAACAGCTGTGCAGAGGCACATCTGTTTGGGAAACTCATGTGGACATTTGAATTTATAGTTTTAGGATCCTGAAGCTTGATGGCAAATTACGATAAAACTAGGAATATTGGTTCCTGCCTCCAACAGAAAATATAAATCCCTCTTTGACTGATATTGATTATAGGAAGGAAACAAATCATTTACATTTCCCTATATCACAAGAAACTCCTTCATTGCAATAAACATCCGGTGGAAAGGAATACCTTGGGAAGGTAAATGATTCTGTGTTTGTAACAGACTGGAGCAAGTGCTGACTGGCCACATCATTCCTGCACCCAGGTAACTTCAAACACACACAGAGGGCTATGAGCTTGTCAGAGTCAAACTGAACAGCCTGCATACACTGAGGTATGGCAAATGTGATTGCTATTTATTATTACCCTGCACCCTTTACTCAAATATCCACTTCATTCATGTAAGTCCAACTCAACCAAAGTAAACTAAATTCATTGATTTAACAATTTATGGCTTGATTTTAGAAGGGGGCGAGCCTGCAGGGGAGTATTGAACATATGTTTGGAGTTAAGCATAAATCAACCCAGTGAAATTAGTGGTATTGATCACATGCTTAAAATTAAGAATAAATGTCAGCATTTCCCTGGTTCATGCAAGCCCTGAGTGCATCAGGACCATCTGCAGCATGCACCCCAACTCTGCTCAGTGAAAGCTGTAGCTGTGGCCAACCTGTCCTGCTCTCACACGTCACCACCAGCATGGTGGTGACCACCAGCATTTACCACACCAAGAGCCTGGCTTTGGCTTTCCTCCTCACACGTGGGCTGCAGCGAGGGGGAGAGGAGGGAAACCACTGATGTGGCCCCAGATGGCTGCAGAGCAGCTCCTCAGCCAGTATTTTACATCCCCTTTGAAAGGTGAAGGAAAAGCCCATCACCTTCCACAACAGAACAAGGGTTCGGCTCGTCCACCCCTCAGATCAGCAGAGGGACAGATTTGTCCTCTCCACCACTGGCAGCGTGGATTTCCCTCACTTGTTTCAGCAGTGATTTCCACCCTCACAAGCACAGCTTGGACCGGAAGCAGACTCTTTAGGACAATAAAAATTTTATATCTCTTTTGAGATATCATTTGATTTCTGTAGTGGCACCTGCCCAAATCACAAGGGAGCTCCTGTCTGAACTCATTCACCCTTTCTCTACAGTATAACAAAGCTGAAAACATGTCCTCTGCTTATCTACAGCTCTAAACAGGCCAAACATTTTTATGAAATCATCTCCACTGCTACGGAATTATCTTGCCCTGCTGACTCCTTATCACATGGCTACTACAGCTAGGACAGGTTTCCCCTCAGGGCTGTGAATCCAGGACACACAGAAGGCAGCTTTGATGACAAGCAGCACACAAGGAGGGGCACAGCATCGTACAAACCCAGCATCAGACTGAAATGGATGTCCTGAGTGCCTGAATTATAGAGGGGTGAAAGTCTCTGACCTAAATTTAAATAGGCTTAAAATTAGAAGTTTTACCACACAATCTGGGGAGAGGGGAAAAAAAAAAGAAATAGGAAAATTGCTAAGGAAAATCAAATGCATGAAAGACATTTCTAGCTAAACGCAGCTGTTAGTACTGGGGAAGCTCCAGCTGAACATCCAGACCTTCCCAATTCAACTCTCACCAGGAGTAACGAAGGTTGATTTGCCTCTCTTTAAACTTGAAGAGAACGTATATGAGTCTTGTACAGTTTGGCTCCACAGCCCAGAGAGGAGCAGGGGTTAGAAACAGTCAGACACACAGCCCAGCTCTGCTCCTGGACCTGCTGGGTGGGAACGTGGGCAGCACAGCTCCAAAACCCTCAGTCTTGGCTGGCAGGAGGACATGGGGCTGCAGATCTGCCAATTGTTTTAAATCTGAGTTTGGTAGGTCACTGAGCTACAACAGTTTGAAAGCCAGGCTTTAACATCTGTATATTCTGAACCTCACAAAAAGCCTTGGTTTACACACGAGAGTCTGTTGTCAAGATAAAATGGGCTCAGCTGAAATTCAGGACAACCAGGCATCTTATGACAGAGTTGAGTCACAGAAGGTTTAACATATACCCCAGAAAAGGTGGCAAATACATTGCCCAAGTTTCTGAGCTTTCACAAGTTAACCCAAACAAGCCTTCCAAACATCTTGGACTTCACCACAGTTCAGCATCAGACCTTTACGCACATCCACAAGCACACCCAGGTTCACAGGGTCCTCCTCTTTCCGGGCCAGCCCCCAGCAAGCCCTTCAGGAAAGAATTTCCCCCCCTTTTCCCCTAAGGGATGGTCCCCCGTCCCTTACCTGGACCACGGGGTGGCCCCCGGTGGGTGCCTTGACGGCGCCCCGGCTGCCCTCGGTCTCGTAGTGCGCTCGGTGATGGGGCTTCGGCTGCACCTCGATGCGCAGCTCGTAGGAGCCCGACTGGCTGGACAGGGGCCACTCCAGGGGGGGCAGCGACTGCACAGGCAGGCTGGGCAGAGAGAGAGGACACCCCAGTGAGACTCCTGAGCACTTCATTTCCCGCAGTCCCCATCCCACCGTCCCTGCTCTTGCCGAGACATTCAGGAGCCTCCTGCTGATTTCAATGAGATTGTGCTGCCCTGCTCACATCTGATTACAAACTCTGCTGAAATTCAGGTTCAGGACAATCATTCCTGTGCACCACGCAGAAGAGAATAAGGTATTTCTATTTCTTAAACAGAAATACCTGTAGCAGTTATATTTTTCCAAAGACCCCCCTCTTTTATCTAGCTTTTGCTGTGTGTCAAACTTTGATCACAGAACATATATGTGAAATACTAACTCCATTTACCATTATCTTCCAGCTGTGTAAATTAACAACCTTTATGATTATTGTATTAAAATGCACATGAATAAAATGCTAAATATTCTTACCTGATACTAGTTTTCCTGTTACGAAAATACACAAGGGTTTATAGCATGAAATGAATACACCGAAATGTACAAGTAGAGCTTGCACTGGATTTAAACCACTCTTACTTTGGGAGCACAAGTTGCTGCCAGGACCGGTCTAACAAGCCAAGGGAAGTCACAGCCTGTGTCCTTTCACTCAGAATTTAGCAGGTCAGGAGCAGCCTGGGATAATGTCACCGAGGGGTCACCCTGGTGCTGAGCAGGGTGGCAGTGGGACCGGGAGCCGAGTCACACACTTGGCACCCTCAGTCCTGGCACCACTCAGGGTTCAGCCCTGCCCCTGGTGCCAGACGGGAGGGAGCTGCTGAGGGGAGTGCCAATGGCTGAGATTTGGGTGAAGGGACAATTAACAAATTAACAACCAACAATAAATCACTCGGAGTTGATCGAATGTTGACTTGGAGCACTGTGCTGTTTTGAATCAGGAATTATTTAAAGCATTTTCATCCTTGATGGAAATTTGTGACTGTCTTTACAAAAACAACCCCATCATTTCCTTTAAAAGCAGCAGGATGGCACCAGAGTGTTCAGCCTTTGTCAAAGGCTGTCTGCAATCTGCTATTTAGACAAATCATTTGGCAATTTGAATTTGTGGTGTGCTGTGCTATCGATGGACCACTTTGGGGATGTGCCTTCCACACCCAGATTTATTCAGCTCTCGGAATCATAATGGATTGGGCTCCATTAACCAGTGCTGCCCCAGAGGACCCAGAGATCCTGCTCTGGTCTGCAGCAGGATCTGCCCAAGAAAACACTCCCTAGAGATCATCATGCATGACAGAGGACACCATGCCATGAGAAAACCCACCCCCACAGGAAGGATTACATACCTGCAGATAGGTATTGCAGGCACCAGTTGCTTTGTCCAGGATGGAGGTACCAACAGAATGGACTCTGGGGCTGAGTTTCTCCTGTCCTCCTGCTCACAAGGCCCGTGGAAGTCAACAGTCTGAAAGACGTGACACGAAATGCTGTTTTTGTGGGAAGACATTGATGAAGGATCAGGGCTGGTTTTCCAAATTTTCGTGGGAACACCACAGGAAGGATCCGCAGGAAGGCTGCTCATAGCATCCATGGAAAGGGAAGCGCTGGGCAACTGCGTGTAAGTAACTGCAGAGTTGTCTTCTCTCAAGGGGATGCGAGGAGAGGATTGTGGAGAGGGGGTCCTTGACTGTCGTGGAGAAGTGGAAGGCAGCTGAGTGCTGTAGAGCTCAGTGCAAGAGTACCTCCGTTTTGCACCTGGTGATGAAGACCTTGAGTTGGGACAGGGTGATGGTGAATGTCGTCCCAAGCAGGTTTCCTCCGTGATGCTTGTTCGTGGTGACATTATTGGAGAGGTTCTAGGAGAATAATGAGTATGGATGTTTTGAAACTGTGGACAAAGGTCATCACTAGGACCATTATTTGGTGAAACACATGGTGACGTGCAAGGAGATACATTTGTCTCTGAAATGAAACTTGCAGAGGAGCCGCTACTAGCTGGGCTCAGACACAGTGGTTCTCTGTAGCCCTCAAAGCCAGGGACAGGCAGGGTAACCCTTGGGCTAGTGGTAGCTGAGTTTGACTGATGTTCTACCAAAAGAACATCTGTGTCTCTGCTGCGGAAGGGACCCCCTGAATGAATCAGTTCATGATATGGAGTAATTTCAATCCTAGGGCTCGGAGCAGAGGCCCCTGCAGCGTTGGCAGGGTGTGTAGGTGTTGTCCCTATGCTATCTGGCTGTCCATATCTGCCCATGGGATCTGCAGAAAGGCTAGAAAAAGGCAGGGGGCATGGCTTGAGGCCACAGTCCAAGACATCATGATCGTATGTAACTCCAGAGGGTGGGCTGTTGGTTTTATGTGGAGTCGGTTCTTCTGGAAAAAGAAGGGTCTCTTTAAGACTATAAATATTATTACAGAAGCTGAGCAATCATGGATTCAAAAAAATGCATATTTATAAACTGGTTGTGATCTGATATTAGCTTAATATTTGTTTAACTCTTTAACTGCAGTTAATGCTTGTGAAAAGTACTGGATTAACAGCCAGGGAAGCTCAAGTGCTCAGAGCAGGCGCAGCATGGACAGAAGCCCTGCAAACACCTCCCCACTGCCTGAGCCTGACCTAGAGGGATCACCTGGAAGGGCCAGCAGCATGCCAGCCTCTCTGCCCATGTCAGTGCTGGCCCTCCTGCTCTTTCTGCCAAAGACACCCCTTGGAACCAAAGAGGGTGCTGTGACTTCGGTCAAATTTTGTCAACTAGGAGCTGCGCTGAGACCATCACATGACAAAATCACCTCCAAACAGGTCTATGTGAAACCAAAAGGGTTGAGGAACAGCTTTTGGTGAAGGGAGAAAATTCTTTCTTACACAGCCAAGCCCCTCATGAAACCAAAGCTGAGCTCAAGCTCTTAAATTAAGAAGTCAGTTCTGTGTGATGATTTGTTTGGCTGCATATCATGTCAGCAAGTTTTGGTAACAGGTTTCACATGAGAATATGCCAGATGATCAGAAAACACATTCACAAATACTTGCTAGAAGAGAGACAGAAATGATCCAGCCCTATGGTTACAGGCACTCGCGTTCCAACTCCAGCCCAGGTGGCCAGAGAGGGATTATAAAATACACAATAACAGGGAAGTGTTCAGTGCCCTCCCCCCGGTGCAAAAAATCCCCAATTTTCAAAGATTCTCATCTTGCAAACTATCCCCAGGCTGCAGAGCACAGGGCTGATTCCAGGCAGCACAGAATTCCCACCAGCACCTCTGAGTCCAGTTCTGCCCTGGTCCCAGCACCCCATCAGGTATTTAATGCCAGGAGCATCCAAGAGATGGAGTCATGCCAGGCATCCCCAGGACAGACCATGTACATCAGCTCCTGGGGCTTCCCCAGCCTGGGAGCTAAATAATATTTGTCATCACACAACAGCATGCAAAGTACATGTCTTTAAAAGCTTTCAATGTATCCAGCAGGAAATAGGTGAAACAGCTCCATAGTTTGGCACTAATTCACACTATCTGTTCACAGGTCAGGATGCATCACATGCAAAGAGGGTTTCATTTAAATAACTGTTCCAGCGTTTTCTCTAACTCCTACATGACATGAGGCAGCATTTCCCATATGAAAATAATATGAGACACAAAGCCACGTAGGAGCTGACTGTGCTTTCTGCAATGGCTGCAAAAGTTTATAGTGAAACTTTTACACACAAAGAGATTTTGACTGAATTTCAGGGGGCTTCTGTTTGTTTTCAGGAACTGCTGGGCCTTTGTGTTTAGCAGGAAACCCCAAGAGCCGAGCAAACAAACCAACACACAGAATGCCTGTGACAGGAGGGGACATGCACAGGAGAGTCCAGCCTGCAGATTTCTTAAGGTTCCCTCTGGCTTTTAATCCCAGCACACAGCTGTTCTGGGGATGGGAAAACACCAACGAGTAACTGAATTCTGAGACAAGCATATTTTTAGCATCGTTGATTTCAGAGCTTTGGCACTCACAGGAATAGTGTGTCATCCCCATCACTCAGAGCTGACACATCAAGCCTAGATATTGATGCTGAGATTCACTTTGAACAGAACTCGTCACGCCTTTGGCACCAGCAGAGTAACACACCAAACATCTCTCCCACCGCTCTACGGACAACCCCCTGGTTTCAGCTGATGCAAGGCAGCAAAACTAGCACCAAACACAGGCCTGATGCCAGGGCTTGAGCAGGATTTGTGCTGTGACCAGCAATCCCAGAAAAACTCTCCAGGCTGAACTGCTTCACATCAAGGAACAGGCGACCCTTCCAGTTCCCCATTCAACACACCCACACCCAAAGCAGCCCCTACTGTACACATCAAACTGCTTTACCTGTGCCAGATACTCAGACAGCAGGTAAAGAGTTAAACCTCCTCAGAACACAATCAGCAAAGCCAGTGTAGGTAGATTCACATCGAAGGGTATGGGAAAAGCAAGCATGTATTTGTATGTGTAATTTTTAAAGTCTTCTGAATCACAACCTCCACCACCACCCACAGCGTCTGCCCACTAAAAACTGGGCTTTAGATAACCTATATTTTCTTTGCTTGTCCCTGTAATACTGTGCTTAAAGGAGCACTTCCACCCTTGGCATTCACCCTCCCAGAGGATCCACGTTCCAGATATTAACGACAATGCTTACAACGCACAACAGGCTGCAGCGTGCCCTTGTCTTCATGGGCAGAGCCCCACAGAGCTCTGGGTCTGCATTGGGACACCCACAGCCTCTGGACAGAAACAATATTTACTTTCCCCCCCCATGGTAAATCATCAGTAAAGCAGGACCATGGGCAAAGCTGCAGACAAAACCTCAGGGAACAGCTCCAGGCAGCGATGCCCGGGGTTGTGGCTGCCGGGCCTGACTCATGGGCACGGCTTCGCCAGGAGCCAGGCTTGGGGGCTCGGGGGATGTCCCAGCCGAGTGCCAGCCCTGCACAGCTCCAGGGGCACAATGAAGTCACTGTGTGGCTGCTGCTGCTGCTGCCCACGCCGCTGACATCACGGTCTGTCACGACAGACACGACAGTGATGCTACACGAAAGGCTCTGACCTCACTGGGCAGGGAGAAGGGGCAGAGGGGTGAAGCGGCAACTGCTGCTCTCAGAAATAAACAGCTCTTGCATCAAAATCAGGAGAAATCCTGCTTTTTACTTCAGTAGGAGGGACTGCCTACTCCTCTCCCGGCCAAGCTGGCTAAGGCAGGCTGGGGTGAGGAATCTGTTCCAGGAGAGGACAGACCAGAGCCAGCATCCCACCACCGTGAGTTTGCCTTTGTAAAACAAGCTCCTGCGTTTGAGAGGGGGCAGACAGGGAGAGGATGTCCCCCAGAGGCACAGGTTTGGACCCAAGGCTCTGACACCTTCAAGGGTTCACCCATTCCTGTCCATTCATTCCTAAGTAATGCATGCCACAGCACAGACTGAAATAGCAACGGGCTGCCCCCTGCACTGCTTTTCTCATGGACATCTCAGCAAACAGCACTACAGCCTCAGCACAGCCAGTTACAGCACTTCCCCATCTCCCTTCACTCGGGAATTTCCCAGCCTGAGGTTTCACTGCTGAATCACCCTCTGATTCAGTACCAAAAGATCCTTCTGGTTTGACAGGGGGTTAAAAGAAAGTGAGTTTCTCACCCAGGCGGCACTGGCACCTTTTCACATTCTCTGTCAGCTTTACGGTCAGCAAACAGCCTCCCTGTGTCACTCAAGTCCCTTGCCTAGCGCAGTCTGAGCCCCAAGCCCTTCAGGATCCCACCCAAACTACCTCCAACCCACCAACTCTCACCCCCCGCTTTTTGCCACAGCCTTTACCCACTTGCTGCTTCACAAGACCATCTCTCTCTCCACAACAGGGAAGGGAGGCAGGACCCCACATGCTACTATATTGCAAATAACCAACCTGGACAGACCCAGAAAGGGTGCAGACAGTCCCCCAACCTTCTGGAAACTGGGCAATCTCCCCAGGTGGGAACCCTCAGGAGGGCCCTTAACGACCCAACAGTTAAATCACAGGTGGAAGAGATCAAGGGATTTAAGTTTCGACTCTTGACTTATTAAACTCCTTTTCACACACCTGGGTCCTGCCAAACTCCAGAGATTGCCCAAGCCCAGGACCACACCAGAGTGTGCAGGGGTGGCTCTTTCAGGGCCACCCTCTCCTGCTCTAAAACAAGGCAGTTACTTCAAAGTCATCCAGCCAGCCAAATGTGACCTTGCCAATTAGCATGAAATTAGGGAATAAAAGATCACCCAAGCGACTGCATTCACATTCCATGCTGGGTTTATCCAAACCATCATCTAGGAAAAGCTAAAGATAGACACGTGTGGGACAAAGCAGCCAAGGGAGGGCAGCGGCTGAAGTTTGGCTTTGACCTCACATCCTCTTGCTGCAGTGCAGCTCCCGGGATTTAAAGGGAGTTCCTTATTTGCATAAGAGTCGATTTTTTTTTTCTCTTAATTAACTTGCTCATTGTCATTTGAAGGGGCCAGTGCAGAGCTTTTCTGCATTTTTCAAAAGCCGGGCTGTCTGTTATTTACGCAAACTGCTTGGAAGCGCCAAGTGAGAGCTGGTTTCCTGAGTGAAATCTGGAATTCTCTGTTCGATGTGCATATTTGTTTCTTTATGGCAGTGCTGAACACTGCCTCCTGTGTTCCTGAGCCAGGACCCAGCTGCATGCACTTTCAGTTTTTTCCCTTTTAATAACTTTGCATCTGGGAGAAAAAAAAAATCAACCAGGCAAATTATACAGGGCTTGACACCTACAAGACGTGGCAATGTCTCTAGGAGCCTGGCTACGTACAAACAAGCATTTAGAGGAACATTAATATTTATGGATGCTCTCTGCTTCCCCTCTCTGTATTATACACACACAGACCTTGTAGATTTATATCACCACATGCAATGTAAGAGCCTGCTGAGCTACAGCAAGGGCTTGAGCCTACAAGAAAATACTCTCCTCCATCTGCATTCTCACCAGTTGTCTCAGAGCAGGATTTTGTCTGAAATCTTATTTAAAGATAGGTTTTGTTTGGACTTTCAAAATACCCCTCAGAAGATCAGCTCCCAGAAGGGTTAATCTCAAAAATTAAAAATTCTGTAGTAACTTTACCTGTCAGCAGATCATCACACAGTGACCACCACAAAATCATGTAAAGGGAGCTGCTGGAGTAAAGCAGCTTTTCAGTATTTTGCCTCTCACAGCGGCAAACAATAAATATTATGAAGAATACACAAACAGCGATCAGAACTTACTCGTCAGGGAGGCCAATTTGTAGGAGCTCACTTGGAAGTGTTCCTTACCTCTCTGTCAATCTTCTGCACTGATGAACACAGATATGCAACACCTGTCCCATCTGAAATCAGCTATAATTTGGGACACAACTAGCAACACCTGTGCAGGTGAAGCTCAAGGGAATGCAATCAACAGCTGGTTTACAAAGGAGGGACAAACCCCCCTCCACGGCCAAGTGAAATCCTCAATTCACTATACCAGCACGGGATACCTGCCCCGCCCACGCCCCCCTAACCGTGTTCACCTGGGGAGTTCAGCAGGTGTTTCTCATTTGCAAATGCTGACAAGATAATTGCTAATTAACACCTGGCAAGTCAGGGTAAAAGGCACAGGGAAAATGGCACTTTGAACAGCACTCCTGCTTCTGGAAACGGCTCACTTAGAGAGGAATAGCTAATATTAATAAAATATTGACTGTAGGACTTTTATTTACCCTTTTTTTCCCTGCTGCTTTTACAGCAGGCCATGTTCCTGTTGTCTCAGGCACACATAAGCACTACTGAGTGCCAGCCGCTTTCAGCAAGGATATTTCTGGCATTCCCATGGCAACAAGTTGTGATACAGATCCTACTTCTAAAACACAAGTTTTGGCAGACTCTGCCACATCCCAACCTTTTAAAAAAAATTCTATCAGAAGTAAACTTTCATCCCAATTCATTCCTAGAGCCCCAAATTTCCTTTTTTTTTTCTTTAAAACCTCCTTTTAGCATGCTTACAGAGATTTGTTATTAGAGGACGTGTGGTGAGCAGTGGGTGGAGCAGCCCAGGCTGTGAGGACACCAGAGCCTCTTTCAAACAGCCTCCAAATGCAGGAACCAGACTGAAGTGCTGGGATTCACAGACACTCCTATGGTTTTGGTTCCACTTTGAATCCTCCTCTGAAAAGGCCTTGTTTTCCCAACTGCAGTTCAGACGAGGCCACAATCGCACATGAACAATGAGCATCATTTACCACCGGCATGTGGATAAAGTCCTTCCTCAAAATGTGAACATTTTCTGTCCTCATGTAAACATGCTTTAATCTTTTGTACATTAAAGGTCACGGATGTATACTGGATTGCATACAGACTCTAGCTGGTGTCTTTTCAAAGCCAGGGAGAATGTTCTCCAGATTACAATGCTGGTATATATGGTTGTGATTTTATTTTTTTTTATGCTAATGATTTCCATCTTTGGAACAAACAAAATTACTACTAATTATGGTTTCCAGTCGTTCAAATGTGGAGAAAGCAGGCTCAAGAAGGAAGTTACTTCTACAACAAGCATACACTGCTCTGCATTTATGTGGTTTGAAGATTAAACTTTCTACCTCCCACCTACGAACTATTATATTCTGTAGAACCTCCCACTTCAGGCTTCACAGCAGTGCTGTTTACTATAGAGATGGGAACAACTCAGCATCTGAAGCTTTCGCTGAGATTTAATGTCTTTTCATTAAAATCACTGACCTCTCCCAACGTGGATTTATTTTAGCACAGTTTGATCTACATGAAACCCTGAAAGAAAATTCAGCTTTGTTCATCTGATGACATTAACCATCCTCACTCAGCTTTGATGCTGGTGCACATCTGTATATTTAAACCAGGACACAAAGAGCGAAACTCACTAAAAACTCTGTTTCACTAATGATACCAAGATACAGGCCTCAAAGGTCTCCTCCTGCACTGTCACCAAGAACACAACATCTCTCTTCAGATGCCCTAGAGAAATGCCCCCTCTCCACTGTGCAGAATCAAAATGAATGTATCTTAGAAGCAATATCCCAGTAATTCATTCCTCTGGGTCCTCTCTCTTTCGCCTTCGTCTGGTTTACACAAATCTGTATTTTATGGGTAAGGAAGTATCACTTCTTAGTATCATCAATCGATAGAATTATCATTTAGGAAGTCAGGGAGCACTTTGCACAGTGCTTTCAGTATTACAGCATAAGCTTAGAAAAGTAGAAGAGTCTGCAAATCTTTCTTAATTTTAACTTAAGCTTACGGTGTTTGGACCCCAACTGGAAACTACATCTGCCCAGCTCCCATCCAAGCAGGATGCTCAGGCTCATGGCAGGTAATTAATTCCTCAGGGCTTCAAGCCCCAGTGCTCGAGCTGCCTTTTTGAGTTTCCAGAGCATGCACTAGCACCATGATGACAGTGATGATGGTCACAAGGCGAGCTGAGCTCCTCTGCTTCGCCTCTGGCAGCAGCGCTCGCTCCACTCCCGGGTGCGCAGCTTTGGGAACAACAGGAGGTCCCCCTGCCGCTCCCCGACGCTGCGGCGCGGGATGGGGACCAAACCAGTGACCTTCCGCAAGCAGCTGCCGGGCAAAGCAGCCCCGCCGAACCCGACCCGCCCGGCCCTGCCCTGCGCCGGGCCCGCCAAGCAGCGCAGCGCATCTCATCGCATTTCATCTCATCGCATGGCACGGCATCGCATCGCACCGCACCGCCGACATCCACCGCCCTGCCCCGGGCTGGGCAGGGCAAGGCAGGGCAGGGCAAGGCAGGGCAGGGCAGGGCAGGCCCGGCGCTGTCCCCCGAGGAGCTGCCGAGCCAGCCCAGCCCTCGCAGCCCCCGTCGGGGCGCGGCCGCGGCTCCTCCTCGGCGGCTCCTCACCCACCTGCGAGCGGCTTCACG
>JAWWMO010000055.1:13593821-13624601 GCA_035047845.1 Dendrocincla fuliginosa | reverse complement strand
CCCCGGCCCGGCCCCCCGGGACCCGCAGGGCCCCGCGAAGCCGCTGCGGCGCCCCGAGCCCCCGACCTGGGCAGGCGGCGGAAGGGTTAAGCGGCCGGGTTAGTCAGCGAGACTCCTGGGGTGATGGCTTGGAAGAGGAGAGTCCCCCTGGCTGGAGTTTAAAGGAGGCTCCTCCAGACAGAGTTGTACCGCCGTGGCGGAGCGCTTCGAACCAAAGCAAACCTAAAGCCAGTCCAGTGCCTTCCCCGAGGGACTTTCTCGCCATGAACCCGCTCCTGCCCACCCAGCCTGCGATCGGACAAACCCCCGGGCCGGGGAGGGACCTGCCGAGCCCCGGGGAGGGGAGCGCACAGGGGGCACACACAGCACACACACAGCAGTCAGACCCTACCTTGATCCATAGACCTCATGATGTGGTGGTAGTGTACGAGCCTGCAGGCAGTTTCTCGCTGCATCAGGAATTAAAAAAAAATAAAAATCAATAGCACGAAAAAAATTTTGAAAAAATTTAAAAAAAAAAAAAAAAGGAAAAAATTCTCCTTTAAACCATGTTCAACCAGTGCCTCCCGGACAGAGGGAACCCCTCTTGCTCGCCTCCTCAAGTAAGTGTTTGGAGGTGCAAAGAGGGATCCGAACTGGGCTGAGCTTGTTCCTGAAGTGAAGTCAGTTCTCTGCTCTGAGATGAGGGTTACTAGAGAGGGAAAGGCCACTTCCTTCCCTGCTCCGAGTGTTTATAGTCTTTGAATGCTGTAAAATAACGGGATTCCCTCACTGTTTCCTCCTGTTTATCCCAGTGCCATGGAAACCCCTGGATCGCCTCCATCTCCCAAACTGAGGGCTTTCCTGCAACTTCACACTCAGGAATCCATGACGTCTCCCAGCTCCGGGCCAAGGCAGCTCTGCGGCTTTCTCAGTCTGCAGCACAAGCACTTAATTGTTGAGCAGAAAGTTAGAGAGCGAGAAAGAAAGAAATATGGATGATGTTAAAAATCCCAGTGTGTGCTTTTTAAACAAAACTTGCAGGAACTGCAAAGCCTTTCAAAGCAACAGGGCTTCTGTGCAGAAGTTTTCCTTCTTCCCAGCAGAGACAAGCTCGGGCTCCTGCTGCTTTTACCTTTGAATAAATCATTCAGAAAAACGAAGTCCCCAGCTTATATTTATGTCTTTTAAATTCACCAGCACCCTATTAATACCCATCTTGTTACTGGCACAGGTTTTGAATTTTAATTACCATTGGCTCAATTCTTCATACAAAGACGAAAAATTAAAAATCGGTGTATTTGTTTAGTGGTGTTTCACAGACCTCTCTGTGTTCCTATTTTTAGATCAATTTAGAAGAGAGAGGAGCAAACCCATGGATTTCCACTGATACACGTGGACCTTAGCAAGAATGAAATAGCCAAGGAAGCCTCCGAAACCAAGACAACCCGTGTATGTTTACACGTCCTATGTATAAACAGGAAAATAAAGCAAAAGAAAACAGGAAAATAAAGTCAGAGATGTCATGAACTGCGGCTGCCTCACAACGTATAGCTTTCACTAATGTGTTCAGGAGCATCTGCCTCTCGGGTCGGTGCTGGGCTCAGGATCTGCACTTGCACCGAGTTTTTCCAGCAGGGCTGCAGAGGTCACACACACAAGCGATGCTCCGGGGCGGGTGGCTGCTCTGCCGCCCCTCGGCGTGGCCGCCGGGGTCAGCCGGAGCCCCGGGGTGAGTCACGGCAGCGGGACTTGGCCGGGCTGCGTGCGGAGGGGTGCCTGGCACACGCTCCGCATTTCCATTTTTCACTCCCTCACTCCCCAAATCGCCTCGAAGGAGGTATCGCAATCAAACTTTCTGCTTCTCGGGTTTGTTGTCCTGCAGGCTAGCAACTGCAGGCAGCCCGGGGAAACTCAGCGCACCTCACTTTCCTACCCTTTGTCATCCTTGGACACGTCGGGGCGGAAATACCTTCCCCAGCCCCGCGGGCCCGTTATGCAACCGAGTGCCCCGGGGTGCGGGGGAGCCCCGTCCCGGAGACCCCGCTGCCCTCAGCTCCCCCCGGAGCCCCCGCAGCGAGTCCCCCCTCACACCCCGCCCGGGCCCGGGGTGCCCTTTTCCTCCCCGTCCCCACAGGGCTGGGCACCGACCCCGGCTGCGCCCGTCGGGCCCGGCCGCTCTCCCGTGAGGGGAATTCCTGCCCGAGCTTTGCGAAGGGCGGGGAAGGACCCAAAAGTTGCACTTGACCCTCAGACTTGTACCTGGAGGCTTTGCCCGTTCACAGCCCTCTCAAGGAGCAGCTTCGAAGCCCTTCGAAGCGAGAAGATCCCTCAAAGCCCCCGGCGCTGCCCCAGCTGCTCCCGGTGCCAGGCGGGACGCCGCGGTCCCCCGCCCTCAGCACAGGTGACACACCTGAGGCACCGGCGGGCCCCGTCGCCCCCACCGCTGCCCTCAGACACGGAGAACACAGAACCACCTGATTCCCTTTGGAAACGGGCAAGGGGAGCGAAGGCTGCTGCTCTGCTTGGAGAGCAAAACGATTTTTATGACATATTAGTCGGGAGAAATAAGTAATTAACGCAGCTTGCACCCCTGCCACCCGAACTCCTCACCGCGGTTCTAAGCAGCCAGCCCAGCAGCCCTCGCTGGAATTGCACTGGGAAAGGCGAGGAAGGGAACTGGGGCAGGGCTTTGGGTGAGGGGGCCGTGAAGGAGAGCTGGGAAGGGGCGAGCCGGGGGCCCCCACACGGGCCGGGGGGCCGAGGGCAGGCGGCGCTGCCAAAGGGTATCCCAGAGCGAGCGGAGAATGGGCGATCCCCACGGAAAGCTCGGCCTCCTCCCACGCGGAGCTGCCGCGGGGGAGCAGCCCC
The DNA here is from genome assembly GCA_035047845.1 of Dendrocincla fuliginosa. Lineage (NCBI taxonomy): Eukaryota > Metazoa > Chordata > Aves > Passeriformes > Dendrocolaptidae > Dendrocincla > Dendrocincla fuliginosa. Next base: position 13,621,751 of record JAWWMO010000055.1, on the reverse strand, counting down.
GGCCCCGCGGTTTTGGGCACACAGGTTGGCTGCCCTAGGCTGCCCCGTTTAAAAATACAATGTCTTTCTTTTAATAGCTCGGTTTGATCGGCTCCCGCTAGTTCACATGACAGGGTTTTCCTAAAATATCTTCTTCCACTAAGTTTTTTCCAACTTAAAACTGCTGAATCCTGCTACCCAAATTAAACTCAGTGCAAAGTGAAAAAAAAATAAATAAATAAAGAAGTGAAAGAGGGCTGGCGGCTGCCTCTGGACTAGCATTCCCCAAAGCAGCATATGACACAACTGTAAGATTTCCAAGGCTTTTGGAGAGTTCAGCGAGAGAATCGTGTCCTCCACTGGCTGCAGCTTCCCCGCTGAGTTAAACTTTCCTGACGGAACCTTTCTCCATCTGGCCGCGGCTCCAGCGCGTTGTGAGCGGCCGCGGAGGAGAGGGGGATGTAGTTCAAGTCTTATATAACTGTGCAGGCTGGATGCGGGGGCAGAGACTTTCCCTAGAAACGAGAGATTTTTATATATATATCGTTATTTTTAGCTTCCTTTTTCAAAGGAAGGCCAAATACCTCCGACTTTCCTTTGCTTTCTTATTTTGGTATCACTAAGGGATTATATTTTTGGAGGCAAGGAGCTATTAATAGCTAATATTTTTAGCTATTTATTCCCTCTTTAGGAGAATACTTCCTCTTCCTTTTAGGGGCACATTCTGGACAGCATCCCTACCCCAAAAACAGACCCACCTGCCCCCCATGCCCATGGCACTCTCTGGGATTTGCCAAGAGGATGCTGTGCTTTGGGCACAGGGGAAGGGGTGCATCTCCTGGTGCTGGCGCTGACCCCAACCAGCTCCCTGGCTCAGGGGATGGATTTGGAAGCTGAACTTGTCCCCGGGAATAGCCCGGCTGGCCCTCACCACTGGGCTCCCAGCCCAGGAGGCCGAGTGAGGAGCTCCCTGCCCAGCAGAGCAGAGCTGCAGGCGACCAGGCAGAGTGGCAGCCGGCCTGGGGAGCTCAGAGGGATCTGGGGAATGGGGATCAAGGGGGTCCCAGCCCCGGGGCCATCCCTGACTTCCCCTGGCAGCTGCTCCCAGCATCGCCCCACACTGCCTGCTAGAGGATGAGCCTCCCCACCCGGCTCCTTGCAGGCAATTGGCAATAAAAAAAGATTATTTTTTAAAATTATTATTATTTCTCATGCTCTTCAGGAGATAAGGCATCAAGGCTTCCTGAGGATGTGCTCTCAGGCCATTGGGGCAGCTGCCTGGATTTTATCATCATAGACTTCATGGAGACATCTCTGTTTTCCACTTGCAAAAGGTATTTCAGTCTCACAGCAACAATAAGTGTCTTTGACAAAAGCTCCTCACTCTTCCAAAGTAAATACTGCTCTCCCCAGGCTGCCCTCACACACAATGCGCTCCCACACGCCCGAGATGTGGAGCAGAGCAGGGCCTGGGCACCAGATTCCCACACTCTGGCTGTGTCCTCACCACACCTCTCAGGGCTCCAAGGTCCTCCACACGGACCCAGCAGCTGCCCAGCTGCAGCTCAGCCAGCTCAGGTCATGCAACCTGGCACCTCCCTCCCTTTTCTGAGCTGTCCCAGAGCATCCTGACTGCATGTTATCAACTCAGGCTTATTTCTGACAATGCGCTTTTCTAAATGACATGTTCACTCACTCAATTAAGTTACAAACGGAGAGTCTGATCTTGTAATGAGCTCCACGTGGCCCAGGGAATCCACCCACATGGAGCTCTCCAGGACTGGAACTAGAACTGCTTGAATTTTTCCCAAATGAAAACTAGCTTTTCATCTACAATTGACAGTTCTGCTTTGGGGAGAGATCTCCAACAAACAGGCATGTGTGAGAAATGCCAATTCTTCTACTACTAGCCCTGGATTTTTAGCCCCATCAAAAGTTGCTACCTGGGAAAATCTCATTATTGGTCATATAGGATTAGAACTGGCTTGTGAACCTCCTTCCCTTTGCAAAGAGCAGGAGAAAAAGGGAGAGGAAGGAACAGCATGTGCTGTCCAAGGCCAGGCCGTGCAGGTCCACAGGCTGGCTCAGCCACAGCAGCTGCTCTGTCCAGTGCCCATCCCTGGGGCAGGGGAACACTGGGATTCCTCTGCTGCCTGCTCTGTTCAGTGAACCTGGACACAGCAGAGATCCTGTCCCCTACATTGCAGTTCCTACAACAACACAAGGAAAGAGCTGCTCCCTTTTGCACATTGCTCCCAGCTCACAGAATTTATGGAATGAGAATGGCATCATTAATTGTTATTCCCAGCTCATCTTCCCCTTCCAAGGAGTTACTGTAAAAAAGCAAGGTAGGAATTTGAAGAAATGCTTCAGACTGCAGGAGATGATGAGCACTCACCCCCAGCTGTTCCTTTTGGGTACAACATCCCCCCTGCCATGTGCATGTCCATGCACCAGTGGCTTCACAGTTCTCAGTATGGACCCTCCTCCAAGTCCCACAGAGCAGCATGAGCTTCTCCAGAGGGGCTTGGGGGGTGTTTGCAAAGATTTTGAAAGGGGAAGCACATCATGGTTGAATGTTAGTCCAGGACTGAGCAAACCCAGACCAACATGACTGTGAAACCCACCACACCCACAGACTACCTGGACTCAAATACCCACACCTGTTGACTCCTGGCTCAGGATTTTTTTTTCCACACCAATTCAGAGGGAATTGTAGTTTTGAGTGGTATTCTCGACAGCCTACCACCCGCTATCAGGGCACTGGAAAAATATGTGTATAAATTGATAGCATTAATTTCAGTTACTTTATGACACAAGTTGGTTTATTAATACTAAACCCATGAATTAATCAAGTTAGACACCTGTGCATTAGGTTCAAGATGGAAACACTGGTGCAGTCATTCATTATATCATATGATGGCTAAACTAAATAAAGATAATAAAGAAAGGTTATGACTGTTTAGAAAAGGTGGTTTTAGTCCTTTAATATCAGCACCAGGGTAAGGGAATCTGATATTATATCCTGAACAGAATTTATAATTCATTACTGGGGCTCTGGCCACACCCGGAAGCTAATCTAGAATTTCACACGTTTAATGAACTTCATACTTGAAATATGTGGTCTGTAAAATCTGATTTACACTGTTGTTAAAATAGCTGGTGCTTGAAAGAGAATATATTTTAAAGTATGTATTTGTGCACAAAGTTTGTTGTGTTTTCTTCTTCCTAAAAACCCCAAACCCAGTCATTAATTCACCCCAACACATATAAAACCTTCCCTACAGTGTAATTTCTATTGCAGTATTTCTTTCAGCACCTCAGATTTACTCGCTACGTTTCTTTAGGAGTAACTGCATCCACTTATACAAAGGGGCAGAAAGCCCCACCATGGAACCGTAGGCACTTCTCTCACTAAGCTGACTTGACAAGCCAGTTCATGATGGAGTCCAGGGTCTATAATTAGTCCTTACCTGCCACCACCATAAACCCCCTGCATTAGGTCAGTCCTTGCTTGGGCCATACCCTGCAATCCCGGCTCATTCGAGCGTGTCAGCTTTTTATTGGATGTTAACACCTGATATTTCCTCCAGGCTCTGGTTTTACTGAAGGCTTTGTGGCATTATGTTCTTCAGGGCTGGAATGGAAACAGGAGCTGAAAGAGAGAAGAGCCACGTAAATCACTGCCCAGCCCGGAATCCTGACAGTGAAAGATCACAAAGACACCTCGGCTGCTGGAGGAAATGGTTGTCATTCACAGGTGAAATACAAGAGGTTTCTTTCTCTTGAAGGCAATTTATGGTGAACATGGCACCTGGAAGAATTAGTTCCACACTTCTGTAATGACTCACAAGAATTCAGCTCGGATTTGAACAAAACCCAAGGACTGTGTGAGGGGGTGGGTGAGTGTGACCTGTTCATTTACACCAGCCACGTGTCTTCCACTGATACCAACAAAATGCTCCTGTTCCATCTCATTTGGGAAAGATTTTCTCCTCGTGGGTTAGTGTTGCAAATAGAGGTTTCACTCAGATAATTTGTTTTCTGGATTGTTCTCTGTGGCCACCATCCCTCGCCTTTCCTACAACCTTTCCAAGTGCTGTTTCTTCCCATGGCAGTTACAGCCATTGCTGCTGGAGCAGGAAAAGTGCTTCACTGAGACCATCACAGGGCATTTGATGTACCGGTGTCACTGGCAAATGCGTGGTTCTCGTTTTTAATAGGAATCCTGATCAATAACAATTTGCATCACTTTTGGGCAAGTGACAGGCTGGCGAAATCTGCCACTGCACGTGTGACACGTGCCCAGCCCAGCAGATGCAGCCCAGGACAGATCCGTGCCCACAGCACTGAAATGTAACCCCTCAGCACAGCTTTTGCAGAGCAGATGTGACACACAGGAGTGACTCTGCTGGAAACACGAGCACGGGACACCCCTGCTCCCAGGGCCCACCCAGGTGTGCTCCGGGGGCACTGCCTGAGCAGCACCCCTCGCTACAACCCACTCACCTCTTCTCGTGCCCTTAATTTATACTGGGGGCAATTCTCCTTTTACCCTGGTAAACAAGTTTCTGGATATGGTTAAGCTACTCAGAGTGTACATTTAAAATAAAATCTGTTTCACATAAAAGGACAAATGAGAATGACTATTACCCCCGTCTTTAATGCGCTAAATTCTTTTGCACAGATTGTTCTTGTTACTACTTCTTTCTGAGAGGGAATCTGAACAGCAGACAATATTCTTCCTTACGTGGACAATTCCAGCAAGCCAAGAGCGGGAGGCTTTAAAGTGGGAATGCAAGGATTTTAAAGCTCTTTTCTGTAACCCACTCGCTCAGTAACAGTCGGGTTTTAGGCCACAAAGGGAGGAAGAGCAGCAGAGGGAAGGACATTCATCTGAAGGCCAGATCCTGCAAGAGGCTCATCATCTATAACTTTCATTACAAGCTGCTAAAATCCAGAGATCCACCACGTAACCTAGAGAGCCCCACAGCACCCAGAGAGGTTTAAGGCCCACAAATGCAGCTCATGGCCTAAGGAAGGCACAGCACCAGCTTTGAAAGTGGTCCCGAACAGGTGCTGGAGCAGGACTGGGTGCTGCTGCCACACCCACGTTTTCCCTTGCTTACCTGTGCAGTTGCAGTGGTGCCTTTTTTTCAGCCAACACTGAGCTGCCCACACTGACACTCATCACTCGCACAGGCAGTTGCAGAACAGGGAGCACAGACGTGATTTGGATCCGCAGTTCCAGGTGGAAGATGGAAGAGTCCAGTGAAATGTTGGGACTGGGGTTTATCAATATTCCAGATCATGAGGACAGGGCTTTTTTGAAACCTGCAGTCACATTCCTAATTTCAATCCAGACGTCTGAATACTCTGTGGAATAAGTAATTTTCCTACAGGATTAACTCCAATATTTAAGATATGTAAAAAGTCTAACCATCAAAACAAGAATATTATTGCACATTCCATGCTCTGCAATGGACTGGGGGGAGAGACCAGACCACAGGTTCTCTCTGCCCCCATCTCCTACCTGTGAAAGGGGAGCAGGAGCAGTTTCTTTCCTCTAGCGAAGATTTACCCCAGCAATATTTAACACCACAGGAATGCAGGGGAGAAGGGCAGTGTAGGAGTGCAGCTGCCATGACCTGAGCCACCAGGAGGTGAAGACAGAGCAGGCTGACAAAGTTTTCTTCTCTCCAAATGGTTTATGGACCAGGAAAGCCTCTGTACAGTCCCACACAACATGCCAGGCTCAGGGCCAGAGTCAGACACCCAATTACAGCCAGCACCTATTCTTTCTTCTTTCTTTTTCAGAAGAAAAAGTTTTAAAAAAAGAGACACTCATGTATAATACAAGCCCAATTTGAAAAACAAGGCCACTTGCAGTCTTTGGTAAAGCCGGGGCTGAAAACTTATCCCAGGGTGCATGATCTTCCAAAAATCTGCCAACCCCTGCAGGGTTCAAACTCCTTGTATGACCACAGCCACATGAAGAATGAAATGAAACCCAGGGAGATCTTTGACATTCCTACTATTATGCAATGTTTGGGTGAAAAAAAAATTGCTGAAATTCTCCTTCCACTTCCAGAGTGAGTTTAGAAAAACTATTTCTAGCTTTTTTTAATTACATATTTCGCCATTAAAAAGAAACCATCCATAAATTAAAAGAACCACTAACTAGGGCTTATGTAACCCATTTAGAGTGGGAAATTGGTAACACTTGGGAGCAAAGTCTGTTCCTGTAATTTCTGGAGTCTACACCATTCATTTGATGTGTGGAAACATCACAAAAGTGGCTTATTTAATATTTGCACTAACTATTTTATAAAAAAAGTTCATAATGAAAAAGGGCATCTGTGTCCTATAGAATCTAAAATAAACACTTTCATAGATGTTTAATGATCAGAGGGATAGTTTATCACTGCTTTCATTAAACAGTCTCCCAAGTTAGAGATTTACTTTACCCAATTCCATTTTTAATTTTCTTCTTTTATGTGTTTATGGCTCTATTAGATTTTTGGTAGAAAACTGTTGTACTGTGTTCATAACCAACATTATGGACGTTTCCCCAGTGGAGAATATTCCACGTTAAACTCCTCTCCCCCATTCCTGACTCCGTGTGGGGCAGCCAGCCCTGGCCCTGGGACTGCTCTTGTGTTGAGCCAGTCACTAATCAAATGTTCGAGTGATGAGAACATTCCCAAAATAGCTGCTCCTATTGCATCACTGCTGTTCCAAGAGCAGCAAATCTCTGTTTCAAATGAAAGACCTTCTCCTAACTCACAGCAGGGTGTACCAGCAGGAAGGACCATCCTCTCCCCTCAAGACTGTGAGAAAACTGTTTCTAGGAAGAATTAAATGAAGCAGCTGTACACTGATCAGCACAAAACACTGACCATTCCCTGGATCTGCACTTCCTACACAGACAAGTTGAAGGGCCACAATGCAACTTGCCCTGTATGCTGACCATTCCATCTGAACACATCTGGGGCTGATCATGCCAGGACTAGCCAGGTGTACCAGACATGGATGAAGTAAAGAAGTTGCATAAAATTTATTTTTCCACCTTGTTTTACAACATTCCCTTTTAAGTTCTTACACATCTGCAACATATAACTCCACAGAACAATAAATAATTGGCATTCATATTTCTCTTGACTCAAGAGTATTTACACATTTTTTAACTAGATGACAGGTACAAAACATCGGCATCACAGTAAATACCATTTTGACACCAGAATCCATTTCCCCATTAAAAATTAAATTAACATTGATTTTTTAAACAATTTTAACAATTAAAAATGTTCTCAAAGGCATATAAGTACACAAGTTGTCATAGGCAGTAGTAATGGACCATATTGGCAAAGCTGTGAAACCCAGGATTTCATGCAAATCATAGAGTTTAATACTTATGAAATAAGTATATAATGTCAAATTTTATAAATTAATAATAAATAAAGGAACCCACCCAACTCACGCTGAATTGGGCACTGGACTGGCCCCAGCAGCTGCGGAGATGAACCCAATCCCACGGGAACAGTTCTGTGCACAGACCTGGGGATGGTGAGATCACATCCCTGGTTCAGGGCACTGCTTTGCCAACCAAGGATTTATGGTGCAGCAGAGGCTGCAGCAGCTTCCTTCAACAGACAAAGCCACAAGAGCAGCTTGAGGGATTCACACACCTCACTCTGGGGCTCCCTGACAAACCCAGCCCACCTCCAGCAAAACTTCCCCAGAGGATGAGAGAGGCTGTCCCAGCATTTCACTGTGATAGCTCAGGAGACCACAGAGAAACACCCTTGGTGCTGCTCACTTTGGCCCAGGCACAGCTGCAGCTCCCAGCACGCAGTTCTCAACCCCAAGGGGACACCTGGGATGTCACTCATCACTCCTCAGTCCAGTTCTGGTAAGACCCTGCATAGATTTAAGCTGAACAAAGAATGCTGCGTTTCCATCACACCGTGAGCTGAGCAAAATGAGTGTTTGCACAGTTGAACAGGACAAGCTCTATGGAGGAAACAAATCCAGAGTTAAAGGGGAAAAAGGGATGTAGAGGGTTGTGACACATATGGAATTACTGCAGAGATGCAAGAAGAGAACAGTGTGTCACAAACCCTCCACATTAACTCACCACTGCAGCAGCTCAGCACAGAGCACAGGGGCAGCCAGGGGAAGCAGGGGCACAAGGTGGACACACAGCCAACCCTGCAGCATCACCTGGAGCACAGTCCCAAAGTCAGAGTTAGATATGAACTGCTGCAGTACATAAGCCAGACAAATAAAAGAATAGGAAGAACACTAAGGCTACAAACAAGATACTATACAGAAGAAGGAAACAATGCTTCACTCCCCAACAGTATAAATTATGAGCTTACTAGAGAAAAAGATTAAATTTCCAGCAGAGAATCCATTTATTCCAATGTACAGTAAATATGAACTTCATATTTATATGAAGTATTAAACTTTGCTTTTAAAAACATTTTTAAATAACTTAAGAGAAATAGATTGCAAACATAAAGTGCTAAACTTGAAAAATAGAAGCATTCCTCTTTCCTGCTGTTTGTTAGATGGCAGTTTTAGTTTTCTGATTGCTTTTAAAAATTCAGTGTGTATCCAGACAAATTACTTCCTGCATTTACAACCCTGTGCAAAAACACTAGCTGCAAAGGAATATAATCTGCACCCAAAACACTGCTATAGATCAATTCCACTAAATATGTTATTAAAGTTATGATTCAAGAAACATAAATGAAATCACAGTTCACTCCCTTTCTTGGTGTAAGTTAATAGTTTGCAAATATGGTCCACTCACTGTAAACTGTAGTGACTTCAGGAACCAGTGACCTCTCCCAGCTCCACATCTCCACTATTTACACACAGCAGCGTGGCACTGGCGCTGCTGCAGGACACTCAAGCACTGACACGCACGAGAAGGGACAGGGCGGGTGCTCAGGGTGCTCACCACAGGGATGGCACTGCTCACTCCCACGGGGCCTAAAGAAAGCCCTGGGTTTTGGACTGAAACCTACTGAAACTGGATTGGATACTGAGAAAAAATCCTGCCCTGGGAGGGTGGGTAGGCCCTGGCACAGGGTGCCCAGAGAAGCTGTGGCTGCCCCTGGGAGTGCCCAAGGCCAGGCTGGACGGGGCTTGGGGCACCCTGGGACAGTGAAAGGTGTCCCTGCCCGTGGCAGGGGTGGCACTGGATGAGCTTTAAGGTCCTTCCAACCCAAACCACTCTGGGATTTTGTGATTCTATGAAATGCTGCCTGGGGGCTCCAGAAGAGCAGCAGGGCTGACACTGACCAGGAGCTGTAGCAAGTCACAATAAAGACAATATTAAGGATCTTTTTGGCAAAGTGACATCATTCACAAAAGGCTGTTAAGCCCAGCTCCCCCCAGATGGGCTGGTGAGGCACTGCTTTTCCCCCACAACACAAATCACTGGGAATACTGGATTGCTAGGTCTTTTCCCAATGTGAACTTGAGCATCAAGTAAGTAGAAATGTATATTACTACTACTTTTAGGAAAAAAATATTAATATGAAAAGGTGAATGCTAAGAATCAGCTTTGCTTAGCTATTAGGGTGTTTCTGAGGGCAGTTGCTGTGTATCAGGACTTCAGACCAGAGCTTAGTCAAAAGACTGACACAAAAATAAAAACATTGAGTTAAAAAGTGCTTTTTGTCCTTATTCCTGGAGGATTTTGAAACCTAATTTTTTTAATCAAGAGGGTTTCCCCTACATGAAACAAGAAGCTCATACAGACTTGCACCTATCCCTGACCCCAAGCCATGCATGTTATAAAGCACATCCAATTTTTCTCTAAAAGTTCTGGAACTTGCCTCCCCTCCCCTTTGATATTTATTCACAGGAACTAAGAGCAAGGAAGGCAGGTCAGGTTGTGCAAAACATTCCCTGGAGCAACTGCCACACATCAACCACACAAGCCACAGCTATCTTAGATCTGAAAATCCGAGACGCACCACTACGGGCCAACACAGACTCTTTTAGAACAACATTCCCATTTTCCACCAATTTTCACATCAGACCTTTTAATGCAGCACTGTGCTGCTTGAGACAGTGAATGCCTGTAGCAATGGCAGCAGAAGCTGGCAGACCTTTAAAGAGGTTCAGTGGGACACAGAGATGACCCCAGAGCTGGGTCACCTCACGGCAACACAGTGGCCCTGACCTGGCAGGGTTTCCTTGTGAGGGGAGAAGGGAGCTCAGCTCTGGGCTCTGCCCTGAGATCAGAGAAGGGAGCTCAGCTCTGGGCTCTGCCCTGAGATCAGAGAAGGGAGCTCAGCTCCGGGCTCTGTCCTGAGAGAGCAGAAGGGAGCTCAGCTCTGTCTCTCCTATGCAGCCAACTCCCAATGGTGCCAAGCAGTGCCAGCTCCAACCATGGTTTTTATGCTGTGGGAACAAGACAGCAAGCAACTAATTTAGCCCAGACTAAACAGCCTTTAGATGAGGATGGCTGCCACTAAAAGCTCATCCATATTTGATGCGGGAACCCAAATCTAAAAGGTTCCTGTAACCCTCTGTCCTTCTCCAGAGAAGCCCAAATATGCGTTCCTTTCCTCCTGGTATTATAATGTGGGCCAAAGTTAATTATAAAAACAGAACTCACCGAGTTTAATTTTTGAAAATTAAACATACATAAATTTGCTCTGCACACAAGCCCAATGCCATTGTACAAACCCACTCCTGTGATTCAAGTTTGGTTTTTAGAGCAAAGCAAGTGCAAGGTTCCAAAAGTGCCTCTCTGCAGGGAGTATGTCATTAACAACATCCACCTAGGAGTGCCTCGGCTTATTTGCAGCTCATCCTCACAGCTTCACCCTAACAGGAAACAGATTTCATGGAGCTGTGAGGAGTAGCAGCTCTGTGACCTCTCCTTTCAGTCTCCAAGGATTCAAGACACGTCTGCCACATTGTCTGCAGAACACTACGAGTCTCTTCTCACGTTGTCGACACATTTCAAGTATGATCAACTGCAAATTTCTGTTCCAAGGAGGATTTGCTTTAGTTTAGATAATTTTCTCCTACACAAATAAATACAGAGTAAAGCTATTATGTCACCAGCTCCTTTTAACAGGAAGCATAAAAGCTAAACAAAACTGAGTTTCCTCATTCTGGACTATCATTTCTCTGTATTTATCAATGGCTGGATACCTCCAAAATCACTGGGGTGACATTTCAACTGAAGGAACCTCTCAACCACGCTCGGATTCTCAAGTGTGTGTAGATCCGACATGCTGGAGCCCTGTTCTGGAAACAGCATGCCATAAATCAGGACTCAGCTGTCAGCATACAGTGCATCACCTGCATTAAGGGATTTCCAAGACGTAAAAAGAATGTAACTACTTAAATCAAAAAGACAAATAATATAAAACAACATAACAAAATGCAAAGAACAGCACAGACACTTAAAAAAAGTCACTTAAAAATTGTCAAATGTAAATCCCAAGGTCATTTAGCAGCTTTCACAGACTTTTAACCATGCAAGAGAAACCCATCGCCATCACAGTTACATGCATTTGACCCCAGTCAAGTGGAACAAAAGTGACAAGAACTGGATGGACTAACAAGTGCCTCCACTCTCAGAACACTCCCTTTTATTGTTAGGTTTCTGTTCAGGCAGTTGTGAAGTCTTTTTCAATAAAGCAGCAGGTAACAGAGATTACCACATGATCCAGATGCAAATATCAGACGTACTGGTTATAATAACTGCAGGGTTTTGTCTCTCAGCCTGGTCTGTCTCTGGGGTGCAGGGAGAGCAGCCCTAGGACGTGAGCTTCGAGTAGCTCGGCGGAGAAAACCTTCGTCTCAGGTACTTGAGGACGTAGAGGGGAAGGCAGCTCACCAGAGTGATGACAGTGACCTTCCACAAGAATGACAAGGTTGCAATGAAGTAAACATCTGTGTAAGGGAAAGAGCACAAAGTCAGCCAAGCTGGGAAGTTCATGCTGGGAAAAGATGCTGAAAAGGATCTACCAACACTTCTTTCTGCCTGTGGCAGTGCGTTGGAACTAGATGATGTTTAAGTTCACTTCCAACCCAGGCCATTCTGATTTTATGATTCTTAAAAGTGCCTCAGTTCAAAGCTCATACGAGACCTGGTTCCCACTCCTCTGTCCTTCTCTTCCTCAAAAGATTCAGAACCATGCAGTGCAGAGGGCTGAACGGGCTGGGACTCCTCACAGGTAACTGCCCTCACATACCCACCTGAAACAGGCAATGCTAAGCACTGCTGGTCTGGGAGCTGCCCTCTGCTTGGCTGGCAGCCCAGCAAACACATCTCTTGACTCAAAATACCTCAGAATCTTTGCAAAAACCATCAAAGCCTCGTTCAAAATGGAACTGGTATAACCATATGCAAGAGAGACAGATCTCACCCATTGGGATGTTACCCTGCTTGTCTCCAGAGTTAGAAAGAGCTTTATGGAAGAAGTAGTGACATCTTGTGGTTCCTGAATGAACATGGGAACAAACCCTGTGGATCTGATATTTGCAACTAGACAGTTACTGCCAGAATCTGGAATTCCTCACCTTTTTTCCTCTAGCCAGGGAAAAGGATTAGCTCTGCTTCAGGCAGCTAAAAAATCACCACCAACCAAACCCAAAAGAGAAGGCCCCAATGAACAGATGAGAGAAGGTAAGTTTTAGAAGGAAGTTCCTTCAGCGAGTCTAAATCTTTCAATCCAACAGCAGAGGCTTCAATCTGTAATCTCAAGTTGAATTCCTATATGGAAATAAAGATCACTGGTACATGAGACAGCTGATACGTGGTGGAGCTCAAAGTATGGATGAGATTCACTGGGCAGCCCAGTCTGCTGACCACCTTCACCTCCTCTAGCCTTCTGCAATAAGAAGGAACCATAAAATATCTTTCAAGTGCCTTCAAATCACACAGAGCTTATTTAGTACCACTGCCATTGTCCCTATTGTTGGCTTCATCAACAGCCTTTAGCTCAGTTCAGCTCTTTGCAGTCCTGTTTACCCTCCCCAGCCCATGACCTGACTGGAGGGAAGCCTTTAAGCTTACCAATAAACTCGTGTAAGAAGACCAGGGACGCTATGTAGCAGGAGAGACTGAGCAGCTCAGCCACTATCATGAGCCAGTGCCACGTCTGGATGGTCAGGGCCACCATCAGTAACTCGGTGAGAATCAGGGACGTGAAGGAAATGGCAACAATGTGGACAAATTCGGATTCAAAGAGGAGAAGTGCTCCGTACATGATGATGCTGCCTGCAAGGGAAGGGAACATCTGGGGATTTGAGTCAAACACCAGGCTAAGCTCTAAAACCCACTGTTAGATCTTGGAAAGGCTGAAACATAATCATATCTTGAGACTGTTTTTCATGAAACCTGATGAATGTAATGACAACAAATCAGTTACTATTTAGGAGACAGAACTGATGAGAAGACAGGGAAAAGTTACAGCAGAGGTACCCAAACTTTTAACAGTCTCTCATATTCATAGACACATGGAGATAGGAAATTAATACATGCTGCTTTGGCAACTGGAGATCTCTAACATCAGGAAACTCTATCCTCCCAGAAAAGCAGTCGGTCACTACTCAGAAGCTAAAATATATCAAATTCTTCTAAAACCTACTGCATTGCCTCAGTGCCAAGACGTAAGCAAGGTGCTGAAAAGCTCCGTGGACACAAGTGAGCCTCTCTTTGCACTGCCTGGGCCAAGACCTGTCCCCTCTGCCCTTCCCCTCAAAGGAGCACACATAAAGCTCTGCTAACGAGGCATTGTTCGTGCTCCCATTCTGGAACACTCCCGGCCACCTGCACAAATAACTCATGTTAGCAGCATGAGTAATCCACACCAACATCCATCACACGGGGAAGGGAAAACCTGCGAGGGACTGCAGCTCGAGCCACAAAGTTCAAATCCAGCTGTGAACTTTCCAAAATTTAGGGCTGCTCAAGTTTTTGGTCAGGCTCATCTCTGCTAGCAACCAGCCCAATTGTTTGGCCCGCTGTTTTCTGGTTATTGAACACATCACTAGTGAAGTCACTTTAACCAAACACTGTAACCAGATAGTGGTCTTAGCTCAAGGAGGAATCTTTCCCTCGATGCATCACCCTCTGGCTTTAGCTGTCCACCACTTGGGAGTGTTCTAGCAATGCCTTGGCTTTGCCATCGTGTTATTCAGCACCAGAAGACCACGATCCCTGTTGTGGCACTGCACTGAGACAGATTTCAGAAAATAAAGCTAACAGATTTTGTATTCTTGGATTCACTCCCTGCTGGGGATGGCAATATCAATTAAATCCGTAAGAACTACTTGCTTATTCTGACCCATTGTTCTTACTCTTGTTGATAAAGGAGCTTTGGAAAACAAGAAATATTGCCATTTTAGCTTATAGCTCCATATTATTGGACATGTTTTCCACAATTCCCTGATTGACACTTTCAGTAAGTATTTGAGTTTGAGGTTACTTGACCAAAAAAAAGACAAAATGAAAGAAAATATCTTCTTAGACATATACTCCAATTACTACATTCACTTTTGGAAAATGGATGCACTGTAATTAAGGCATTTACTTAACTACTTTAGCAGCCTAATTAGAGTGTATGGGATGCAATCAAGAACCTGAACTCTACTCCATCCCGTCAGTGCAGATGGCTGTGAAGCAACCAGGACTATTGACACTTCCATTATACAGGTTTGGATAGAATCAGAAAGCTACAGATGCTGTATTTTGCATGGTGGCAAAATTTGATTTGACAAAATCTATAGCTTTAAGGTTTTTTCAAAAGAAGGGGAGATTCACAAGCTCTGCTTTACATATGGAGCAATTACAGCACTGAAAGCAACTTGCACAAAATTACAAAGAATGGGTCCAATGATGGTTTGAACTTGTACATCATTGTCTACAACAGGATTGATCAGCTGCTGCCAATATTATATTTCAGATAATTTCTTCCTTTGGTAATGCTCCCAACATTTTCTGAGACAAAATATATTACAAGGATACTTTGTGAAATTCACTTCATGTCTTACTTAACTTTCTGCAATACAAAAAATTAGCTATTCAGACACATTAAACCATCTCAAGGCACAAGCAGAAGTTAGTTTCTTACCTTGATAGATGCTTATCAAGACCCATATTAAAAACGTTTTGTACGACAATGGTCGTCCCTGAGAGGGGAAAAAGCATAAAGCTCCATTGGGGTTTTCTTCTACAGACACTCACAGATCAACTCAGGAATTAATAAAATAGAATTTGAAGGTGATTTGGAAAAAACCCTCAATAAACAAATCAACCATCCCTGAGTTACTGGCTCTTTATTCTCATTTCTCTGGGTGCATGGAGCAGGCTGGGGCTGTGGGAGCTCAGCTGCTCACACAGCACAGCCTCGTCCTCTCTGCACACACAATCAATTCAGTGCCAAGATCTCTCATGAGTTCAGCCACTGTACTGGGAGATATAAGATGTGTGTACACACATATATGTGAATATATTAATATTATACTTCTGGACACACACAAATCACCATCACATTGAAGGCACATAGGTTTTTAAAAAAGCATCTCCAGCCAACATAGCTATACCAGTACAAAACCCCCTATGTTTAGACCAGGCCTAAGGATGGTTGAAGAATTAGTGGTTTATGACATAAGAGACAACATACAAGTGAAACCAGATGGAGACTTATTGAGGCTGCTGGAAAAACAGGCTTTGCTTCTGAGAGTATCTGTTTAACAGAAATCCTTGAGGGAAAGGATCTGGTGAAGACTCAGTCCACCCTTCCCTTCAATTAAGAAAGATGTTCCCAGGCTGCATACCCCAGTTCTTCAGAAAATTTTCCAGGGAGGAAGAATAAAAATAAAAAGGAACCTAAGACAAGATTTTACCTTGCTGATATTTCTATGGTAAACATCAAATAAAGTTCTCTTTGTCTAAAGAGAAGGATCTGACTTTGATGCTAAAGTTACAAAAATGGCACAGGAAGCAAAACTTTAGGTGCCTTTAGATCACTCTCAAAGTAAATTCCTATAGAAGAACTTCTGTGATAACCTTCCCCTCACTCCTTTTTCTGCCTTCAGGATAGTTCCAAATCCCTGACAATTTCTCTTTTCCCTTTATTTTGGAACAAATTGGTAATATTAAATCCTTAGAATTTCCCACAGAATGGAACTTCTATTCCCCCAGCCGTTTTTAATAAATTGCATTTCATGTAGCATTCAATAAGTAACTGCCAGGAAATCTGGTTCTATCTGTGAATTCAAATTTGCCTTTAAAACAGTTTTGCTTGAAAATGCCAGATAAAGTTGTGGATCTCCTGACAATGTATTTGACTTTGCACATGTAGAGTTTCAAATGAAGATGAGGAGCTGGCTTTAAGCCAAAACAGACAGACAAGAGTCTCCCACACCTTAAGAAGATCTTTGTAGAGCTCTGGGTACAGCATTGCAACTTCAGATTTAACATCCTTGTCCAGGACGAGAGAAAACACTGGGAACATTGTGTAGATTGTGGAGTACCTGGGAAGAAGGCAGAAGACAAGTCAATTATCTCAGGGGTAGATGAGCAACCAGAAATGCCAGTCTTTAGGTGCCAAATAGTGCACACATTACAAAAACCTGCAAAAGGAACACACCAGAGTTTTGCATGAAAAACCTGCAGGATTGGCTTTTTGAGTGACCTTTGATCAGATCATCATACAGAGATGATCAGTTCAAGTGTTGCGACTGGGTTGTTAGTGGAGACAAGGACAGAGCTGTCTCACCCCAAAGCCTGCTCTGTAGTTCAGGCTTCATTCTGATGGCATGAGAAGGCAATGGAGATGAATTTGACCAGTTCCTGGAGGATGGGTTGCTTCTTGTGTTCCAAATGTGACCAAGTGCCCTTTTGGAAAGGTTTCTACAAGTATCTGCCCTGCCTTTGCTCAGAGCAGAGAGGGGACAAGGGTCACATCCACCTCCCAGAGCAGTGCTGGGAAACACAGCGTGGGGATGGGCATGGCTTGCCTGTTAATTAGCCCACATCTATTTACTGTGGACAGGTTTTCCTCACTACTAGTAAAAGGTGAGCTCTTACCCAATGATGAGGAAGCCTTGGTAGAGAGGAACCGAAGCAAAGTAAAACACTGATGAGAAAACAGCCTAGAAAAGAAATTAACTTTTAGGCACTAAGATACTGCAGTCGAAGTAACAGCCTAAAAATACACTCTGTTCAAACTGGAACGTCCTTGCAGTGGGTTCTCCAAATTCCTGAAATGAAGACAGACCAATGTAATGTCAACCCTTTTTATTCCTACACAAACCTTGGATGAAAGCTCTGTTTAAGTGCAAACCCTGGAGAGCTGGACTGGAAAGCTTTTTGTAATGTAATTCCACAGAAAAGAACATAAAGAGTTTCCTCCAAAGCCCACTGGTTCGATCAAAGCCATCCAGATGTGAAGGACAGGTGCACCCTTATTTATGCCTGCATGGGGCTTTCCCAATGTAAAAAGACTTAACACTCACTAATGCAAAACTCCAAAGAGTTCATTATTCTTCTTTTCTTTCCTTTTTTTTTTTTGACAGAAGTTACAGGTTTACTTTCTGTTCTCTTTTTTTAGCTGTAGAGTGAGCTAGACTGTCCTCTGAGTTTGAAACTTTTGTTTCTGTGCAGCCCTCTCCAATGTGCTTATCCAAGAAAGGGAAGAGGGCAGAACCAGCTTTCTCCAAAATATCCATTCACTCAAAGAATACTTGGCATTTTTAAGGAATGTATCAATGCACTGTGTTGTGGAAATAGCACCTCCCAGAGAGTAACCTCTGTCCTTAACTGTAATTTTCATTCAAGTCACCACAGCAAAGAGCAGAACTTGGCTCATGAAACCTCCTTCAACATTCCCTGCCAGCTGGCAATTGCATTTTTGCTGCAGTGAGGCTCTGCACAGGTGTGAATTCCAAATCAGAACTAAGGCCTTCAAACAGGGAGACCAAAGTTAAAATGCACCTGAAAATAAGTGCACTTACTCAGCAGAGGCCTCGAGAGCACTGCCCTCCTTCAGATTGTGAGCATTTCCAAGAATTACAAAACAACAGTAATGACACCCTGCACACAGCAGTGTTTTCTAAGGCAGAATGATGTTTGCCCAGTTTTGGAGAAGTTGTTTATATCTGTCCAACATCAGGAACTTCCTCACGTGTTTTCACATCAAAGTAACAACTTCAGTTCCAAGCTATGAAAATTTTCACGACAAGGAACAGTTGCATCCCAAACGAAACACAGGACCTCTACTTTCCAATTTGGCTTTTTGGGCTCTTCTCTGGAATAGCCCTCCTGGCAGCCCATTTACCTGCATTGTGCTGATGCACAGGCTCCTGTGGATCACAAACTGGCTGAGGGCTGCAGACCTCTTGTAACTGTTCCTTCCATGCACCATGAGTAAACGGCCCAGGTGCTTAAACTGAGTGATGGAGAAGTCGGCTGCGAGCGATGCCTGCTTCCCCTCCTGAGGAACAGCAAGCAGAGAGCAGTGAGATCATGTCAGTACTGGAAACAAAGCAACACTGCATTATTATTTATTGACAGAATTTCCAAGATTATTTGCAAGGCACTGGGTGAGGGAGAGTATTATCTCAGCACTTCTGCCTTCCACCGTGGTTTTTAAGGAAAAAGGAAAACTAAGAGAATTCCCACTTGAACCGTGGCCTCCAATTCTAAACCCTCTGGATTATGACTCACAACATGTATGTTAGCGTGACACTCATATCAAGTTAGTACTGAACACAAATTTTTTCAGTCTCAAAAGTTCACTCCATGTGAATGTTTTGGCTCCCTGCAAAGTCTGTCACTGCCTCCAAATCCAGTGCTGTTGCTCCAAGCAGCTCCCCATGCAGGAACCTGAGTTCTAACCCAGAGCGTGTATCCTAAACTTATAGGAACAGTTTTTAAGTGTACATGTAGGGTATATGTTATCATTGTGATTATAACTCCAGCATTTGGAGTACTTATGCATAATTAAAACCTCAAAAACTAACCATGATGGTGCAAATTCAGAGATTCTGCCATGACCCAAAATAATGAATTTGAACTCCCTTAAATAGTGGTCTCCCTTGCAGCCAAACTATCCTTGTGGGAGCCCGTGCACTTTCTTGCACACATTTCTGAGGATTCATTTCAGAGTTACTTGCAAACCAGCCATAGGAATTCTTATTAAATATGAGGTAATCTCACCTTTCCTTCAACTCCAACCCCACAGTCAGCCTCCTGAATCATGCTAACATCATTCCCTCCATCACCTGCAGGACAGCACAAACAACACAGGGAGTTAAGCAACAGGGGCAACTTGCAATCCCACCAAAGGCATCTGCACCAGACTGTTTTATGACAAGAAACATTCAGTCCTATCAATAAAAGTAGGATTTTGAATAGAAATAATGGATTTAAGGTCTAAGTTGTTTAATTTTAATAGACCCATGGGTTCCTGATCAATTTATCTGACCTGTAGGTGTACCATTATACCTACAATGCTGAAATAAAGCTCACAGATTAACAGTGGCACTTTACCTTATCGAGTTCAAGTTGTTTTACAAAGCTACCACATGAAATGTTTACGAGTAGTTTGTCGTTGAAGTTTCCACATGAAAAATTTCATCTTCTCAATCATCCCACAAAAACACTGTTCCCTAAACCAGCATTTCCAGGTGTTATGAGCTGACATGGGAATCATAGAATATGCTGAGTTGGAAAGGACCCACAAGGATCACTGAGTCCAACCCTACACAGGACCAAGAGTCACCCCCTGTGCCCCAGAGGATCATCCAAACCCTCCTGGAGCACTGGCAGCCTTGGGGCTGTGCCCACTGCCCTGGGGAGCCTGGTCAGTGCCCACCACCCTCTGAGGGAAGAACATTTTGCTGATATCCAGCCTAACCCTGCCCTGACACAGCTCCAGCCATTCCCTGGGTGCTGTCCCTGGTGCCCACAGAGCAGAGATCAGTGCCTGCGCCTCCTGACAAGTTGGACCTGCAATGGGGTCTCCCCTCAGTCTCCTCCAGCTGAACACACCAAGTGCCCTCAGTATCCTCACACGCTTCCCCACCTCACCTTTGGACACTCCAGTGGCCTCATGTCTTACATTGCAGTGCCCCAAACTGCCCAAATATCACAGGTGAGGCCACACCCCACACCAAGAAGCAGCAGACCCCTCCCTCGGTGTGAGCCCTGCCCAGCCAGCCCCTTACCCACGGCACAGGTGAGCTTCCCCGTCCTCTCCTGCAGCAGCCGCACGATCTGTGCCTTCTGCGTGGGCGCGCAGCGGCAGCACACGACGGCGGGGCACTGGCACGCCAGCTCCATGAACTCGTACTCGTAGTACTTCAGACACACCTGATGGAGAGCCCAGGGGTGGCACCGAGGACTGGGCAGGAGGGTCCCTGCCCCAGCCCGGCGCCCCTGGCTCACAGCCTACCTCCAGGGAGTCCCCCGAGATGACGAGGGCGCAGTCGTGCTTGCGACGGAAGGCGTTCAGCTCCAGGTGCGCCTCCCCACGGTTGGTCACCTGGGGAGAGGGATGGCAGCTGGGCAAGGCTGGCCTCGTAGGGGGCAAAAAACACAGGCTGGGAGGGAGCAAAAGTAATACGGATGGGACAGGTGGCACACTGAGTGAGCCAGAGAAACAAGAGCTCAGGGGATAGAAAGCTGGGCTAAAAGAATAAAAATATCCTGCTGGGAAACAGTTGTGATCTCGGCATCCCCCCAGCCCAGAGTTCAGGCCCCAAGCAAGCCTTGTGAGAGGGGCACAGGGGTGTTACTCACTAGTCTGAATATATGGATGTCCTGTGTCCGTGTCACCAAATGTGCGTTCTTGGCCGTACACGTGGCTGTCTCTAACTTATCCCCTGTCAGCATCCACACCTGAAATCCAAACAGGGAATGCATTAGATACAAACTGAGCAGCCACGTCTGCAGGACATCTACAAGGATCACCTGCCAGTTCAGGCATGTAAAAGGACTGTGAAAACACACATACAAATTATTCCCCTAAAAAACCCCTATCTTAAAGCACACAAAAAAATTCTCACACATGAAAGAAAGTGAAGCTTTTAAAGACACTGAACCGCAAAGGAAGTTACAAACTATGTATAACATTTTTCCCACCTGCAGTATTTCAAGATTCTGCTGATAAACCCACAAAATGCAAGCTAAAAAATGTGTATGTGTGTGTTAATGTGTCCCTGCCTGGCCATTTCTTGAGCGGGCCCTGCTGCAGAAAGATCCCTCCCAGCCCTGCCTGAGACGTGGATGATGCAACTGGGGTTAGCTCACTGCTGATGTGTACGGCTGGAACACACCGACTTCGCTGAGGTTTGGGGCTTTTTCAGGGTTTGGGCTTTTTTATTTATTTTTTTAAAACATACACTGCTCCTTTTATTTTGTGCTGGTGAAGGCGAGGAATTAGAATGCAATGTCAGCAGCAGTACCCTGTTATAATCTGGCTGGGAATTCCTTCAAGGGTGTAAATGTATTAGAGTTTGTTTTGTTTTTTCCACTGGATTTTATTCTTTCAAGACACTGCCCAAGAATATAGAATAAAAAAAACCCCAAACAAACTAAAAAAATCCAAAAAAAACAACCAGAAAACAAAGACTCACTTATTTGCTTAATAATCTGATGCTGGAATGAGAATTGATCTTCACAAGAAGGTCCCTTCATGAATTGCAAGACCCCCTTTGCTTGATTCACTTCTCGCATGCGATGCCCTGCTGAACATTCCAGAGCAAGGAGTGCTCAGCAGTGCCCACACCCCCGGCCATGCTGGGCACAGGAAGGGAAAACACTGGAATGATGAGCCAGGGCTATGCCGTGGGGGGAAAAACCCACAGCTCCACTAAGGAACTCTGTCCCTCCTCTTGCTTCTCTGCTGAAATCCCTGCTGTTCACAGGGATGGCTCCAGACAGAAGGCACTTTTGGAAGTCTGTCCCAAGCCTTGAATTCCACTTCCCACCTAAATCCCAAACACACAGCCCTGCTTTGGATTCACAGCACAGCTCGAGATTTTTACTCACTTTGCTACGTACAGCAGAGAAACCCCAAACAGAATTTTTCACCTACTTTTCCTGCCCAAATATGAATGTTCAATCCATTTTTTTTCTTTTGCAGTCTGGGATGTGACTGACACGATTCCAGAGAGAGAAGCTAAGCAGGCACCACAGTGGCTCCCTCACCATCGAGCACAGCTCGGGTTGGAGGTGTCCGAGGCTGAGAAGCCAGAGCCAGAAAGCTGGGGGAAAAAATCCAGCCTCCGATTCTCTTGGCTCAGACTCCCCTCTAGTGGCTACTGAAAACGTGGATATCCACAGCTCCAACCCCAGCACCGCAGACCAAACTCCTCCAAACCTGAAGGAAGGGACTGCCCGAGTGCCCTGCAGTTCCCACGCACCCTCCTGCCCTCACACCCGCCGTGTCTGCAGCAGCCAGAGCAGCGGAGGGGATGAAAAGCACAAGAGGTGTGTTCAGTCAACATCCACTGCTTCCAGCATGTTCTGTTCAAAACACATCACCCAGCCCCATCACAAAGGGCATCTGGGGAAGTGTTGACCTTGACAGAGGCCCCAAAACTCCCTCAATTTACTGTCTGTAGGACAGTGCCCCTTCCTCCAGAGGGTCTAAGCATTGCTGCTAGGAGCACTGGCTTAGGCAGACCTTGATGCCAGCGTTCCTCAGCGTCTCCAGCGTGGGTCTGACGTCGGCCTGCAGCTGATCCTCCACACCAGTGAGACACAGCAGCTCCATCTCCATCTCCAGGCTCTCGATGACCGTGGCCACCTTCAGGGATCGGTCGTGCACGCTCAGCTTTGCCTGGATGTAGCGGGCCTGAGGGCAGAGCAGGCACAGCCAGTCAGCCCCTGCTTTTGGGGCACACAGGGCTGAGCAGCACGAGGGTCAGCCCCTTAACCTCCCTCTGGTAACTGGCATTCAGCTTGGTTCAGGGAAAGGTGTCCCTGCCCACGGCAGGGCGTTGGAACTGGATGATCTCTAAGGCAACAGAGAATCCTAAGTATTTCCACTCTCACAGCTCTGCATTTAAATAAACAGTTCTCCTTCATGTTCTCCTGCCTGGGGTAAGCAGGGCAGTGCAGTGAGCAGAGACCCATCTACCAAAGCCCATGCCTGAAAGCCTGTGTTTCCATGAAGCCTCAATGGGTTGTATTCGGGCTGTTTGTAGTTTCCCTGGATGTCAGAATACAACAACGAAAATTAAAAGCCAACACGTTTCCCCGACACAAACACAACTTGTCTAACAAATGATGAACATTTGCAGAATTTATAACCACAAGAGATTACAAGGCAGGATTCAAGAACTGCTCTGGAAAGTCCTAGCTGGGATCCAGGTTTCATACGTATCACTTAAAAAGCAACTTTGATTAAAAGAACATCAAGACATTGAAGAATGACAATTCTAGCAGAAGCAGTGGGGAGATGAGAGGCAGCATTATCACAAGAGCTCTGTGAGAATCCCTTCAGTGATTGTTTGAAAACAAAGGAGAAAGAAAACAAATAGAAACTTACTTCAAAGTCTTGGTACTGCTCTTCTGTCAGAGACTTCTTGGCTACAACAAGAACCCTGAGGCCTTCCCGAGCCATGTTACCACACTGGAAAGAAGGATCACATTGTAAACCATAAACTCCATCTCCAGTGGGATGATTTATGCACAGCAGTGTGGAGATGGCAATGTCAGATAGCAGGTTAAGAAAATAACCATCCCATTTGAGCAACCCAAGTGAGTCTATGACATCTGATAAAGTGCATGATAAACCCGAGAGGAGAAGGGGATCTGCAATGGTTTGTGACCTATGCCAGTGATCAGAAAGAAAAATGTCCTCTCTGCTATACCAGGGTGACAAAACCAATCACACTTATTTAAATGGCTCTGTAAAAGGACACAAACCGGTGATTTGTAGACTTCACATCTTTGGCCATCAACTCTTTAAACTAAACCCAAGTTATTATGATTTTTGTGAACAATAGAGAATCAGTAATTGAAGCTGCCGTTGAGGATGCCCCAATCCTGGAAGTGTCCAAGGCCGGGTTGGATGGGGTTCGGAGCAACCTGGTCTAGTGGAAGGTGCCCCTGCCCTCGGCAGGGGGTTGGAATGACATGGGATTTATGGACTCTTCCAACCCACACTGTTCTGTGATTCTCTGAACTCTCTGCCACCATTACTACAAACCTCACAAACATGTCCCAATACCAAGTTGCCAACTGTAGTTTTGAAATTAGACCTTTTAGTCTAAAATAGATCCAAACTCAGAATCAAGCCCGGGACAAATTTGGTGTCAAATCAGTTTTGAGAGAAGCCCACTTTATTTACAGGACTCAGTGCACAAAATATGTTGAACTCGCCACCTGACTTCCTTACTGCATCTGTGTTTGGCTGAAGACTAAAGCAGCGAATTGCCAGGATCAGTGACCTCCTGGCTGGCGGATATTTCGGCAGTGAGGTCCCCCCTGCCACACTGACAAGCTGTGCCAGGCGTTTCCCTGGAGGGAGAAAAGCCAGCCCTGTACCTCCTCCTCCAGCCAGTCGTTGTACTGCACAATCCCAGCCATCACCACGTCTGCCCCCTTCATGTAGAAGGTGATCTCTCCTGTGGATTCATCCTGCAGATGAGAAACAGAACATTCTAAGTTGGGCCAATATTAGCAGATTTGGAGGGGCCTCAGCAAGTCAG
This sequence comes from Dendrocincla fuliginosa, assembly GCA_035047845.1. Lineage (NCBI taxonomy): Eukaryota > Metazoa > Chordata > Aves > Passeriformes > Dendrocolaptidae > Dendrocincla > Dendrocincla fuliginosa. The sequence goes on along the minus strand of JAWWMO010000055.1, from coordinate 13,597,061 downwards.
TGATGAGTTCTCAGCACAACAGTCACAGAAATGTCTATGCTGGGTCAGGCTGAAGGTTCTCCTGGCTCAGCATCTTGTCTAGGGGCTAAAAGGAGATGCTTATTCAATTGTAACTCAGCTACTTGCAGCAGGAATTAATGTTCAGGCAACGAGGATCATCTTTTTAATCAGCCACATAGCATCTTCACACAGACAGACACCTCTCAAGCCTGACTGTGTGTGCCCCTGGAATAACCTCTAGCCCTCACCTTGAAAATGTATTTCATGTTTACCTGAAACAATAAAATAGATGCATGAAGCTTAACAGAGTAAAAATCACTCTAATTTACCCTCTCTGTTACGTTCTATGGAGTAAGTATCATTAAAGCTTCTGCTTGCTGCAGAAAGGTCAGGTTGCTGCCTGCCTTATCTGATGCAAGTAATGTATAGGCTGCAAGCAAAGCATATTTACATTACCACAAATTAAAAAATCCCTTCTAACCAGGCAGATACCTAAGGAGGCCACAGGCATGAGTATTACAAGCTAATGGAAATGCTGGCAATTTCCTCAAAGGAGACAAAACAATGAGTAGGGAACAAACTGCTCTGTAAACCAAGAGAGCCACCAGGGATAGGAAGAAAACAAACTTAACATGCAAAACCAAAAAGCCCAGGAAGGTCTGCAATAGACAGTTGTGAGTGAAGGGGGCAAAGCACTTTAGGGAAAAAAGAAATGAAAGACAAGCACAGTGGACACTTCATTCCCTCACTAATGGCTGGGTCAGTTTGTTCCACCAGTACAGAAACTATTGGTGGAAGTTCTCATGCATGAATAGTTTGAGTCAGCAGGCAAAAGCCTCACGTCCTGTGGTGAAATAGAGTTTACAACCATGGTGGGTGGAGGGGGGAAACAGCTCCTGATGTGGATACTAAACCTGCAAAGAAAAGACGTGTCTCTCCTGGGCAAATTAAGAAGTAGCCAAGGATAGCAAAGCTCCTTTACTGAACATTTTAGCCAAGCTCACAGAGATAGTCACAGGGAAGATTCTGATAATTAATCCTAAGCCTGGTTTTCAATGTCCTGAAACATCCAGCCTTCATATACCAACACACACAGAGTCCACATCCCCAGAGGGAAACGTGTCACTCTACCAAAACAAGTAGAATCTGCTTAAATAAAACACAACGCTCTTGGCAGTAGCCAAAGGCAAAGGTTTATCTATGAAATTATTTGATTAAAGAGTGTCTAACAACATCTCTGTAGGAAACTGAATAAAGACTCCACTTCCCGTGCTGCAGAACTGGCTTAAGATAGTTTAGATTTTTTGTCCAATATAAATACTGTATCAGCTATCTCCTTGCATTAGTCATTTCCTCTCCCCGAGTTCAGTAGGAGGTTAGTGCGTTCTCATATTCTGGCAAGATCACACAATAAATCTACAGAGAGATTTGCCAGTTATATTGTTTTGGAGAAGCATCTTTTTCCACCGTGGTCTGGCTCTGGCCATGGTTCAAAGGCTTCTTTCAATTCCAGATATGACAATAGCACTATCTTTGCTGTACAACAAAGATCATTCCACATGGGTAAGGGGAAAAAAACCAAGAAGAAAAAGAAGAATGGAAAATATTGTGGTCAAACAAACAGGCCTTCTTCAAAGGGGAAGAAAAGTCAGTGCACAGAATGGTGAAGAGGCTGCTCGAGTAAAGCAGGACTTCTTAGAACTGAAATAATCAGGTGCAGAAATGACAGTTGGTCGCAGGGAAACGAGTAGATACTGCAAAAATGTCCCAAACCAGGCAACATCTGCTACTTGCTTGCAATATTAACTATTACTTCAGTTCCCAAAAGGTTTGTGCTGAAGCAGAGCTTTACACAGGGGCCAGAGCAGGCAGGATGCACAGGGGAGGTGGGTGCCCGGCAGGGACTGCAGGAGCAGCACTGCTGGGCTGGCACAGCAATCACTGGCTCAAACTCCATCCCCAGGCTGTACAAAGCCTGGCAAAATTACCACAAGGGCTCCCAACAGCTGCAAAAGTGGTTTAGAGCAATGGGCAATACCTGTATAGATGAGCAGAAAATGTTACCGTTTGGATTCTACTCCCTGCAGTGCTGAATGCAGCTTCACTCCCTCCCTGGCTGTGTATGTTTTACTCTGGATACTTCATGCTACTTTCCCTTCCCTGGTTTCTGTTTTTTAAACAAGCAGCACAGCTTTAAAACATACACTAAAGAGGTAAACACCTTGCAAGTTGGGGATCAAAACCAAAGGAACTGACACTCAATTGACAAGCACAACAGAGAGGGACCAATGCTTCCTTGAAAGTATTTACAGTCAGGATTTGGGCCTGATGTTGCTCTCACTGACCACAAGTGGGAGTTCTGCTGGTTTTGCCAGCAGAAATATCTTAAATACAGAAATACAAACTAGAGAATTTCTTCCTTATGTGGGAGAAAGCAGATAACAGATCATTTAAAAGGAATAAGCTTCAAATCAAAAAGGAAACACAAAGAGGACTCTTTTTCACTCAGATGAGAACATTTCAGGCAGAGGAAACTTCTACAACCTATTTCCAGATTCCTCAATCAAAACAAACTTAGTTTAACCCAGTTTTACTACAAAATAGAGGAGGAAAAAAACCAAAATAAAGCCTCTCTTACCTATTCTCCCCACCCTAAATAACAAAGCTGCAGAGCCCATTAAGTGATACAAAAAAATCTTATCTTGTCCTGGATTATAGGTTCCATATTCATGTTTTAGATTCCTGGTACCAATTATCTGTCTGTACTCTCAGTAAAAAAATAACAAGGATGTTTTAATTATCTCCAAAAGAAATACTCAGACTGCTTCACCTATTTTGCTCCACAGGCAAACAGCAGTGCCTCACCAGAGCTGGGTTTATCTTCCTATCACAGTGCTAGAGAATCAGTCTTGAAAACCAACAGTGATCATGGTGACAACTCTTTTTAACAGCCACACTTTGTTGTTGTTCTTTCTTTTCAAGGTTTTTTTTTCCTGAGGCTCTGATCTCTTACTGTATTTGTATCTAAACCCACAGGCACGTGTATAAGTTCAGCTGGGCACATATTCAGCGTGTGCAGTGCTGCTGCTACTGAGGGAGGTACCTGCACGAATGCTCCTTTCACCCTAACTCAGATGTGCCCCAGCCCTGCTGGGACTGGTGTGCTCAGCCTGCCTGTGGGCCCTGTCCAACAGCTCACACACAATCATCTCCAACAGCTCACACACAGTCATCTCCAAC
>JAWWMO010000055.1:13570979-13593721 GCA_035047845.1 Dendrocincla fuliginosa | reverse complement strand
AGCTCACACACAATCATCTCCAACAGCTCACACACAATCATCTCCAACAGCTCACACACAATCATCTCCAACAGCTCACACACAATCATCTCCAACAGCTCCCTGAAGCTCCAAGGGCTTCCTCCTGCCCTGCTGTACTTCCCTGGGCTCTGAGAGGACTTTTGGTGGCTGGCAGAGATTTGGGGAGCAGGTTCACAAAACCTCTAACAAGACCCTAAAGTTACTTGCTGTGACATCAGTCCAGAACCCCCTCCCTCCTTCCCACCCGCTGCCTTCTCCATCACTGCCTGTTGCCCCCCCCAGTGCTCTGCACGTGCAGTGTAAGCTGGACCTTTGATCCTGCTTGATTTCTACTCCTGGGTGACCCCAAGTTGGGAAGGCTCTTGTGACCTGGGTCCACTCCCCACGTGTCCATCCCACAGCCTTCCCAGCTCTGCCAGCATGACTGTGGCACGGACACAGATGTTAGGTGTGTTTCACTGCATGTTTTGCCCAGAGAGGGTGTGGAGTCTCCCTCACTGGAGATACTCCAGAACCACCTGGACACAATCCTGTGCCATGTGCTCTGGGACAGCCCTGTTCGGGCAGGGAGGCTGGAGCAGATGGCCCACCGTGGTCCCTTCCAGCCTGCCCCATGCTGGGACTCTGTGCCAGCAGGAGGCTCCCCAGCACACGATGCTCACCCGGACGATGATGCCCATGCGCTTGCTCTCGTAGGTGAAGGGGAAGATCTGGAGGATGGTGAAGTTCAGGATGTGGCCGCCCGGGGTCCTCAGCTGCACGGAGGACTGGTCTCTGCCCACCAGCGTCAAGCCCACGCTCTCGGTCCACTGCACCAGGGCCACCTGAGAAGAGGAGGACACGGTGAGGGCGAGCAGAGCCCACCAGGAGGGGGAGGGATGGTGGGGGAGGCTGCAGAGAATTCATCAGTCGTTAATGGTGCTATCAAATAGATCTGTGGATATCGACACAGATGCTCCTCCACCTCTCTTCCTAGTGGGTTTTCCCTGATTTAGAAGCTTCCTAACAGTATCTTGGGGGTTTGGGCAGCCCAGTTCCTCTCTGGTTCAGCTGCTGGGCTGTCCTAGACCCTCAGCAGGAGGTGGTCACCCTTCAGCTGCCACATTCACTGGGACACTGGGAGGAATGTCTCCATGGAAAGGGTGGTCAGGCACTGGAAGGGGCTGCCCAGGGAGGTGGTGGAGTCCCCTTGGTCACCTCCAGGGATGGGAAGAGTGGCCGTGCCACTCAGTGCTCTGGGTTGGGTGGCACGGTGGGAATTGGGCACAGCTTGGACTCACTGATCTCAGAGGGTTTTCCAATCTAAATGATTTTGGGATTCTGTTCCGAAGGAACAAGGGCAGGCACGGAGACCCTCTGCCCAGCCCTGGGGGGCCCAAACCTCCTCGGGCACATCAGGTAAAGCCCTTGACAAACAACTGCTTTTTGAAAATGCTTTTTCTCAGTTTGCTGTTTATGAAATCAAGGATTTGAACCAATGTGTTCACCCTAGATTTACAATATCAAAGCCAATAGACACTAATGCAACCCATTAAAAATTCATATTAAAAAAGGAAGCAGATAAAATGAGCTTTGTTATTATCTATCTCTTCGGCAGTAACAGTTCATCAACACCTTTCAAGCTCTGTAGTGATCAGCAAGGCAGCTGAAGGCTGGCTCAGACACTTCTCAGCAGAGAGCCCTTCTCCCTAAACGTTAAAAAAACCTGAAAACAGAAACAAAAACACCCAAACAAAAAAAAACCTAAATCAACCACAGATTTGCCAAGGCACACACCAAAACTCATTTAACTGAACTTAGGGGGGTATCATTTTGATTGCAGCTTCCAGTATTTGGGGACCCACAGCACCGAATTCTTTACAAGCTTTCACTAGACTGCAACTGAGTCATGACAGAAGACCAAAGCCTTTCTCTTGCTTCCCTGACAATCCCCCCAGAATCCCCACCTCAGCTGACACATCCATCTAGGACTGAGCTTGCTGAGATTTAACTCTGGAAGCTGCCTGGGCAGTAACAGATGGGAGCAGCAGCTGACATGAGCCCATATATCACCAGCCTCCAGAAAGCATCAAGGGATACTTTCTCCAAACAGACATGAAACACTGGAATTGTTTCACAGTGACATTTTCAAAGGCACGAGAGCACTGGGAACATGGTAGCTGCTGACTTGAAGGTTAATTATGCCTTATACCTCTCAGGTTCCGCCTTTAAGTGACCATGAATACCTCAGACAGAAATTAAATTTATTTTGGGAAAAATCACAAACGAGATACAAATAAGAATGGACCCTGTAAATACTTGCATTGGGTCTGGATTTTACTAGATGAATTGATACAACTGGGTCTAGTTGGATAAGCTTTTATGAATTCAGATCCCTTTTATCCAAAACTAGGTATAAAAGAAAACTTAAACTTCTGCTTTCATAAAGTAGTCTTAAATTGCCAGACCTAAATAAAATTCAAAAAACAGTTGACTTTGCCTTGAAAGACCTTTAATTCAATTTGAATCAATATTTGATTTAATATTAGCAAGTTTTTGCAGGCTTACTCTCAAAGATTACAAATCAAAGGCTCTTTCAAGCTTATCTTTGAAAAAGTTTCTTCAAGCCATCCTCAGTGCATTAAAGTGTGCAGATAGGTAATCCTCCTAACAGTCTCCCAGAGCAGAGATGGAGCTTGGGTTTGTAATACTCTGGTTAATAAATAATGACTGAGAGTTGCTCACAACACAATGTTCAGCCTGAGCAGCACTGGATTTGGCCATGTTGGTAAACTGCAAATCCTGCAGAGACAAATCTCTGCTCCCAGCTCAGCATCTCCTTTTGCAGACACCTCCTCCCTCCTTCCCTGCCAGCATCTCCTGCAAACCCTGCAGCAGGAAGCTTTAAACCTCCAGAAAGAAAAGCCTTGTGCAGAGGAACAAATGGGTGAGCAGTCAGAGGTGCCACATCATGCACGGGACACACTTCAAACTGACTGCAGAGCAGCAGGAATTGGGGATGGCCCTGAAATGGTACTCAGTGGAAGAATAATAAAAGAAATCCCCCTTTTCCATGCTGCTCCTGAGCTGGTGTGGGTCCTGTCAGCACCTCCAGCTGACCCACAGAGGGGAACATGCCACTTCCCAGCCTCTACACTACTTAATGAGTAACTACTGAGATGTGATTTGGAAGTGTCACTGTCTCCACTCAGCAGGGCACACAATGGGCCGGGCCCTTGGGAAGTGCTGGGGCAGCGAGGGCCACACTGAAGGCAGTGGGAGCAGGGACAGCTCCTCTGGCAGGGCCTGGGACAGGGAGCACGTCCCAGCTCCAGGACACACAGAGCAGGTTTATCTGTGCCCTGCAAAGAGATAACCAGGGATGCTCTCAGCCACAGCGAAAAGAGCAGAAACATTCAAGACGCAAAAACAAGTTTACAGCTTAGCCCGAGATTTAAAAGAGGCTTGAAGCCCCTCAACCACCTTGGCCAAACCCCCTCACTGATGAGGGAGATCAATAAAGGGACCACACGCCAGGATTCCCCCGCTCGGGCCAGGCCAAGCCTGATGCTGAGCATTACAAAGCAGAGCAGCCCCAGCAGCTCAGCACACTACCCCCAAACTTTGCTCTTTCTGACAATTAAATTACCCAAGCCACCACTGAAGTGGATATCGACTAATAAATTTCATTCTAAAGAGACACATTGATCCTTGGTGCTGTGAGTTGCTCTGCAGAGTCCCATTTAGGGCCGCCTGGGCAGGCAGAGAGCAATTGATCCGTGCACCCTTTCATGTCCTGGCAGCTGTGCAGGGCTGTCAGGGTTAAAGACTGTTTGCCCAGGAATCCCAGGCACTCTTATCTCTGATCAGATTATATCTATTTCATTTCCCCTGTTAGTTACTGTATGGCCACAACTGACAAGTGGCTCGCAGAGCCCCAAGGCTGTAACTGATATCTGAATAAAGATACTTCAAGACTCCTAAATGGCAGTGTGCACAGGAAACAAATTTAGGAAATCCTGCTTTCTGTTACAGGAAATGAATCCTGTGCCAACTGGTAGAAATTACCCTTGCTGGTAAAGTAAAGAGAATACAAGTTTTTGTACTCGTTTCATAAACTGACCTTCCCTGCCATGGCAATATTTTATTGATATAGAATTTCAAAGGCTGGCTTTAACAGGAGTCCAAAGCCATTCCCCTACAGGGAATGTTATTTAACAGCACAGCTCCCTTCTCAAGGGCTCCACTTGTGTTGATCCTGTGTTTTGTACCATCTAGTATGACATACAGAGCATGGCTAAACAATATTTGTATATCTAAGACCTACAGACAAGATTGCCTCAGTGCAGCAAAGCATATCTGATTTCTGAACCCACTGTAATTCTCTACTTAAGATATCACAAGAAAGGAAAAAAGAATTTAAACAATAATCTTGGAAGGATTAGTTATCATGCTATAGTAAAACAAACAAACAATATCCCCTGGGTATTTCAGACAAATTGCTGCATAAATATTTTACAGACAGAACAGTATGAAGACAAAAAGGAAAAGAAAAATCCCTGGCTTCACTATATACCACAGTATATATGTAAATAAACAGAGGATCTGTGCAAAAATAGCCAGTAAATGCTTTAGGGGGAAAAAAAAACCTCCAACTTAAATGCAGATCACAAAAAATACCATCTGGAAATCATTCAGAACTCATTTCAATCCAAAGGCAGTTGCCTTCTGTAAGCTGTCTTTACAGGGCAGAGCAACACATTATAGAGGGGAAAAGCAGGTAAACAAACCCTGCCCTAGACTGTGGGTGGGAGAGGAGGAGAGGACACCCACACCCTGCCCAGGGAGGAGGAAGGGCTGGTTGGCACTGGGGGCACATTGATGGAGAGGGGGAAGAGCAGAGATGCAGCTTTTGTACCGTGCAGAGAAAAACACACTGTGTGAAACAAATGAATTGCCTGCTTTGGAAGAAAAACACTCCAGGGAACAGTTTGAATGTATATGAAATGTGGAAACTAATTCTGTGCGCCCGTCTTTCAGTAACTCAACAGTCCCCAAATCCTCACACAGCCGAGCTTCGAAGGAATAAATGTATTTCCATGCAAAGCACTTCTCACATCTAACAATGAGGAAAACCAGCTGCTCTTCTGATGTTAGAGGTGAAAAGGTTATTATCAGAGGCAAAGCTGGTTTATTTGGGGCAATAAATGGAAGAACCCTTCCGATATAGTCAGAGGGGTGACATGTTTTCATACTTCTCAGGAGAAGTTTCAAACTTCAGTCTCTTTTCATAGGACAGAGCAAGTGTGGTTGTGCAGATTAATAGAAAACAAAATGTATTACTTTGGTTGCACCAGAAGGAGATGCATCCAAGAAGTGCAATCAATACACAAAACCATATTTTATTCCTCCTGTCTTTGTCAAGAGGGGAGGGGGAAATAACACTATGATTAAATCTTCCAAATTTTGCAGAGGGTTGAAAATACTCCTTAATTTGTAGGTCCTGTATTGAACCCAATCTCTCAGGTGTTCAGTTAAAGTCTCCAGTGAGTGTCTGGAGGGCTGCAAAGCTTCTCCCCCCTGTGCCACCCTGCATAGCCCCGGCCCTGCTGGCAGGGCACAGCTTTGCTCCAAAACAAGCTTGGCACTTTGCTTGTGGGCACTGGCCTGTCCATCCACAGGGGAAGGGATGTGCCCTGGGTCAGCAGTGCTGCCCAGTGTGATTTACAACTTTTCCCTTGGTCTGGAGTTCAAACACCTCACAGAGCAGGGGCAAGCTGGACTGTGTGAGTATTCTAACCCACTCCCAGAAGTTTTGTCCCCCAAACAAGATAAAACAGCCCATAATTTATCAAATGTAATCAAAGGGGCTCATGGTGTTGAAGTGCAAAATACAGCCTGTACAAAAGCTGCATGATCCAAGAGATCCCATCACCCCGTGGATCTGCAGCTTCAGGCAGAGGGGCAGGACAGCTCAGAGGGCACTTGTGGTCTACTCCTGAGTTATCAGAGCAATAAATGCATTGAAATATTACCCCCTTCACTGCACTGGAGCACGTCCTCCAGCCAGCTGGGGGGTCTCCAGCAGCACTGACCTCGTCGGGGCTGGAGGCCTGGTACACCCTGCAGGAGTCCTCGTAGTGCCGCTCGGCCTCCGCCTGGTCCGTGACGCCGTTGGACTCGTACACGGGGGTGACGTTGTGGCACAGGGCGATGGCCTTCACCGCCTCGTGCACGCGGCTGCTCATCGTCCTGCGCACCTTGGTGGCCAAGGGCACGCCCTTCACCGCAGGGGGGTCCTGGCATTGCTTAGGGACGAGAAAAGAGAATTATGGGGGGGGGGAATTAAGTTTTTATCTCAGTGAAGACCAGAGGTGAGGCAGCTGTGCAGGATGTCCCCAGAAATGAGACGTGCCAGTCACAAAGGACAACCCCAGCAATTCAGCTCCTCTGTCATTGGTACTGGTGCAGGAAAATGCCCCAAAAGGTTTAGCCCAGTTTTTGGAACAGTACACCAATTAAAACCCCTTTTGTTGCAGATCCACCAGACACCAAAGTCAGAAGACTCCCCGAAACCACTTTTTGCTCCACAAAAGACCAGTGGCTTGGAAATCTTAATCACTCGGGTTTCATGTGCAAGAGAATACAATTGGTGAAAACAGAAAACAGATGACTCTTATGGAGCTAGAAAATCTTAATTACATTCATTTAATTTTTAATACTATTTTTAGTATCAGAATGGGAGTCTTCAGATAATTGCACAATTACTAAATTATCCTGGTTGAAGAAGGGACACACAGTGATCCAGTTTCCTGCTCTGTTAACCTTTAGTGTCAAGAGGACAAAAGTTTCACTTCCAGGTCAAAGGCCACAACATGGTAAAAATAAAAGCAAAGAATAAGAACTACAGTTCAGAATTAATCACTGCCAGCAAATGCTTCTCATTACAAGGAATCTCAGTTGGTAATTATAAAAGTTTTATGAGACATGTTCCTCAGCAGGGTAATTCCACATGTTATTTTCCACACTAGTGATCAGGCCATATAAGATCTTCAAATTTAATGTCACTGCTCCTCAGCACTGCTGCCAAAATGCAGCAGCAAACCCCCAGCTGAAGTGCATTCAGTCACAGGTCACTCACTGGACTAGTCAGTCACCCAAATGTTCTTGACAAATACTGAATACTTTGGCAAATAGTTAACTAGCAGTCAGGTTTTCTCTAGAGATTGAGTCCAGAATGAGGGCAAATAGATCTGAAGTTTGGGGGTTTGTGATTTGGGGGGGGTTTACTTGAAGTTTTTTTTTAGTACAGCTCAAACATTTAAGGGTCTCAACACCAAGAGAAGAACAAGATGCTACGAAGAAGGGAGAGATAGAGGGAGAGAGGTGTAGATATCTACATAAATGTATGTTATTTTACACTCAGACCTCAGTGACAAGACACAGGCACATAAACCCACTTACACTTGCCTGTGCTGGGGCAGTTAAAGACAGGGAGATGAGAAACTACCTAGAGATGCAGCAAGCAACCATGACATTTTTTACGCATTAAGCATCCAATGGCCTTCAGACCTTTCCAAAAACTAATAGTCAATAAGCACATCCCTGCCACAATAATTCATCATTATGGCAGTGACCTGGAAAGCTTTTGTGAACAGAGTCAAGTGATGAGTTGTACCTGGGTGTATATGCTGAAAATGTGGCTCTGCACTTCGTCCATGGAGTCCAGGCCATACGCCACCGTGCCCAGGTGGAGTCGCTTGAAAACCATCTCGTTCTGTGTCAGAGTTCCTGCAACAAGAGCAGCAGCAGGCTTGGGGTGGGAACCAACACACCCACTCCCCAGCACACCTTCCTGTCCCTGCACCTCGAATGCAAGAGAAACTGGGCCAGAAGCTGAACCAGTCATGGCATCAGACTCAGAACAGCCAGCAAAAAAGACAGTGTTAACAAACCTGGGGGCTGATTCTCCTGGGAAGGAGTGCTGAGTAAATAAGAATGAGATTCAACTCAATCCATGCCAGAAAGAGCTGCAGGCACAATTCTGGTCCCATTGGAACAAAAAAACCCCTGCAAACAACCTTGGTGGGACCAGGATTTTGTGTCATTATAGCTCAGGCTTTCAGATTCAAGCCCAGCTTCAAGAATGTGAAGACTGCAGCAGACAGACTGATATGTTTCTGCCTACATGTGTAAGCCATCTTTATCTAGCTTTGAAAACTAGCTCTAAAAAGTTGATTTTAATTTTATTTTTACCCTCAGCTTTTGTTTTAATAGCATGTTTTAAGTGTTCTTTGAAGTAGTCTAACATTCCTGTCCTACCTTACCTATAGTGCATATTCAGAACAAAAAATAAAGCAGAACTCTTTTCAAAACTGATTAAATCACAACGCCAAAGTGACAGGAAATGCATATTTCTGCTAGTCCAAAGAAAACGTACATTATACTCTCTGCCTGGCCAAAAGGTAACAAAAACCAAACAACAACATTCCATGATTTTGCACAGATACCTGTTTTGTCTGTCAGCAAATAGGATATCCTGCCCAGTTGCTCAGGAATAGTGCTGGACCGAACCACAGTGCCGGGGATTTTGGAATCTCTGCGGATCACCCAGCTGTAGACAATCTTCCCCATGTCCAGATTCACACGTAAACTGTGCAGGAGGGAGGGGAAAAGAGGAAAAAAGGTAACATCAGTTAAGCTTTGGAAAACAATCCTTGTGAATTGCCACAGTGCAATGAAAGGACACACAGTCCACGCTGGATTGGAGCTGCTGAAGAGGCTGTTTCGGGAGAAGTATATTCAAAGGCAGTGGTTGGGTGGCAAAAGCAATTACTCTGTAATTGAAACACAGGTGATAACATTACAGTGAGAAGAGCTGGTGTGATTTGAGGGCAGGATGGGCACAGAGTAAGGACAGTGTGGCTGATCCACAGAGAGCAGGTTAAAAATGAAACTGAAATGAATCCCAGTCCTGCACTCAAAGTAACTTCCTAATCCACTTACTAACGCAGTACAATTCAATATTAAAGTTTCTTTCCCCCCTAAAAGGCAGTTGTGTGCTATTACACTACAGGCTGTACAAACAACCCTCCTTTTCCGTTTTTCACTCTGTTCTTATCAAAGCACCCAGGCAGTCCAAACACTGAGAGAAGGGCCCTTAAAGGACTAGTGCACAGCCTGAGTCAGTGAAGGGGTTAACAGGTTGAACAAAGTCAGCAGAAACAACAAAGCAATTCTTATGTTTGAACAGTAACTTGATTTCTATTTCTAGATTTGCTTGGCTGTAAAATGAGGACTAGATAAGAGTTTACGTGCCTGTCCATGGCAGAAGCATGGAGGAGGACACAAAGCACTCCCAACTGCTGCCTTACCTAATGGGAATGATGTTTGAGAAGAGAAGGAGAAATCTTATGATCTGAAGATACCAGCGGCCAGCAAAGTGCTGAAGGGCCACCATGACCAGGGAGACCACCACGAGAGCCCCAAACAGGATCTTGGTAAGACAGTTCACTTCCAAATCAAAAAGACCAATCTAAAAAAATTAGAGAGAGACATTTCAGGCACACAAATTAAGATGTTAGCTCAACATAATATTCACAAAGGAAATGAACTGCCATATCCAAAGGGACATTCCCCACAAGTCAGCCTCTCTTTTAAAATACTACAAACATATTTAAATTTATAAGCAATACTCTTGCCAGCTTATTAAATAAGATTTCCATCCTTTAGAAGCCAAGCAGTGCATGAAGAGGTGTGAGAGGACTCACGCTGCCAAAAGCTGCTCACTATATAAACATCCCTGCACTGTGTCTTAGCTTTGCTGTAATAGAATAATACAGCAAAATGAGCTTTTCTATTCTGACCAGGACTGTCTTATTATAACCATATAAAACAATGGTTTGGCCAACCTTAAAAAAGTGAGAAGACACATGTATAACAGGATCAAAAAAATAAGGAGAAATAGATTCTTTTATGGTAACTATCTTAAATCACAGGCTGGCAAGTATCAACTATTCCCAGGAGGTTGTCCCTACAGTGTGTACATACAGCATTTGGAAGGATTTTCCTTAAAGGATCAATTTCTGACCCTTTATGTTTATTATAAGACTGTTTCTTCACCATACCTTACTTCTTGGGTTTGAAGTATTCATCACACTGCGCAGTTCCCGTCCAGTGTAGAGGACAACTCCTACCACAGTACCTAAAGAAACCAAGGTTTTCTGTGTAAAAACACTTGCTGCTGGATCCAAAGCCTTGACAGGTGGGACGGACTTTTAGCAGGTTCATTTCAGAAGCAACCAGAAATTAAAAAAGCTGGTATCTGCAATACAAGACTTCTGAAAACACAGACTGGAACAGAAAACATCCTCCAAGTCAGTAAGACTTCAAGCACACTGCATCAACTCCTGAGCATGGAAAGAGCAGTCAGCTTTGCTCTCTTTTGCTTTCCCTGACCCCAGTTTGCTGCCAGTTGTCCTCCACACTGTAATAAGAGTCAGTAAGGATGAAGGATCTCTTGGATTTCCTCCCACCACTTGGAATCCCACTTTGGGGTTGCCTTACACCAGACAGTGGTCCTTCATTGTGTGTCAAAATTCAACCAGTGTTCTGGGCTATGGTTATTTATTGGTGAAGGTTGACACCATCAGAGTAAAACTAATTAATTCCAACAGCTTCAAAGACAGAATTACCTTATTTTAAAATCTACAGTTTACTTTCAGTACTTGTTTAATTACTGTTCCTACCAAAAAGTGAATCATACCAACTCCTACCTTGCTGTAACAGATGGAGCTCCTGGGAGCCCATCAGTGAATTCGCATGCTCTGCCCCACAGTTGCTAAAGAGCTGAGAGCAACAAAGTTCTCTATTTTCTTCTCACAGAAACATAATACAGTTTAGCACCACAAATTACTGGGTTTCTACAAGTTTTCTCTTAAAGGCTTTGCAAAAAGCCATAAAGAAAAAGCTGCGTACCATCAAGAGTTTAAAAACAGTTATTGCTTAAAGTTCAATTCTTTTCTACCATAAAATTTTAGTCTGTAAAAAATGGAGAAAAGCAGTTCTAAAATAAAACACTCCTGCAAACACATTGCTACTTTACCCTCTACTATTCCCCTGCTCCCATTAATTATCAAAGTTTTAACAAGCTGCAAGTGAATTATTTTTAAATAAGACTGATTCAAAAGAGGTGGTTTCTAAAAATACACTGAGAAACATTCCTTTAAAAAGATACCTCCAGAAACAACAACAAGTCCCCTGGAGCCAGATGGCAGGTGGTGGTAAGATCATCAGAATTCAAATCAGCAGATGGCACAGCCACTCCAAATCCACCTCAAACAGTCAGAGTCAGAGCCATCCCTAGCACAGCAGATGGAGCAGCCACATAGCTCTGCTGTGTCTTTCAATCAAGGGCTGCCCCAGTGAGATGGCACCACAACTCCACAGCTTTCACTCACAGAGGAAGAAAAACAATATCCACAATTTTCTCTAACACAAATAACCTCCATTGTGCTATTTGTTACTGCCATAGGAGAAACAAAACTGAGTATTATGTTGATAAGTGAGTCAAAACGAGAGGAAGCACCTGCCAGAACAAGAAAAAGCTTGCAGGCACACTGGGATATGTAAAAAGAGTTTCTAGGTAGTTTATGGCCACTTAAAACAGACTCAGTTGCAGAGACCCTTAGAAATTAAATTTGCAAATGCACTGTCCAGTCCCTCCATTCCAGAACTGGACCTCAGAACTCCACTCTCCTCCAGCCATGGCCCTGCACGTTCCCAAACACACTGGACAGCAGAGGAACAAGGCTTTTACTTTGACAAGCCTCTACAAGAGGGCATTGATTAATCTCAGGCCTTGGGAGCTTATTGTATATACAAGTCAAACTCTGTCAAAGACTTGATTTTTTTCCTTTCTAAAAGTATATAGGACGAACTCAATGGAAGCACTTACCTGGAAATCTTTCATCTTAGCTTCTGTTACCAGAATCTATTTGACACCATTTCTGTTACAGATTAGGATGTCAATGCGGAGAGCAATTAAGTGCTATTCTGGCCCTACATGCTAAAGAAGTGCCCCAAAGGCCACTCCAATTCTTTCTCATCTAGGAATGTCCAAGAGGCAATTAGATGTCAGCTCAGCTCCCCAGAAGTGTTAGGACAAGTGGGAAACCTCATTCCAACTGCTAATTTCTCCAACTGACAGAGATTATTATTCCATTACAAAAATGCCTTTAAAAATTGTTAACATATTCCCTTCAAAACAATTTCACACGTGCCTCCATCTTACCTGATGCAATCACTGTGCTGGCCCACAGGGTGTTTTCTATGCTCAAACTTTCATTTACTGCAGGGTCACTGTCCTCCTACAAGGGGATAAAAAGGAAAACAAAATTGTCAGTAATGCAAAAGAGCAGAGGATGACAAGAGTCACACAGAGGTGTTTGCAGGGGGATGCTGGGAGAGTTGGTAGAAGGATTCTTAGTAGGCTGGAGGATTTTCATAAACTCTGGTACATCTCTGGGTTAAAAACATGACCACATTTTTCAGTGGGGATCTATAAGACACCTCTGCCTGCTCAAGGTCCCTGGGAATCAAAAATGAGAAAGGCATTTGTCAGCAGCTCTCTGGGGAAATGTTCCTTCCCGTGGCTCATTTCTCCTGCTGCTCTAAGATCTCACTGAGAACCTGTTTGGACAACACCTTCTAGAAAGCTCTCCCTGTTCCCTGTTTGTTACAAAACCATTTGCCCTCTGAAAGCTCCCCAAAGGTATTGGATGAATCTCTCAAAATTTTCATTATCCCACTGAGATGAAAAACCTCAACAATACATCTTCCAAACAAGTCAAGAGAGGGATGCCTTTAATGGTGACACCTCTCAGTGGCTCTGAGTGCTGCTGCCCTCTGAAATGGGGGCAAACACAACCGAGGGCACATAGGCTGAGAACAACTGAAGGCAAAAACCCAACTGACTCAGTATGCAGACTGTAAGTCCTGATCTAGCTAAGACCCCGTCTTTTCACAATTAAAGGATTTTAATCCTACAGAGTCCATGGTGGTTCAGATTTCCTTCTGAACAGCCACCATGAATATGTAACTACCAACCTTTGCCCATGTGTTCATGTCTAATACCTTCAGAGTGAGGTCCTTAATCCCAAAGAGCCTATGACATTGTCTCCAAGTCACAGTTTCCGTTATCATTTCATGGATTTTATGAAGAAAGAAAAGAAAAAATAGAAATGGCAAGACAAACTTGACTCTTTCTCCTGAGAATCCCTGGCACCCTGGCAGCATTCAGCAGGTTTGCACAGATTTGATTTCAAACATATGTCACAGAGACTCACCCTTGTGAAGGTCCCCACGAAGTTGTGGATATCAATATTGGGCTCCTCTGCATATACATAGGATCGGATCTGCAGCAGGTCCTGTAAAACAGACATGTTTTGGCAGACAGACAACCACATTTTAATAATGTACAGATGATTCTACCACAATAATTGAGCAATTACCTATCAAAGTAAGGCAATTACTAAATCATGTTCCTTACTGCAGCCCAAGTGCCTCAGAGAACACCCCCCTGGTGTACCAGCTTCACTGAGGAGCATTTCTTGGGGTGATACCCGAGAGACTCCTGGGACTTACTTAGATGTCTGTGGCCCATAAAAGAAATTTCAGCCTGAATAGTCAAGGCAGCCTAAGACACTTATTTCTTCATAGCAAAGAAGGTTTGGTCTTCCAAGGCTACCAAGACACAGCCCATCAGTCAGTATTTAGTTCAAGATGCCAGCGTCACTAGGACAGTTCTGGGCTGGCCAGAAGGTAATGCCACTTTGCACAGGGTTTTTGCTGCTGACTCCTACACAGGCAGGAACTCTTGACTCCATGGAGAGAATGCCTTGCTTCAAAGGCTTTGTGTAAAAGAAACTTCTGGCACTTTTTACAGATAGAACATCAATAACTCAGGTACTCTGATTTCCCCCTTCTTTTTCTTTTTTCTTAAAAACAAACAAACGAACAGAAAACACCAACAAACAGCACCTGAACTGCTTTAGCTAGGGATTTTGGGAAACAGCATGTTTAGTGGAGGTTTCATGCTTATTTTAGATCATACAGAAGAGCTTGATGGTGACACCTCCCCTTTCATAAGGGCAGGCAATGAGAACTGAATGGCCTCTGAAGCCATTTCAGAGGGCACCAGGATCTGTCCTGCAGCAAGTGACTGCAGTGGTCTCTGGAAAGGAAAAAGCAAATAGGAGCATCCTACCCTGAGCCACCTGAGGCTGCTGACCCCAGAGCCTACCTGCACAGTGTGTGCTGAGAGCCCTGTGGCACAGGTAAGCTTCACCTTTGTCTGGAGCTCAGGAGGAGCTGTTTTACACTGGTATTTTTGGTTGCCAAAGCTAATGTGTCACATGCCCTGAGCAGAACGATGCTGCACTGACCCACTGCTCAGGACAGCCCACGGGCTGAGGCAGCCCAACCCTTCTCAGGGGAAACATGCACAGGTTTACCAAGCCCAGTGCTTGCAGTGGAGCTTACAGAAGCAGTTGGCAGCCTCTGGGTACAGGTGACAGGCAGCCGCAGTTTCCAGTCTGTCTCACCATCCAGCTGGTCAGTGCGAAGGAAGCAAGACCCTGTGGGTTTCAACAGCACTCAGTGCCCTTCCCAGCTCTGTCTGGGCTACATCTATAGATACCTTATGAACTGGCTTCATAGCTGGGATATTCACAGCCTTCTTGCTTTGGAAACACTATCTGATTCCAAGTAACATTTGTTAATAATGTAGGGATGATATTCCTGCATCACACAGTCATTTCCTTCTGCTAGTCCAGAATACAGTCAGACACTGTCTTTTTAAGACGTTTAACATGTTCTCATTAGTCTTTATAATTTCTAATTCTTCTGATCAAACATTTCCTTATCCCATGCTAAACAAAACAAATCTGAACAGCAAGTAAAATGATTTATATCTAAAATGCAAACTGTTATGTAACCAGATCCATCTACCCTGGATTCAACCCCCGACGCTCTTTGATTAGCAAACAAAACCAGAGCATAAACATGCCCAGAAGTGGTGCTCCATAAAACTGCTTGAATTCTCTGTCTCCCTCAAATTTTACTATTATCTATTCCTTTCACATTTCCAAGAGATAACTTTCTCTAAACAACCAGTGAAAGGTTAATGGCTATTTTGACAATTGGTTCCAGATGTTTACCATTCTTCTCCGACGTCCTCAGGAAGATCATGTCAGCAGGGACCCGCTGGTTCTGCGAGGAGAAGAAAGGCCATTATTGTGCCCCCAGCCCCGCACGCGTGTGCAGCTCCTGCCCGGCCCCACCGCGGCAGCACCGGGGGCACGGGGACACAGGGGATCCCTTTCCCAAGCTGAAGCTTCAGATTCATTCTGCTTTGAATCCTGAACTCGCTTCCCTGCAGAATTCCAAGTGCAGAACAATAACTGGTGCCAGCTCCCCCTGGTCAGACCCAACGGCTTGGTTTACAAAAGGGCTGCTGAGTAATTCTAGAAGTACGAAGAAATTTTAAACTTATGCTGGTTTCCTTTCAAGGAGTCCTGGGCTAGAAGAAAGGTTGTATCTGGAATGCACAGCTACCAATTTTTTCTTTTTGTACTGAATATTTTCATACTAATGGTTTTAAAGGTCACAGCTGCCTGCACAGAGAGCATGTGGGGAAAACCATAAAATCAGTGGATAAAACCACATATAAACTTATATAAAGGGGGAAATATATCTGTATTTGCCAATACCTACAAATGGATCCCTGTGTCTCCCAACACTGTCCTTACACCCAAAGTAACATTTAATGTGGGCTTTTTACAGGTATTTAACCTGTACCCAACAGTCAGAGAAAGGACAGGGATTCCCTGTGTCTTGCTATGGTATAAGTAGAAAAATTAGATTATAGGTGCATGTCCACAGATTTGCTGTCATTTGTAAAGATGATGCTGTTATTGGCAAGGCAGGGGAACCTTAAAAAACGACTAAATATTGTAACTAGCGCTCAACACTTGAGATTCTATCGTAAGATAAGCATGAATTCAAAATATCTCATTTTCTATGGTTTTGCCAAAAAAGTGCTTTCCACAGAAAAGAAACATATAAAGGCAAACCTTTTCAACAATGATGAGGTCACCGACTTGTATATTAGAGCTCTTCACCTTCACAGTCCCTGCAAAGGAAAGATATCAAAGTCTTAGAGCAGCAGCAGGACAGGGTTTATGGATGTGTGTGATGCTCCCCCTTCCCTTTCTTCCAACTATACCATTTTGGGGGAAAAGGGTAATGTTTTATCACAAGAATTGGCCAACACTGCCCTGTGAAGAATTCCCAAGCCCACTCCTCCCACTGGGTAAAGAATGGGGGGATCTCAATCTGCAAGAAGGGCTGAAAGCTTCTTGTCCACCAGCTCCAGACCTCAGCCCTGGACGCAGAGACCCCCAGTGACAACTCTGAAATGGTTCCTTCAACTCTTATTTGTACTGCTTGACTCATGAATTCAAAATCCGTTCAGTGTCAGGCAGAGAACAGAGCAAGGAAAGGAAAATTACAGTAGGGAACCATCAACTCCAACTCCTTTTTCTTAAATGGCTGAAAATTTAAAGCTCGACTCTCAAGCCAAGACCTGGATGCCATAAGTACCATGGGTCCATCTGAAAACCAGGCTCATTTCCTTCCCTGGGGCAGCCCCAGTGTCTGGCTCAGCTCTGCCACCTCCCTTCTGCCTCTCCCTGGACCACAACAAGCCCTGCAGAGAACAGGTCCTACAGAAAACATGTAAATATTTATTTCTCTGCAGCTGTCAAACATTTCCCAGTTGCTTTAAAACAGGGGATTAATTTAACAATTGGCCAGTAATTTCAAATCATTAGCCAGCTCTAGATTTGGCTTCTCAGACTAAGTAGTGATTTACAATCAGTTAATTTGAACCCTGCCTTATGTGTCTGTCTGTTATATTTCAACAAAAGCCTCTTTAATCTGCTGTGACTTGAGTGGGAGTGGGGAGGCACGTGGAGCTCACCCCAGCACGGACAACACCCCTACTGTACCTCAAAATTCAGGGGCTGAATGGCCAGATAGCAGCTCAGGGGGGACGGCGAAGGGGGAAGGGAGAAAGGGGGAATAGAAATTAGCACAAAGCACAAAGGTCACCGGGATTTTACTACTGGCAGTCCCTTCATTAGCATCCCTCTCAGGATATGCTTCAGTGTTTCTGCTCCAAATTAACAATGAAAGCCTTTCTGGGCTCCGGGCAGCCTGCTGCTCTGCTGACACACTGTGTGCTTAACAACATGCTTCAGCACTGCTGCTAATAAACGCAGACTTCCTTACATGCTGTAATTATTCCTACAAATTATAAGCAGTCATGGCCCATTTCACAAATATCTCATAGGTCTTTCGTGCATTCTGGGGTTTGCCTTGTGAGGTTTATTTAGTTGAAAAAGAAAAAAAAAGGTAAACAGAATGAATGCTGGGCTAAAGACATCTCTGCCGGGGCAGGAAGCAAACCGGGGATTAAGAGTCCATTACGCAGAGGCTTGAAAAGAAAAGCCGCGCTCCAAGAGGATCAAAAAAAGCATCCCTGGCAGTCTTCTGTATGGCCTATACAAAGTTAGGTACTATGACACTAAAAGGGTCTGACAGATAACATCTCTTCCTCCCCTTTTAATACGGTTATTCACAAAACAACAAAAAGTGCTTTTGAATATTCTCCTGTGCAAAGGAAGGGGGCAAAAAAAGCCTCGTGTGCTCTCCCCACACAGGCACAGCCATCCCTAAAACACTGTGCAAGAAAGCCCTTGGAAGGAGAGCTGGGTTTGTTTAACCATATTTTCTGTATTCTCTCAACACTCACAAGGGTTTATTTGGTGACTGTCAGTACAGGAGGCACTACCTGGAAGCTTCAGGAATGGAAGCTTACTTTTGCAATGCTTTCCTAAAGGAGGTAAAAAAATCTCACTGCAAAAGAAAAATTAATGCCTGGACAAAGGTAAAATGTGATGATTTCCTATCATTATGCACATGAAAGCCTTTTAGGATCATTATTCTGGAAACAGCATCATCTGCTTCAAAATGTTTCCAATATGAGCAAACCCAAAGCAGCTGCAGCAGATTTGTCTTGTTCAATAACCCTCCCAACCTCAGCTGTTTGAAGGTAAAACACAGAGGGGGCCTTTCTAACCAACACACATTTTTATAACTCCTGTATAAATGAGATGCCCTTTTTAGGGAGCTAATTCTGCTTTTGCAGCCATCCCTGGCCCCTCGTGGGTGACATCTCTGCAGTCGCACCACAATCCTGCTAAAAGGGCGCAGGACCAGATGTTTCCTTTGACTCAGGGCTCCCATAAAGCAACTTACTTGAATTAGTTTTATTTTGATCTTGGGAATTCTGTAATTCCTTTTTCTTTCTGTGGGGGAAACTGCCACCTAAACATCAGATGTTTTCTCATGCATGTTTGAATCTAGCTAATAACACAATTGTTTCAATTCCCAGTATTGCTCTGCTATCAAAGTATTTTTGTAACTATAAATTGCTGTTTCTATAAATGCAACTAGAAGCACTTCCTCTAAATATACACAGGTTTGTTTAGCATTTATATCTTTTCAAGTTAATCAGAACACAAGTCACTATTTAACACCATTTTTAACAGGCACTGGTCTCGGTCTCTTATTAAAAAATCCTTGTTAAAATTTGATTGGTATTTCTTTCATTCTTTGCTGTAGCCTGATTTATTTTTCAAAAGACAAAATAATAAACATAATAAAATGCAAACAGTTTGTTCCACCTTAAGTTATGGTCTTTGAAATTATCACCAAATCTGCAGCATGATGGATGGACCATAAAGCAAATTATTTAAAGTAACAAATATATTAGCCAGGAGAGATGCCTTTTTTGTACCATGCAAGTACTTAAGATTTCACAACAGATCTGCAGAGCTTCAGTGAGGTACAGATCAAACCCCCTAATCTGGAATTAAAGATGAAGCCAGAGGTGCATTAAAACAAGTTAAATGCATCTGAAAAAAACTCCAAATGGGTTGTTTAGATGTGCTGCACCAAACTCTTGGCTTTTGTAGCTTTGTGCTGTGGAGCAGGACTCCAAGGGTTTGGGAAAATATTGTTTTTATATGGCTGGTAAATGCCAATGATCTGTATCTTAAGTAGCACCCCTCAGTAGGAGGTCTCTTCCCACTTTTCTGTGGAGTTTCTCTCTATTATGCAGTGTTACCCAGGGAGGGGGGGCTGCAGGAGAAGAAAAACAAACCAAGAATTTGCAAGCACAGTTCTAACTTTCTGTCAAGCAGAAAGTCAGCACACAGCCTTCTGAACACAAGGAGGCTTGTGGGTTTATGAATAGGGGACTGAAATTTGATTATTTTTTATTACAATCCAAACAACTGTCTTTAAATGGAGAGCTTTCCCCAAAAAAATGCTTTCCAGAAGTCTGCTGGTTTTGAAACATAAACGGATTGTGTTGGTAAAAACATAAAAGAGGTTCAGGGTGGAGTTTTTTGTTGTTATGTAAAATAAAGGAACACAGAAAATACACCACTGTCTACTCTAAAACATTAGTCCCTGGAATTCAGCAACTATATTCAAAATAAAACGTGATCCAAAGAGGATTCTTCCTTTTTCTCTATGAGACAAGCAGCTCAGTCAATCTTGAAAAGCTTAACAAGAAGAGTGCATGAAAAAGGTTTCATGTACAGCAGCAAAGCTGCAAACCCACAATGTGATTTTTGGATCAAAAAAAGGTTTGGATCCCCCCTGGGGGACACACACCAGGCTGGTGGGTGTGCAGGAGCTGTGCCTGGCCATGCTCCAGCCACAGACCTGCACAAGGCAAAGGAGCTGCACACAGAGGGGCAGGGGCATCCTGCTTTGGGAAAGCACCCAAATCTCTGCTTGGTTCTCTATTCAAAACTGTGTTTAAGGCCATGCTTGAGTCTCCCTGACTTCACTCAGACCTAAATATGTATTTACATCCGAAGGGTTGCAGTGGGAGGCCAAGGCTGGAGAGGGGAAAATCTGTTCTCCAGTCACCTTAACTGCAGCTGCGGGCAAATACTCCGGAGAAATGAAAATCACTTGGGGAAAGCCACGGGGCTGCACTAGCTCCATCAGAGCCCATCCCCAGGACAGTGCTCAGCCTCGAGCCTCACTAATCCCCCTCCCCCAGATTCTGGCTTTAGAGGTGAAACAGTGTGAAGTTTTAAAAAAATTACACAGAACAGGTCAGGGGTTTCTGTGCAGCAGCACCTTCTGCACTGCCCCTCTCAGGGCAGGGCTGCACCAGCATCCTCAAGTGTGACCTGTGCAAGACAACAGCAATAAAGAAAGGAACAGCCTGGGAACAGCCCAAGTCAAGTCCTACCTGGAGTTTTGTCAGCTATGATGAAAATTAATCGTTCAGATCAGCTGTTCTCAATTTATTTTGATATTTGCTGCTTCTATTCTGACCCGATAAAGGGCTCCCTCAAAAACTCGCCTGTTTTCTCTGACTGCACGAATAGATGTGATAAGGCAAACCCAAATATTCCATCCCCCAGCCACGGTGGCCTAACAGATCCTTCCCTGCTCCCAGGTAATTCTCACAGTGCTAAAGCTTTAATCAGTGGGAAAAGAGATGGTCAGGTCTCCTGAAAAATTTAGTACCGAGATCCAGTGAGAGACAGAAAATTACTTTTCTCCCCATGAGACAATCATAAATAATTTTCTGTGTTTTTTCTACTCCAAACTATAGTGCTAGATAGTCTCATTCCTGTTTCTGCACCAAATTCATGTTAAATAAAGTGGCTTAAGATTTTCAGCTAGTGCCCAGCTGCCAATCCTCCTTGGTTTCTTTCACAAAATTAGAAAAGTTAAAGGACTGGGGGGAGGGAAATCATTCATGGGAAACGTAATAGCAATATGAAAAGAACTAAAGGAGAGGTCAGGCCCCTTATAGATCACTGAATAGAATCCAGAAGGCAACTCTTTTATATCTTTAAATAGATGTAGTACACCCCTCTTGGATGAGGCTTTTGTTGGTTGCCAAGCATTTTAAGTGTTGTAGTAAGAACATGTTATTAAAAGGGGATTTAATATTCAGAAACTCAAACTCCCTAGTTTGGAATTGCCTCATAACTCCTGGCATGTGAAATATATACAGCCTTAAGGAATTACATTTAAAAAGCAGCCTTACTTTTAAAAGTGCAATTGTTGAAAGCAGCTTATTTTCACTATACCTCATTCACTGCATCTTAATTCAGGGATATAAACTTTCAAAACAGTTGCTTAAATTGGGTTCATTCCCTTTTTAAACCAAACCCCTGGCCTCACCATCTCTGTCACGGCATTAGGAGTAACTCCACAGTGAGGCAGCGTTTGATTTTGCACATGAGAATGTCAGTGTCTTTGTTAGGAACTGCACAGCTGTAACAATGGCCAGAGCAGGGATCGGCTCAGCTGAGCTGCAGCCCCACTCACAAATGAGGGCTCCAAGCCCCTCACAGTGGGAGGAAGGGAGAAAGATGATGTACACAAGGAAAAAAATGCAAGGGCTGATTCTGCCCATACTGAGGAACCACAGCAGTTGCTGCTGACAGAAACACACACACAGCACAGTCTATTTTGGCAAAGGACTTCCATGACCTAAGTCCCTGTCTGGTACCACCTCTGAAACTCAACCAGTACTGCATGTTCAGTAAGAGATGAAACAGGTCGGCGTGTCCAGCAAGTCACCTCCGACTGAACACAGGCCCTCCAGACTCCTCCGTGCAGAGTACCTGCCCTGCACTGGGATCTGGGGACCTGTGCTCAGAGGGACCCCCCCTTCACCCTCCTTTGCTGAATCCACCTCTGCATAACCAGCTGACAGTTTCACAGACCCAGATGTCATGGGTTTAGCAAAGTACTCTTGAAAATGCCTATTTGGACCGTTTTGTAAGCACGCATTTGTGGTTTCCATTAAAATATATGAATCGGTAGCTTACAGAAAATCCTTCTTACATCTGACTCTTACTGACAGGGTGAAACAAACAAACAAACAGACACCAAAAATCCCCAACTTGTCTTGCCTATTACAGCTCTACTGCTGCCTTGCTGTTTGCTGTATTTGCCCCTCCCTCCCTGCACCCACCCAACACTACAGAGCCCTGCAGGAAGGAAAACACTTTTCCCCTGTGGAAACACCCACCTCCAGTTTCATTTGCTTTGGTGACTCCAATCCACCAGGAAGGGACAGTAATGAGGAAAGCTGTTTTGGCCTACACTGGCGCCAGGAGCAATGAGGGTTTCAAAACACCACATGAGCAATGAGCTCCCAGCGAGGCCTCAGGGCGGGTGATCCTTCCCCACGCCTCAAGTCACCACGATGATGCTCCGAATTTACTGAGCAATTATCACACACCCCCCCTTTGCATCAGCTGTGCATCTCTCTAGCAACATATGGAGCATCTCTCCTACAGGGAAAGGCTGAGAGAATGGGGATTGCCCAGCCTGGAAAGAGAAAGCTCCAGGGTGACCTCATTGCGGCCTTCCAGTGCCTGAGGGGAGCCCACCAGAAACATGGAGAGAGACAATTTCCAAGGGCCTGGAGGGACAGGACAGGGGGGAATGGCTTCAAATTGACAGAGGGCAGGGTTAGATGGGATATTGGGGAGAAATCCCTCCCTGGGAGGGTGGGCAGGCCCTGGCACAGGGTGCCCAGAGAAGCTGTGGCTGCCCCTGGATCCCTG
>JAWWMO010000055.1:13559841-13570879 GCA_035047845.1 Dendrocincla fuliginosa | reverse complement strand
GCACAGGGTGCCCAGAGAAGCTGTGGCTGCCCCTGGATCCCTGGGAGTGTCCAAGGCCAGGTTGGATGAGCTTGGAGCACCCTGGGCTAGGGGAAAGTGTCCCTGCCCATGGCAGGGCGGGGAATTAAAATATCTTTAAGGTCCCTTCCAACCCAATCTATGATTCTCTGAAACCCTCAGCAAATCCCAGCCTCCAGCACGGCCTGGCGAGGAGCCCCCCAGGCCCCCGCGGGCTGTGCAGGGCCCCCCAGGTGCCCACCGCCCGGCCCCGCTGCCCTGTGCGTGGCTGTGGCTGCAGCAGGGCTGGCTGGACAGGCAGCAGGGCACGGGGAGCTGCAGCCACCGCGCTCACCTCTGGCTGTGAGCTTGCTGTAGATCTGCGAGTTCACCTCCTTGTCCCGCATGTAGCAGCGGATCTCCTCGGCCGCCTCCCGGATCACCGTCACCGCCAGCACAAACCCCTGGGGGGCACCGAGGGGGGACACAGAAGGGGTGGAAAGGTCAGGAAAAACCACATCTGCCTCTAATAGGAGCAATATTTGTCAGTGCCAATGCCAGCAGTCTGCATTTCCTTAGTGCATCTTATCTTCCTAAATAAGACAGCGGTCTGTGCTGCCCAGCAGAACTCCCAATACCAAACTGACAGGAGTTGCTTAAAAAACTCTCATTGCTTAAAAAAAGGTAGTTGTTTCTCAGTTTTACCATGATGCTTTTCCCAAGGAAATCTTTGCAAAGTTAATCTGAAGAATGTAAATAACATATTTCATCTCACTTCAGAGGTGAGTAACTAAGACTTAGAGGGGTCACACAGGAGTCCAATGTAAGACAGGATCCCTCAAAACTCAGTACTCCTGAGTACACCACCGAGCCATCCAAGTCAACTTTCTTTATTTTATATCCTTATTTATACAGAAATCTGTATAACCCCCTTTTTATATCCAGAGATACATAAATAGAGAATGTATGTGAATTCATGTGTGTACACACACACTCAACCTACACAAATAAGCTCTCTAGAGACATTAATGTGCACTACTCATGGTATAATTACACGTTTGCCTGATTAGGGTTTCAGTCCTACTTCTCTGTGGGTATGAGTAGTCATTGCATTTCCATTTGTCATGAGGAAAATGCCCACACCACATCCTTCACTGTGGAAAAAATAACTACATTAATGCAAAGCAATTCTTTATTTATGTATTTTATTTAAATATATAGATATCCATGTTTAAGTATTTAAGCAGTTGTGACTGGCTCATGCAGTGCATTTTAGAGATTTAAGCAGCCCATTCTATGCAACTATTCCTCTTCCTAATAGCAATGGAGTTTCTGCTTTAAAACTGATTATCATCAATTTCTTTTGATCACAGGTAAACACGAGGAATTTTGTCAAACACTGAAACTTTCTCGAATAAATAAACTTTCAGTGACCTACCAGAGGAACCCAGTACGTGTAAAGTGCACCAAGCCTCATCTCCACGACGAACTGAGAGCAGGCCAAAAGCAAGAAATAAAGGTTGAAGAAGTATTTGAACTGGTTAAACAACACCTAAAAAAATAGGAAAAAAAAAGGAGGGAGGAGATTAATGGAGTTCAGATGTTATGCATATTGAACAAACCACCAGAAACATTTTTGCACACTCTTCCAGTGACCAAGTGCCCTCTTGGCCAGTCTTACTGTAGTCCTGGCCACTCAGGACAGATCCATTCTGCCCTAAGGCAGTCTTTGCAAGAAGCCTACCAAAGCCAACACAAACATCATCTTCTCCAGCTCCAGGTTCTGCACCTGTCTACTGTGAAACCTCTGAAAATGGGGAAAGCATTGGGGTGGGATGACGGAAAACAACTTTATTCACGCTTACCCCAGGGAGAAACGTAAAAAAGTTGTATTTCTGATTGTTGATCACATTGCGAGGGTATCTCTGGTCTCTCTTCTCTGGGTGGCCAAGCCAAACGGTGCGAGGCCTCGGGTCTCTCCTCCCACAGCATCTTAGGCACTCACAACACCTAGAGAAGAAACATTCATTAATAAACTCATTAATTTTTAACATGCTTCTCCAAGTCATGACATTCACCTCAGACCTTTCCTTTGAACAGGGGGGAACCCACCTACTACCAGCTCCAGGTGCCTCACGGGACCTTCAGCCTGGCACTGAGGCCACCAAGAACTCTGTGCTCACATGAATCTTGGTGAATAAAACCAGCACTGCTCGATGTTACAAATCCTTACTTGGGACAAGGAATCAGACAGAGCGCCAGTCCCTTCATGGAAGACGCAAAGATGCATCAGAAATCCCTCTTGTACCTTGAAGAAGCCTCCCTGTTCAAAATCTCAGCACTGTACCCTCTCAAACCCCATCAGGGTTATATTCCTGGTGCCCCTGCTTCTTTCTGAAAGCCAATCTCTTCCCAAGCCCCCTCGTTCCTTTAAAAACAGACCTATTGAATTTCACTGACATTTGGGAAAGCCTGCACAGGCCAGAGTGATAACCAAAAGCTTCAGAGCTCCTAGGAACATCTTTCCAGAAAGCACCACCAAGATCTGTTCTTGAACCAAGCATTCTGCCCCAAAGGGTCCCTTAAATGCAGAGCTAACAAAGAAACAACTACTTAAGGAAGTACACAAGGTGTTCAGCTCTTGAAGTGCCTGTCTTGCCAGAAGATACACACAGCACGATGCTCAGAGTTCCCCACTCATCACACAGAAGGTGGTTTCCTACAAAGAACCATTTTTTAGAATGTTTTATGCCCTCCTGGATGCAAATAGAAAGAAGTGTTATCAGTTAAGTCAGTTCCCTCAGTACAGAAGGGAAGTAAATTCAACTTTGCATCCAGAAGTAAAGAGGTGTCACCAAGTGATCCAGTGCTCCGTGAGCACTCACAGACAGTACCTTCACAAGCCTCACTTGAAAGATTTCTCACAAGCTTTTAAAACTAGATAAAAGGATTTTTGCATAATCAAATTACTTTGCCATTATTCTATTTCATGACGTGTGACAGATGAGCCCTGAAAAGGTGGATTTTCTCTGTCTGTACTCAAGCACAGCCTCAGCCCTAAGCGTAGAAACGCCACCCAAACACAGGAAAGGTGGTTTCCTTGCTCAGGGAAGCCTTGAGACTGAAATGCTCACAAGACAGCAGAGCACTACCCAGCACCCACACCTTGGTACTGAAGGAACATGGAATCACAAGCTTTGTGGGGGTGCCCAACAGCCTCCTCCAGCTCCAGGTTAATCAAACCCTCCACTCCAAAACCAGAGGACACGTAAGGTCCCCCCATTTCAATAATGATCCTACTGCTCTCACCCACAGCAGGTACCACTGCCCCTGCTCAGCTCAGCTTTCCCATCACCACTGCAGTCCTCAGCTCGGACTTGCATTTGCTGAAGAAAATTAGGAGAGTGCAGGAAAATCAGAGAAATAAACACAGTGGGGAAGGCAAACAGTTCAAACTCTGACAGCAGCAACACCTACCTCAAATTACTGGAATCAAATAATGGGAGATGTTTTAATATTAAGGTATATACAAGAAGCATCTGATTTCCCACACACTTGCAGCACCACTGCCATTTCTGCTTTCTTCTGCACAGGGATATTACCTGTTATTCTGAATTTGTAATGTTTCTAAGCCAATGGACTTTGATATTTGACTATTCCCAAGGTAGTACCATACAACCATAATTCACAGGAGTGCCCCAAATATAAGCCACTTCAAAAAGTTATGTTCGCCCCTGAAACTCTCAGTTTTTGTCAACTCTACAAACTATTTTTTGCTTTTTAAGAAAAACTAACTAGTAGATCTTTTTTACCCCACACATTTGTGAACAACACCCACATCTGAAAGGGAGTTTGTTACCAACATGAGGCAAACAGCAAAATTGGTGTTAAACACTCTAATTCATAAACTACAACAGATTTGTGTTCTATTAGCTTGATACCTTTTTACTGCAGTTTTCCTTTGTGTTTGCAGATGAAGACCTAAGACAAATACTCACTGGCATCCCAAATATATTTTAACAGAAAATAGTGGAAATGGTGTTATTTGGATTACAATAGGAAACAGTCTCTACAGAATAAAAAAAAAAAGAAAGAAAAAGGGAGAAAAAAGTGGTTTTCCTTCTTTCACAATGGAGAAAAGGCTCCAAAAAAGAGGCTTTGCCCACGGGAGCAAATCTGGTGTCCACACCCCCCATGTCACCACAATGTGCTTTGCATTTACAGAGTCTGTCCTTGTAATCAGACATCTGAAACCAGTTACTTTTGTTTATTTTTTAGGTTGGGCCTCTTACAGTGACTGTACTCAACAGCAAAAGGACCCACACACCTATATCATAATATTGACAATAGAATAAGTAAAGCTCAAAGAAGGCACTACTGTCAATTTAATGTAATCTTTCCTTGTGCTGGGATCCTTTTTTACAAAGTAAAATTCACCCAATATCTGCTCCAGATATCTGGGCACATCTTCAAACCAGTACCTGTGTCTCCAAAGCAGAGTTTGAGACATTTTAATATATCAGTGTGTTTCCTTCATTGATGGAAAAGAAAAAGGCAGACAAACCCTGCAAAGTCATCAGAATATTTTACCTTAAGAAGTTTGTTCTGCCCACTTGTTTACATACAATTACATTGCTCTGAGTATTTTGTTTTTGAAATTACTAGAAGTTCCCCGTGAATGCTAACAGCTAGAATTGCAAAATTGCTGACACTTGCGTGGTTCCAAATGAGACAGCAGCCCACAGAACTGAGAGCACCTGCAAGGCAGGGAGTAGAAAGCAAAATGCACAAAAGCGAAATGGCCCAAAATTTGATTTCTGCAATCAAAGTCATGACCTCCCATTGCATTTCCCCCACAAAGATACTCGTTGCTGTAAGAATTTTAATTTAAAAATACTGTGTTACTATAAGGTTCGAGAAACAACCTAAAAATAATGCAGCTCCAAGTAAAAACATGAGAGGGCATGGGAGAATCTGCTGTGTAAAAATAACAAGTTTGTGAAATTCCTGCCCGGCTCGAGTCACAGTTTTGCAACCTCCTGAATTACAGGGAAAGCAAACTGAAAACCTAATTAGACAAACAAAAGACAAACTTCCCGTCCAGCAAGTTTTGAAGGCAAATATCAGTATTATCAATGCTCAGGTAAAGAATACCCATCATTTTTACTGTGAAGTCTCCTAGACAGCCTTTCAGCACGAGGTTAGTATGGAAAGGCTTCGATTAAAGCAGCAGTCCAGCCACTGAGCACAGTACCACAATACCACAACCAGCACTCCCGAGCTGCACCTGGACACTGGATGGGGAGGGTTCACCAGCACTCAGGAATCCCAGCACGTCACTGGAACCTCAGCCAGGACCTCACCAGTGCCTGAAAATCCTGGCAGCTGGCAAATGCTGACTTACATCCCACAGGCATTCAAAGAATTTCTGTTGGGAGGGCACCTGGGGAGCCCCAGCGCTGGCATTAAACTCTCACCTATTCTATGACCTTGTTCCTCCCTCCTGTGCTTTGCAGGGTGGGCACATGGCAGAAAACCACCATCCAAACCCAAAAGGAATGTTATCTCACACACTCACTGCTCAGGTGCCAGCCCATGGCTTGCTGAAATAAGATAGAAAATGAAGTTTTGGTAAAAACACAGAGATTTCTCAAGCACAGAAGCATGTGCTCATTCTTACAGGCAGGTGTCTGTCATTTCTTCCAAAGGTATTCACTTGCCATCATTTTTACATTTTTTCTAAACTTTTAAAAGATATCTTAAATTTCATGGGGGAAGCAAACACTAATAAGCTTCTTAGTTCTGCTTTAAAATCCTCTCTATGACATCTGTGATCCTTAAAAAGCGCTTTGCAAAAAAAGGAGCTGCTGCAGTGGCGTTTTCCTGGACCAGGGGCATGTGCAGGCAGGACACTCCCACTGCCGGAGCCCTCCGTGCCCACACCTGATGATGGTGCAATGTGAGCAAACATCAACCTCCACAGCACATTTACTGCTAAACATCCGGCATGGGAGACAATACACAACTCACACTGAGAGCAAAAGGGAAAGAAACAGCAGAGACATGGGCAGTGAGCCTAACAAGAAACACCTCAGACACTCTACTATTCCCTTTCTCCTCTTAAAATTGAATAACCTTAACCTCAGAAAAACCCCACTATTCCGACAAATCCATTGACTACTCTAAGCACACACAAATGTATTTTCAGATTAGTCTTGTGCTCATTAAATAAAAAGACCTTTTTCCAGTTAACTTACTTGTTTCTCCCTGAAATAATTGTACAGGGAATGTGTAATTCTGTGCTCTTCTGTTTCTTTGGATACCAGCCCTGGTCTTAAGTATCAAGCTCAGAGACCCAGATGATGAGGGAAGGGGCTGCTCAGACCATCACATCACTCCACAGTTTTCTGCTCAGGGCAAGGGCAGTGTCACAGGAGGAAGTTTCCGGCAGGGAACTATTTGCATTATTAGGAATAATAATCAGGAGGCAACATCCTTGAAAGAGAAAGACTGTCTGGAAAAACAGCTGGAAGTTTACACTGCTGCTTAGAAATGCTGATAAAATTAATACATATTTTCCAGGAATAGAATCACAAAGTTACAGAAATGCGAGCAGTTTTCTATAAAAGTTTAGGCATGAATACACATTCCTAAACATTTCTCCTTCTCCATTTTGCAAGTGAAACATTGAAGAACAGTTACTGCAATAACCCATGAAGTAAAATAAACTAGCAAGTCATGAACTCACAAAAAAAAACCCATGAAATTTCAAAAATTATCACCTTACAGAAAGAACATGAAAAATATATGCAGACAACTTATGGGGGGCAGCTTATACAGCACTGTGCTATGCACATTTTAAATCACAACTGGGCAAAAATAAAGAAGAAACAAGTTCACAGATCCCCAAACAAAGTCACAACCACTCAAATCCTTCAGATTTGAGATCTGAAGGATCCACTTGTTGGATCTGAACAGTATGTGAAACTTTGAGCCCTATAAATGATGTGTCCCTTAATCTGCACAGGGATCTAAATGAACAGGAGGTGCTGAAGAACAGGTCTGCTCTGCACTTCACTTGGGATTATCTTTGCTTACAAAAATGCATTCTTAGTGGTGATGTAAGGAGCAGTAATATGACAGATTGACTGCCAGATGAACAGCCACTACCAAGAAGCAGGTTTTATTTACAAAAGCATCATGTTTGATGGAGAAGTATTTGAAGATCAAGTGAAAAATGCTTTCAAAAGCGTTTTTCATGCAAAACAAACCTAGTAGAAAAAAGTGTCACATTTGCCTAATACTGGGCTAGTATTTGCCAAATGAGTGCTGAGGTTCATCAACGTATTTAGTCATTTCTAAAACAGGCATATTTCTCAGATGATGTTTCTGTGACCCTCACAGGCTGTGCCAGTAAGTCCTTGGCACCTTGAATATCCAAGCCAACCTCCCCCATGACATTATTTCCAAAGCATATAACGAATTTTTCATGGATAAAGAAAGCACAACCACCCAGCCTTTTTATGCAGCTCCAATGAAATGTTCCACACAAAACCTTCTGAACATTTCCATCTCAGACTGTGCACTGGCACAGCTGCTGTGGCTCAGGCAGGGGCCAGGAGAGCTGCTATTCCAGCCCTGCCATCCAGCAAACAGCTTGGCTGTGGGAAAGCAGCCCAGCTCTGCACGTGCCAAGGCACACTCACATGCAGGCTGATGGAGGGCAGGAGCTCCCATCTCTCTGTTGACTTTGAAATGGAATTTGCCATTTTAAATAGAGCCAGAGTACACAGGCATGTACAACAGAATGGTCTCATGAAGCATTACTGTAAAGCTCCTCCTTCCCTGTCTCATTCCCCATCCTTCCCCCCACATTTGTGGATCAAGGCCTTGACTGTAGCAGCAGCACAAGTGCAGCAGTTTGCTGGTTTCAAAAAAAGCCTTGCAGGATTGGGGACTGAGACCATGAGCTATTTAGGGAAAAACATGTGTCATGTGCTGAGCAGAGCACCTGGGGTAATTTGGGAACTTGTAGCTCTCTCCCTGGCAGACCTTGGCCCCTGGGAAGCTCAGGCTCACTTGCCATCCCGCCAACAAGTCCCCCTGCAATTAATGCCACCCTTCCCTCCTAACTGGCACAGAGCTCACAGTGGTTCCCAGAGTGCTGCAAAGCATTTGGGAGAATTTGGCTGAATTCAAGGCACATGGCTGCAGAACTTAGAGCTTGGCCTTTGACTGAAGCAATGAAGAGCCACATTAAAGTTAGGTCAGGAAGAGATAACCACTGCTCCCACTTGGTTCATTAAGCACATGGCTTCTCTCTGACACAGACCTCAGCCATCTGAGCCATCATTCATCTCTGCAAGGCTACTGAGCGAGTTCCTGCCTGGCTTCTCTTCAAAGAATGTGAGAGGCTGAGGGTAATGAAAGCCTTGCTGGATGACACCTGCCCTACATGAGAATCAGGCAGTTCTCATTTTTATGTTAACATAAAGATGTCTATGAGGTCATTCAGTACATGACCAGAAAGGTGCTCCCCACTCCAGAAGACCACAGTATCAAAAATCTCTGTCTGAGAACTTACCACTGCTGGTAGGGGGAAACTCCCACAGCAGAAACCAGTTAGGGCTACACTGAAGTGAACCCTTTCAAGACTTGCTTATCCCTGAGTTTTCATATGCAGCAAGGAACATAAATTATGTTTTCCTTCAGAGAGAACAGGAAAAAAAGGAGGTCCTGATTATTGCTTAGGATTCCCAGGACTCTGCTCTGGATGTGACACCAGGGACCCTCCTGGCTGATTTCTTCTTTGGTTTATAGCACTGGTTTGGATTTGCTTGACCCTGATGCTTTCTTATCCACACTATCTTTGGACCAAACTACTCACACATCACAGGCTACTCCTCAGTGAAACAAGGGTTTGCTCATACACAACAAGTCCCATCCCCACCAGTGACCACACCAAACAAAAGTACCAAGTCCAAGTTATTTCAACTGCTATGGAGAAAAATCCCAGGCAATGTTCCTTCACATGCTGCCAGAATTTTTTGCTAATACTGGAAACCATCTCTGTGACTGCTAATCAGGCAGAATCCAACAAACCACAGCTTAGGTTAGATGAGGGCAATTTCTGTTAGACAGCACTAAC
This sequence comes from Dendrocincla fuliginosa, assembly GCA_035047845.1. NCBI lineage: Eukaryota > Metazoa > Chordata > Aves > Passeriformes > Dendrocolaptidae > Dendrocincla > Dendrocincla fuliginosa. The sequence goes on along the minus strand of JAWWMO010000055.1, from coordinate 13,561,734 downwards.
CACATCGTAACACCCAGGAGGGTCCTGCTGGAGATTAGAGAACTTTAGGAAAAGAAATCATTCAAGAAGCTTTGAGAAATTTCTTGGGCCTTCACCCCTCTCTGATCCCTTCAATCACGTCACCAAATTAAATGCCATGGTGGCTGCACCTTGTGGTACTTGCTCGGTGATGCATGTGACACAGGCACTGGGGAATTACTTGCTGCATCACACACTCCTCCAGCTCAACTAGCACTGCTGCATCAGGTACCAGAAACAATGCTGATAACAAGCAATAATTCTACTGCTGAATAACCTGTGTAGAACAATTTCAATTACAGGAATCTGAAAACTATCAACCAAAACCATAACAAACAAGGAAAACGTAAATATTTCCCCTTGTTCCAACAGTGAGGATTTCCTTAGATATTTTTGTTTGTTTTGCTAGTACCACTCACCCCATTTTAAAAAACCAAATCACCCAGGGACAAATGAAATGCTGCAATAGCTGACAGCCAGGTAACTTGGATACCCTGTACACCCCACTGTGTGCCAGCCAACCTGTCTGCCTGGTGGTGCAATTTCATAACGAAATAGTATTAAAAGACCATTTTCCTTATTTAACGTCCTGCATGGGAACACCAGTATAAACATATACATTCATCTCCTTTAGGAACGCCTCCCCCACTCGGGATATTGCAAATGGCACACCAAGGATATTGTATTGCTGTAGCTGATACAGTTAAAGCCGAGCTTCCAGCCGGGGCCTTTGTTACACACACACGCACACACCCCATTTATGGTCCAGCTCTCCCTTCCCAAGGCCGGGGGATTCTCCAGCGCCATCCATGCCGCCCCCGCGGGGATGGGTGACACGGCGGGCCCGGGCAGGGCGGCTGTCCCCGGCCGCGACCCCCGGCAGGGCTGTCCCCGCGGCCAGCGCCGCCCCGCACCATCCTGCCCTGCGCCCGGCCGTGCCAGGCAATGGCGGCAGGAGCAACCTGTCAGCCCCCGCCTGCCTCTGCCTGCCTGCCCCTTCCTCCTCCTCCTCCTCCTCCTCCTCGGGGGGCTCGGACCGCGCCCGCCCCGCGCAGCCCGCACAGGGTCCGGAGCGCGGCCCCGCCGCCGCACCGGGGGTCTCACCGCCCCCGCATCCCCCCGAGCCCCGCTCACCCGCCGCGGTGTTTGCTGTCCATGCGCTTCTTCTGGCGCACGGGCTGCAGCGGGATGTTGTCGGTCATGGCCGTGGTGCGGGGAGGTGCGGGGAGGAGCGGGGCGGGCTCGCAGCAGCGCCGAGCCGGGCCCGCCGCCGTCTGGAGGCAGCGCCGCGCCCGCCCCGCACGCCGGGACCGCGCCCGCCCCGCCCCGCTCCGCCCTCCGCGCCCGCACGGCCGTGCGGGGCTGGGGGAGCGTGTGTGTGATTGTGTGTGTGTGTGTGTGTGTGTGTGTGTGTGTGTTTGTACGTGTGTGCCTGCGTCTGTGGGTCTCTGTGTGTGTGTCTGTGTGTGCGTGATTGTGTGTTTGTGTGTCTCTGTGTGTGTCTCTGTGTCTCTGTGTGTGTCTCTGTGTGTCTGTGTGTTTGTGTGTGTGTCTCTGTGTCTGTATCTGTGTGTGTGTGTCTCTGTGTGTCTGTGTGTTTGTGTGTGTGTCTCTGTGTCTGTGTGTGTGTCTGTGTGTCTCTGTGTGTCTCTGTGTGTCTGTATCTGTGCGTCTCTGTGTGTCTGTATCTGTGTGTCTCTGTATCTGGGGTGTGTCTGTGTGAGTGTGCCCCGGGCACGGCCTGTGCGGGTCTCTAACCCCGGTCCTCGCCTGTCCCTCCGCCGGCGTGTCCCAGAGAGAACGGCCCCGCTCGGCCCCGCGGGGTCGTGTCCGCTCCGCCCTAGACCGGGCTGCCTTGCCTTGCCTTGCCTTGCC
>JAWWMO010000055.1:13549428-13559741 GCA_035047845.1 Dendrocincla fuliginosa | reverse complement strand
CAGGTGCCGCCCCGCCCCGTCCCTTCCCTCCCCATCCTGCCCCGTTCCCTCGGTGCCCCGCACATCCCCTCTCCGTTCCTCCCCACCTCTCGGGGCTCAGTCCCGCTGCCCACCTGCCCCAGCCCCGGTGGTCTCTTCTCCTTCCCTCCGGGTGAAAGGCCCGCACCCCATCCCGTGTGTCCTCACCCTTCTGCAGCCAGGGCTTGATCTCCCCTTCTTTATACCACCCTTCCACTCGTGTCACAGGACTGTCCTTTATGGTGCTGCTGCTCCTCACACCCTTCTTGCTCAGTGACCTTCACCCTGGCAACACTCATTTCTGGATCCCCATTCCGATTTCCTCTGTAAATTTAGGCACAAATTGCTCTAGCCTTTCTGTTCTGACTTCAAGCATCTCTTTACATTCAAGATGACTAAATCTTTATTAAATCTAAGTATACAAATCAGATCCAAAGAAAGCACCAGGGTACTGCAGCTGGAACATGTGCTTTGCATTTTATCACAGGGGTCCTGGATGCCACTGTGATCTTTTCTTCATGGTTGCTTCATGTTCCTGTCCCAGCAAAACTCTGTCCCTCTGTGCCTTTGACACCGGGTCCGTCTTCTCCATCCACTCATCTTGCTTCACTCCAGCTGTTCTATCTCCACTGCATTTTTCTCCTGCCACCTTATTTAATCTTAAATATAGTTAATATTAGTTGCCCAGTGAAAAATGAAGACTATTAGAAGAAGAACTCCAAATAATATACATAAAAAAGGAAAAGAGGAGCATGGAAGAGTGAGTCATTCACAGAAGAGTGAGTTTCTGGGCAGCTTGTTTCTCTCCTGCCCTCACTGTGCTCTATCTCAGGTTACACTATGGATTACACCCACACCAAAACTGCAATTGTCATTTAAGTTTTCCTGACAGTTGAAGCAGAGTCATCCTGGAATTTTGTAATGACATTTCAGCAATGCAAGGAAGAGTTACACCAGCTTGAGGCACCAGTACTGAGTGTACTGAGTACCAGTACATCAGTACTATCTGTTTAGGCAGATATTTTCAATGTCATCCTAACTAGGGCTGTCTTATTACAAAACTGTTTGTAGAACTGACTTTTAGGCTGTACTTCAATTAAGTAATACCATGTTTTAATTTCTTATTTCTCGTTCTCCTGTTCATATCCCCTCATGGGGACAACTGAAGTAGAAACAGAAATCCCTTCTCCTCCCACAAACACTTCAGCTCATGAAGCATATTTGCTCCATTTTTTCTCATATCCAATATCTGAAATATGATTATAGAATTCACTGCAAATGATGATTTAATAAAGGGAGCAACTGAAGCATCTAAATGGGACATTGCACATGACCCAAACTGGTCAAAAAACCAGTGGCCTGATGCTGCACCTGGCTGAAATGCTAATCCTATCCTCCAGCCTTGATTAAAATAAAACTTATCTAAGTCCCCTGTTATTTCTTTAGAGGCGAAAATAGCACTGGATTTTAAAACATCCATCATTCTTTTAAGCACCACATTTTGGCCCTTGATAACTTTGGGATCAGACAGGCATTAATGACATCCCTCCTTTACATGGAGCAGCTAAATTTCCTCCACGTCACTTCTGCATGGCCCAGCTCCAACACCCAGGAACGTGGGAGGAGAACCAAGTGGCTGAGTCAATCCCAGGAATCCTAAAAGAGGAGCAAAGGGATGTGCTGCAGCCTGCAGACCAACTCACACAGCACCTGATGAGGAGCCAAACAAATTTTCAGTCTCCCTTATGGGCACTCTGATTTTCTGCCTTGTATTGAAACACTTTTGTTTTTCAGTTAGAAAACCATGCTGAAGGATCCAGACTAGGCTGGAGCCCAATCCTTGATGTATTTCTGGCAAAACATTAGCTTTGCTGTAAAGATGTCACTTGTGATCTCACCACTCCCAGTAGGTACGAGCTCTCCTGGTTTCCAAGCCTTTGATTTTCCTGTGCCTGTTGAGAAGGAATGCCCAAGGGGGAGCCTCCAGCCTCGGACTGGGAAGTTAGATTTGTTAAATCAAGCAAAATAAAACCTATTTTGGTTTTTCTGATGCCACTGGCTTGTTCTGATGCTCTGTTTTTGCAAGTACATAACCTGAGGCTCACAAAGGAGCCCTGCAAGCTGTAGCATTCATACTGCACCACTGCCAACTAAAGGGAGCTCATTCATTTTCCATCCCTTTTAATCATTATCTATGTTTTGTTTTTTTCTCCCAGGACTTCTTATTCCCCCTAGATGATTAAATAAACAGCACAGCAAGCAGTTTTATATCCCTCCCTGCTCCCCCCATCCCCACCAAGTGATTTGTGTTAGAAGCAGTTCTGGACCACTTGGCCTCCTCTGATGTTGTCCTGTAGGGAGAGTTCATCAAATGCTGTCAGTGTTCTCATCACTGCACACTGGAAATCCCCTTTCAAACCCTCAAACTGTTTATGGGCAAGTGCAAGGCTGAGATCCCATTTTTAACACGAAGGGTTATACAAAACTACCAGGCTGTTGGGCTGATTTAATCTCCTTTCCCAGAGCAGGCAGCACAAGCACAGCTGCTTTGCCAGTTTTATGCTTATGTTTTATGCACTGATAGTCTCGAGTCTCTTGTGGTCTGACATTCAGCCTTGCAAAGAGAAGTGGAAGCTCAGCCTGGCAAAGCACAGCCTGTGGACACAACTGGCTCCAGGGTGTGTCTAAGTCAAACCAGAAACGTCTGTGTCCATCAGCCTGCACCACAGTGGTTCCCAGGGGGTTTGGAAGCCTTTCCTGCCTTATCTTTTGGCTTCCTCCTCCAGTTCTCTGTGCACCTCTGTGGTGCAGAGTTCTGTCTCCTCCTCTCTGCCCATGACAGCAGCTCCACACCCAGAGGTGGTGCCTTCCCCTGGCTCTCCCTGATCCTCAAATGCATCCAGGTCTCTGAGCTCCACTGATTAAAGAACATGTAAATAAACTCTATTTCATCCATATTCCTCCAAGGAGCGAGCCCTTGTGCCAGTTTCCCACTCAAACAATGGACTGGTGGTTTTGACAATGCACTTGCAAATTGTACTCATTACCTACTTAGCACAATATGCTATAAATTTTCTTCCATTATAGTTGTTCTACTAAATAAATCATAGAGCTTTTTATGAACAGGACTCCAGTTTTGTTTTCTTTTGCTTGATGAACACAGAAGAAGGTCATAATAATAATACTCTGTTTGACTTTTTATATGTTGAAAAATTTAATTTTCGAACTACATTTGGGTTTGCCTCCTTTAGGTTTTTTTCCCTAAGCATGAGTATCAAATTATGGATAATTCTGACATTGGAGGAGTTGGCTCAGAGTAAAAGTGTGCAACTGGTTGAACAAAATGTTTAAGATTCCACAGGCAATCCGAGTTGTGCCATTATTCTTTGTACCTGTTATTATCTGATTTCATAAGTGGCTGTTTTACAAATAGCAGGGTGCACCCTCTTTGTCTGAAAGCGTAGCCCATTGCCCATGGTATTTGGAGCTTTGTTTCAGGGCTGTGCCTGCAGCTGCCCTGTTTGTAAGGAAGGCAGTGGGCAGGAGCAGGGACCAGGTTGCTGAGGGTTTGCAGACTTGCATCCCTCGTACACAGCGATGTTCCCCAAGCTCCTGCTCCCTCCCACCAGGGACCAACAAAGAGGTGGGTCTGGAGTGCTGAAACATCACTCCTCCTCAGGGCAGCACTGAAACAGGCTTGCACTGTGGCACTCCAGCCTCAAAATCAGAGCAAACACACCCAAGCTGCCCATTCCCAGTGCTCAGCTCCACACACACAGAGCCATCGCTGGGAAGGGGCATTTCAGAGCACAGAAACACAAACTGGGACAGGGAAACACGACCCATTAGCAATGTGGTATCATTGTACTTGTGCCCCCAGCCTGCACGAGATGCATTCATCTTTTAAATTTATCTTTGGAACGCCTGGGCTCAGACAAGACTACTGCAATTAATTGGGGAGTTAAACACTACCAGATTATCGGGCACTGTTAACACCTGCAGCTCTGATCTGCACGGATGGCTTTGATATTATTTCTCCTTTTGACAAGTGGGCGATAGCGGATATCCTTTAAGCCTATATTTAATGAAGCCCTCCATAAATCCATCAACACTTGCTAAGGGAAACTACAATAAAGCTCCTCCTGCCACGGGCTCTGCTGTGGAGGGAACATTTGGCATTCTCATAATGAAGTTTGAGAGCAGATACTGCTCACGCTGATCTGAGGAAGTGCAGTCTTTGTGTAGGATCTTTTTCTTCCTCACATAATTATATGTTGTGGATCAAGAAGAAAACAACCCTGCAGTACCTAATTTTTAAAACCATGGTAGTCAAACAGTCGTCCAGAGAGGACAGCTGTCAAATCTAAGAAAGGAGAGAGAAAAAGGTTTTCTAGATCAATAAACTCACATTTGTAGTTTGCAATGATCTGGCCACTGTTTTTGTGTTCCACATCCTGTGAGCGTGACAAAAAAATGTAAAGCTATCAACTGAAAATAAATTGGTATTTGTTACACTTTCTATTTCCCAATTTTATAAAACACCCAAACAACCAAACAAAGCAAACCCCAACAACCAAAACAAAAAAAATCTACGTAAAGTGGTTATTTTGTCATCTAGGACTGAAAGAAGCGAGGGGGAAACAAAAGAATAAGTAATGAGTAAATCTGATGTTTTCCCAATCTGGAGATCATCAGCTGAGAGGGGTGGAGTACTTTTAATATGTACAGAAACTTAGGTACCTCAAAGCAGCAAATCACCTGAGTGTGTGCTGAGCTTTAAGGACCTTAGTAATCAAACTTGTTTCCTGGGAGAAAGCATCAGTGTGTAAAAAAAAAATAAATTAAAAAGTTATGTTTGGTATTCTGAACACCCAGACTGCATGGAGACAAGTTTTTCTAAAACAAACTTTGCCAAGTGGATCTCCAGGACTGTGAAGGGCTGTAAAGCCAGTTCAGGTGCCAACTGAAAAGCATCCTCTGCCATCACACACATAGGACTGCAAAGCCAGCGAGTGTCCTGGAAGACAATGTGCATAAAAGATTTTGGGTCTGCTTCTATATTACTACATGAAGAACACACATTATTTGTCAAGTACTTCTTTACCCCATACAGTCCTCCTGCATCACCTTTCTGTTCAAAACACACCATGTTTTGCACACCTGGCCCTCAGATTCTCATCGTTTCAGGAACTGGTTGCTTTGACTTTTGGTCAGCTCACAGTTTGCTTGAATGTTGGGTTTTTGTTGGATTTAATATCAAAGCTAAAATGAGCTGATTGAAACATCTACGAGATCATTCTTAGTAAAAATGGGATCTTCTTTATGCTCCAGCAGTCTGACAGTGTATTTTGCAGCAGAGATGGCTTCAATCTCGAAATAGCCAACACGGTAATAGGCTCCAGGAGGGTGTAGTTGCTGGTTGTTTCTCTGTCCAAGTTGTTTCCTGTCCTGCTGGGGCCGTGCAGTGCCAGATGCTCTTCCAGGTCAGTGGTGAATGGGAGATGAAGTCAAACACACAAGTCCAGCTCACCAACACCCACCAGTGCAGAGCACTCGCTGGTGAGCTGGGAGCCCATGGGAAGGGCTCCCAGAGAAGGGCCCTCTGGACTGGGCACACCACACCAATGTCACCAGAAAGCCTCAGCCCTGGGCAGTGACCTCATGGGATCACACACGCCCTAAGGCAGCTTTCTGCCTGAGTGGGCATTTTGCAGACAGAAGCCATTGCCTGCCCTGACTGCAAACCCTGCAGTAAACAGTGAAAAATAAGGAAAATAACGCAGTACTCATCCCTTCTCCTTTGTTTCAGTCCCTCTCTGCCATCCCATCCGTGCAAGCCCCTCAGCCAGGTCCTGTCCCCTCTGCTGCTCCAAGTCCAGTGGTCATTCACCCTTTGCTCCACGTTGTGTTATCAGCAGCCTGGGAAGGCTCCCATCTCCTCAGTGCCAGCTGTGGAAAGGCATTTGGCCTCACTGAGCTCAGCCCAGAGAGATGGTCACCTACATGACTGTCAGACAAACTCCTCAAAGTTCCCACTGACTTTTTGGAAAGTTTTGAACAGAGTAGGTTAAAGAAATCTTTCTTTAGAGGAATACCAGGGTTCCTACATTAGAGCTAATGTCCTTTTTTACTTTTAAAAGCAATGCAACTTTTAAGCTCAAATTTAGCACTTTAAGTCAGCCAGCCTTTACCTCAGCTCACGCAAGCAAATCTGCTACTTACACAAAAGCAACAGCCTGCAACTCCTCTGCACGATGAGCAAAGTGAGCAATAACAAATAAGAACAAGAAAGTCCTTCAGGCAAGAAGAGAGGCTAATGAGCAGAGACAGCACACATACCGTGCTCACTCTGCTCTCACACCACTGCAGCCACTTTAGCTTTGGTAAACTTGGGCCTAACGTACATCAGCAAAGGGAAGAGGAGCATCAGCTGTCTTCTTTAATTGTTAAGATGTGACGTTACTGTAAACTGAACACACTTGCCAGTGCAGGGAGTTCCACCACGCTGAGTTTCAGGTGGTGTTGGTTCAGCCCTTGCACGTGGCAGAGCAGGTAACTCCCAGTCCTTCTGGCTTGGGAAATGCAGCCCCCTCTGCAGCTCCCTCCAGCAGGAATGCCCCTACAGCACTGCCTGCTTCTGCTGGGGGCACAGGGGGCTGATGCTCCTACCCGTTCTCCAAATTCTGTGCCAAGATCCATGGCTTGCTGCCAGTGGCTCAGCCAGGGATCCCCCCATGCCCCAGCCTGGAGCTGCCTCCTCACTGAGCAGACACAGCTTTGGGCTCAGTGAGCACTTGACACGGTGGCCCAGAGAGCAAAGCCCTGCAGTGTCTGCCAGTGACATCGTTTGATCCCACTGCTGCCTCCTCAGCCACCAGCCTGATTCCCCTGAGTAACCCTCTGCTGCAGTTAGTCCTGCACAGGCAGCACATCCTCAGCACCAGTGCAAGGCACCAGCCAGAAATCCTGCCCACCATGTGAAGGGGCAGAGCAGCAGCTCCATCACCAAGCCCACCCAGGCACCCAGAGCAGCATCAGCTCTCCAAGCAGGTTGTAAGCTCAGGAGTTATACAGAGCACCCACACCAGCAGGAGGGTATGGTTTTCACTTACCACCACCTGCGGCCTCCTCACTGTGCTTCAGGTTTTTATCCTTTGGTTTCCCCAAGCAAAGAAGGGCCACGTTTTCTCCTGCACCAAATATTTTGCCTCCAGGGACGACCGAGCAGCTTTTGACCTTCATGCTCTAGTGAAGCATTGTATGCTCTCCACCTTCCTGTGCATCCACTGTTCTCTTTCCTTCTGCTCCAATTTTGTCCACCTTCCTGGACCATCTCATACCTGGTCTTGCCCTCCCCACACCTTTCCTCATTCCTCCAAAACTTGCTGGTAGAGCCTAGACAACAAGTGTTTCCTTTCTGCCTTTCTTTGCACTCCCAAATATTGTGCAAGGAGCACCAGATCAGGCAGGATCTGATGCAGGAAAGGTGCACCTTAAGGGTTCCCTGGCTCTGCACTGTTTTCCTCCACTGTCACCTCCCAAGCCCAAAACACATTTGCTAGTTTTATGTTGCAAGAACCAGAATCTCAGCACTTTTCCATTTTATCAGGGCTGTCCTCAGAACTGTTTTCTTTTGTTCCTTAGGGGGAAGTTATTTATCCTTTTTCTTATGCAGCCAGCATCTTCAGGCACTGGCAATTTGACAACTTAATATTCCTTTCCCTTTCTAGGGTGATCACAGTACAGGAATTATTGTACATATTCCTGGCATTCTATTCTACTGTGGAAATCAACATCCCTGGCAGGTACCAATCCCTGTATCAAGGAACTGGCCTCAAGACCCCTCCACTCCTGTTGTTTTAAGTAACAAACCAAAGCATAACTACTAGATCATGGATTTGAAGTCCCTAGAGTGAGACAGCATGCTGCCTCTTGAACTCACTCTTCAGGAGACAAATGCTCTGCCAGAAAAATTTAAGCACTAAAGTGTGAAAAAGCCATCCCAAAATTTATTCTCAAAAATGTCAACAGAAACGCATCATCAGTAGATACTCAAAACTACAGAGTTCTCCAAAGTCATACATTCACAACGTAGAAACGTGACAATTGGGATGCCTTTTGCATGGTCTATGTAACAATATCCAATTAACAGTGTAAACAGGTACTGGTATGTTCTTACTCACAAGTCCAGCAGGAAAGGCACAACTCGGCATACAGAGATCATAAGCAAGAATCAGGTGCAACAACATTACACAAACTTTTGGTAAGCTGCATTTTTGGGGCCTTCCACAACAGAGACTGGACTTGAAGATTTCCTGCAGTCAACAGCGAGATTTCTTTCCACCCTTCAAGTCCTTCCATGGCAAATGCTCACTTTCCAATCTGGTTCAGATCCCATTACACATCCAGTTCCAGCAGGCGGCAGAGGAATAGTGAAAGGTCAGTCCAGTAACTCTTCAGCTGCTTCCACTAATACATCAGGTTTTGGTTTCAGATAGTGCATGGAAGCATCTGCTTGAATCTCAGTCATTACAGTGGTCATTAATAGAAAAATAGACACTACAACTACAAAAGGAAAAAATGAGGTAGATAACTTAGAATCCAGATGACTATCCCAGCAACCTTCATACAATACACACGGATCATTAATTACCATTTTGGTAGAATGTTCATTCACAGACCACCAAGAAACTTAATGACCAGAGTAGGAATGCCATCCAAAAACCCACAAAACATTTAACCTAAGCATGAATACTTCATATTTAAATACAGGTTTACACAGACTGATCTCCTAAATTACCCAAATGAAAAAAAAAATAAAAATAAAAAAGTCTCTTGCTAAGGAAACCAGTTCCCATGCTGAACTGCAACAGTCACCTGAGATTCCTTGCAGAGCTTTTAGACCTGACTTCCCCAAGGCAAGTCTTCCCTTTCAAGAAAAAACAACACAAAAAAAGTATATACATACCCACCTATGCTTGTTTGGGGCTCTTGGTATTGAAATTAAACATCTAGGAAAAACTGCACATCTTTGGAAGTAGGAATTTTGGCACTACACTTGAAGGACTGTCCTAGTAGTAGTATTAAATAAGCAGCAGTCAACAACAGAATTAATTACTTAGGAGCAGTGACTAAAGAAAAACAGGAACCTTCTTGCCACAGAACTTCTGAGGCAAAAAAAAAAGGTCATTAAAAAAAAATTTGTAGTTTTTATAGCCATTCTAGTAAAAAGTACATTCAGAAACCACACAGAGCCAAAAATCCAAACACAAAACCTCTTTCTAGGAGGGTGGCAGACATTCTAGGATATTTACCCGCATTAATAGTTTTCACTTCTCATCAGTAAATAGAAGCTTTTCCATCAACAGTAGGCTGCTTCCACTCTATTCAAAACCCCCAAGCATCACTCTAAACAGAGGTAAATATTCTAACCTTTGGAATTTCAAGTTGTAGAAACTTCTGTAAGGCTGTACACATTAAAGTCACACGCAAGAACTACTTTGCAAGACCCGCATCTTTCCAAATAGAAGGAAACCCTAACCTTTATTATTTACTATTTGCAAAGCAATATCATGATTGTACTCTGGGCAACTCTTACAAAGACAACCATAAAATCATTTGCACGTCAATAGGAAAATAGGAGGCTGAAGTGGAATCTCTTAAAAATATATGTTTGTGTATATATATATTTGTTCTTTCTGTACGTCAACTTCACTAGAGTTTTTAACTAACAGCGATTTTGTTCTCCTCCAGGAAGTGAGGGAACTGGTGTTTTGGCACATTGTCTGCAGCAGCACCACTGGCCTTCTCTGCTTCAGAACCAGTCCCAGACTGGGTCCCATCTATTTTGGAGACTGTAGCAGTGTTCATGGCTGAGCCACCCCCGATGGTGACGGGCAGGGTGGGCAACCCACCGCTCTGGATCACCGAGATCTCGTTGGTCTTCATGGCGATGCCATTGCTGAGAACTGCTGCGTACTGATTCCACACCGTGGGGTCAATGCTCACGGAAGGAGGCATTATATCCTTTGGGAACATTTCAGAGACCTTCTTGGGATCGTTCCCCAGCAGAGCCATGGGATTATCAATTGAAAGCCGCCTTCCCCGCCTGGCAGAGTTATTCCACATGTGAGTTCCCACATGGACCTTCCAGAGGGGGGAGAAAAGTTAAGAGAATCATTAATATTACTTGGTGTACCCAAGTTCTACTTTGCTTACAGTGAAGCTGCCCAAAAGAAGTCATATTTGCATTCAGGTAAGTATTTAAGCTGGGTGGTTCTTGCCAGGTAGTTCCC
>JAWWMO010000055.1:13533410-13549328 GCA_035047845.1 Dendrocincla fuliginosa | reverse complement strand
GGTTCTTAGAGGAAGGGAGAAGCCTCTGTGCAAGTGAGGGAGCTGAGAGTCCCTCCCAGGGTAAAGGGATTCATCTGACAAGGACAGACTTGCAGCACTCCTTCAGCAAGTGCTTAGACACAATCCCCAAGTACTTTGTGCCATCTCAGGATTATCCTGTTTTATCCCTCCTCATCTCACAGTGTTTCAAGCAGTGCAGTGTAATGCATTTACTCTGTAGGCAGCATTTTGCAGCATTCACTCTATAACATGCTTATGTCTTGGCACATCCAAATTAAAAATAAAAAAAGCAATCTGCTCAGTAAGGGCTAAGCTGTCCCTTCCATCCCAAAAGGAAAGTCAAGGACAGAAGTGAAGACCTGCAGGCAATCTCAGCACAGTGTTCAACAAGCAACTGTGTGAAGAAACTCAGGGAGGAGAGACAAAAGTTAACAATAACTACTTGAGGAACTAAAACGCTGTCTCCAAAGGGAAGTCAAATATTAGCAAGTCTTTCCATGTCTAGGATGAGTTTCACCAACAAAGGAGATGGCAAGACAGAGATGACCTACCTTCAGGTTTCCTTTGGTGGTAAAGGCTCTCCCACAGATGGTGCAGGCAAACGGCTTCTCCCCGGTGTGGGTGCGCTCGTGGATCTGCAGGGCACTGGCAGAGGAGAAGTTCTTGCCACATGTAGTGCAGATGTGCTGTTTGGCGGGACGGCAGAACTTGGGTCGTGGCACGAGGAGAGGGGCGACGCCAGGGGACAGAGCTGGTGGGCCGATGAAATGGCCAGTGCTGATGGGGCGGTCGCTGGGCATCTCCATCTTTATCAGGGCCGGGGGGGCTCGCACAAAAGCAGCAGGAATGCTACTTCGACCTGCAAAGAAAGCAAAGACCATATTTATCCCAACCTCACTCTGCTTCGAAGCTTACGTCTGGCCAAGGCTCCAGAGGCCCTGCCTGTGGAGCTGCAGGAGCCTGAAGAACAGATCTGCAGAGACACAACAGGGCTGCTACTGCCCTTCCTGGGACAGGGACCCCAAAGCAAATCAGCTCATCCCAGTTCTTTGCAGGTGAGCTTACAAGTCAGGAAGTCTCAGTCTCATTCGAGATCAATTATTTGAGTGATTAACCTCAATGCTAAACAGCCTGAAAACCCACACAAATTATTCCAGAGTTTCCAGGTCACATTCCTGGGATAAGCAGTTTTCCCACAAAACACAAATGTGTATCTTTAAAAGCTAAAAGTGAGCAGGTGAGGCCATGAAAGACACTAAGTGCATGGCCTCAATTTTAAGGACCTTGCAGGAGATGACAGCACTTACATCTTTGAATTTTGAGCCTGATTCAGTCAGGGAAACTTAACAGGGCATATGCCCTTATCCTAACAGAGAAGGAAGAGGGGAAAGCTGCAAAGGCTTTCCTTCCTGTTGTTCTTTTTAGAGATTGATTCCCCCAACCCCAAATTATCATCAGCATATCCCATTACTCACCATATTCTCCATTTGCAAAGTGTAACCCAGGTTCTTCCTTAATGACCTTCCGACCAATATTGCCGTAAGTTAAATCCAAAGCACCGACCACCCCTTCCATTTCAGCAGGAGCATTCTCAGGGCCCTCTGTTTTATTTCCCATGCCTGAATCTTCTTGATTGTTGAAGGCAGGTGACTTTGACCTCACACTCTCAGCCTGGCTGTTGGCTGGGGACAGAGCCTGGAGCGACGCAGACTCGGAGGCAGCAGGACTCCTGCCATTCTGATAATCTGGATCTCCTGCCACAGAAGACGAATCATTTGTCATGCCATCGCTTTCTGCTGAGCCGTTGTCACTAGACTTCAAGCTGCTTTGCCGCTGCAAGTTCAGAGAAGAGGTGACAATCTTCATTTGGTTCTCCAGAGCTGTAACACCAGAGAAGGAGGCTGCCGTGGCTGGAGACACTGATTGTGCATCGTATGGAGTAGGAGGTTTGGAAGAACTCCTGGGTCCATCCTGAGGGTCCATGTCCTCTTCCATCTCTATGCTTTCCACGGTCTCATCCGGGCGACCGATGTCTCCGTTCTTCTCAGGCACAGCGGGATCCACGTCGGCGCTGTCGCAGGTGTTCTCCGGCATCGGCGTGTTGGGGATCTGCCCCCCCATGTGCATGCGGATATGCTGCTGCAGCACCACTGCATTTGTAAACTTCTTCTGGCAAATAGGACACGAATGTTGCATCTTCAGGGGAGTATTGGCCCGGTGGACACCATAGTGAGTTTTAAGATTCCCTTTAGTGGAGAAAGCACGGCCACAGATTTTACACTTGAACGGCCTCTCTCCGGTGTGAGTGCGGTAATGCATTTTGAGTGAACTCTGGCAGCTCAGCACTCGGTGACAGATCAGGCACTCGTTGGGGTCAGCAGTGGATTTGTCGATGTTTTCAACCAGCTGCTGAAGCTTCGATGTCTCCGAGCCTTGCTCGTTTGACCCACTTACATGGAAGATGCTCACACTGCAGGCGGCTTGTGGTGAGCTCAAGCTCTGCTCCGTTCCCGACTCATGACCGACCGCCCCCGAGGAGGAGGAGCCACCCTCGCTGTCTGGAGAGGGCCTTGACTGCAGATCACTTGAGAACATACCAGGGAGCGACTCCTTAATGCCTGCCAGGCTGGAGATGGTCTGAGGTGCACTGGTGGCCGCAGAGGTAGGCAGAGTTGTTAGGAGAGGTTTGCTATCCACAATTAGGTTAGACTCATCCAGTGGCACAGACATCCCGTACGGGATTCCAGTGCTAGTGGGAACATTGTCCAGGTGCTCAGGAACCGGGTACGGATTCATCTTTATGTGGGGGTATTTGTCCTTGTGACGCTGAAAATGCACTTTAAGGTTTCCTTTGGTGGTGAAGCGGTTTCCACAGATGTTACACTTGTACGGCCTTTCTCCGGTGTGCGAGCGCAGGTGAATCTGCAGGGCACTGTCGTTGCCAAAGACCTTCCCACAGAACTTACACTTGTGTTTGAAGAACGGCTCTTCTGCAGTTGGTTTGCTTTCAGACACGCTGATGTTGGGAGGTTTCCCCTTCCCCTTCTTGGAGGAATCTATTACAGAAGAAACGGCCGAAAGCGGATTTTGGAAGATGACGGAGTTGGAGGACTGAGGTAGCAAAGGATTCGGGAACTGAGCAATGGAGCCGGGGAGGCTTCGGCTTCCCTCTGGCTTCAGGGGGAAGGAGGAGGAGAGCCCAGCAGCCAGCGAGCTGGCGGCTGCAATGCCAGTGTTAGAATGAGGTAGTTTTCCTTGCTTCAAGGATTCCAGTGATAGGCTCTGGCTTCCAGCTTTCTGTCCAATTAAAGCCACAGCAGCCGACAGCTGCTGAGACATGTGAGCGCCCAGAGCTTTCAGCGGGTCAGCAGCAGCTGCCAGAGAAGGGTGCAGGGCATGGGGAGCCATCATGGCAATCTGAATGCGGATTTGCTCCGTCAGCTGGATCTGCTGCAGTTGCTGCTGCTGCAAACACACGAGCTGCTCCAGGATCATGGGGATAGCATTAAAGCTGGCTGCTGAGGAGGAGATGGCATCGGAGGTCCGCTGGTTCACAGCCACTTTAGTGCCACGGATCGTCTGCAAAGTCACGTTAGTGTTTGGTACTTTGGATTTTGGTAGATAGCTTAGCCCAGGAGCTGCAGGCGTGACGGGGGGTTCTATTTTAAGGTACATTCCTCCTACCGATTCAGCATCCATTTTTCCTTCTCTCTTTTCCGTGGAGCCAGTGCAGCCCTTTGCCTGAATGTCCTTGCGTGTCCTGCTATCCATTCGGTCGCTTGGGAAGTTCCCCAGAGAAGCCTCAGAGAAGCTCTCAGGGGGTACTGTTCCCTCACTGTCATTCATGATTAGAACAGGTGGATTTTTAGTGCAATTTTTCTTATGCTCAAGGAACTCAGAGAGAACAAAGAATTCTGCACAGCATTTCTCACAGATTTTAGTTTCCTCCGTGCGGCACCTTTTGGAACTCATTTCACCATCTCTATCACCTGGGACGTCTTGTGGACTCCCTTAAAATAAAAGAAAATCACATTAGTAATTGCTAGATTTAGACCAAGTACTCACTGTTCTTAAGATCACCAACTTCACCTGAATTGCACATTAAAAGATATAAGACACTGGCATCAAGTTTGCAAACCAGTCAAGTTCTGCTCTTTATTTTGATGTCCATTTCCTTTGCAGCCCCAAAGAAATCTGCAGCTCAGTTGTGTTTCCAATAAAAACAATCCTCTAAAGGGACTCTCGCAAGGCTCAATGAAAAGAGGTTTATTCAAAATCCCTCTATACAAGTAAAGAAAGGAACAGTGCACCAAGGCAGCACCTGCAAAACACCTTAAAAGGAACACCAAGTAGGCAGAGAAAGGATTGCAATACTGAGCAAACCACCACAGCAGCTTATTTGGTGTTTGTACTTCAGGTTCTAATTCTTTGTTAACCATCTCTCCGAAATTCATACAAGAGTGTTCACACAGGAACTTCAGAGAACTTCTAAATTGTACACTAATCTCCTAAGCGACTTTTCGCTCCACCATTATAAAGGTAATTAAACCCGAAGAGAGCTGCCAACGTTACCCAAAATTAGCTGTTAAATCATTCAAAAGCACACACATTGACACTCTCCACACCTCTAAAAAGACACAGTAGCAAGTAACGATTAATTTAGAGAACACCAGACATAGGTAGGAGCCTACAACGATACTGTGATTATTACAAATAATCTAAGTAACTTGCAATACACACCAAATCCTTTCACACCCCATTTCGCTGCATCTGCAACTCACCCACTTTTGGGAAGGGGCAGGGAAAGCCAAGCTGGGCTCCACATCTCCTCCTGCCCTTCCACCACCAGCACCCTCCAGGTCAGAATGAGCAGAATTTGCACACGGACACACACAAAAAAATATCATTCGGGGAAATATCACAACTGGAATAGAGGTTAAGAGAAACTCTAAAGCAAAACAGGATGTTTTTGCTCAGTCTCACCATCCTTCGAACAACAAACTCACACCCAGCTCTGCGGGGCCAACACTCGGGGCACAGGGGGCAGGAGTGGCTCCAGAAGCAAAACTTTACAGCCCGAGGAGCAGCAAGGGCTCCAGCTGTAATTCCAGCCCCCATGAGCTCTATTCCAGCCCCAAATCGGCTCAAACGCCCTGGAAGTGCCGTTAATTGACTGCGTTCTGACGCGTGCCCAGGGTGCAGTAACAAATGCCCCGCAGCTCCCACAGCCCCAGCGGGCACAGCCCAGACCTCCAGCACACCGAGAGCTTGTGCTCCCACATCCACCCTGCCCAGCCTTCGTGGCTCCAGGGATTCTCCTCCGGCCCCACCGCCCCAGCCCACACGTTTTACAAGGAGAACCCCAGGCTCTGCCAGCACAGGAGCTGTTTGAGGCTTTCATTCCGAAGGTGCAACAGAACCGCCCATCTGATACAGGAGTGTATCCTGCACAGGGCAGGGGGCAGGGGAAGGATGTCCCAGCCCATCAACTCGCTGTTTCAGGGCGGTGGAAAAGCTCTCCGAGGGAGATATTGCACACCTTTACTCTTCTTAGCCAAACAAGCTGAATGTGTTTATCAACAAATCAAACTTCAAGGGTTCAGTGTTGTGTGGAAGAAAGCACATATGAAAGTTTATTTCTAAAAATAAACTTTTGATCGATTACAAAACACTGTGAGCATCAGAGGCCTGTTCCGCTAGGATCTGCAAAGCAATAAATGCAAATGTGTATGCATAAAATCACATACACTTCAGGGTCACGAGTCACTGAAGAGGGAGGAAAGGTGTTCTCAGCACTGGTACAGTACGATCAAAAATGTTCAGATGCCTCCTCTACCTAAATGGAGAATTAAAGACTTTCCCCCCCTCTCCTTCAACCCAAACTTCTCTAAGTGAAGGAAAAGCACACATTTCCCTTCCCAAATACCATTAACTTGATCCCTCTAACGTTGATTTAACTCTATGAAAAAACATAGAGAGAAATCTGGTCTGCAGGCAAGTACAACCAGAAGACAATTCAGAACTTAGCCAATAAACAGAGTCAAACCAGAGCAAGAATAGATTTTTTTAACTCATTTTGCAAGAGTATGAGCAGATATAATGGGAAATATGTTTAAAAAAAGACAAACTTCCAGAACTACTCTGTGCACTGACTTGAGACTTTACTTGACTACTTTCCTGTTTCTATGCATTACACGAGTATTTCACAGAATACACTGGGAGCATGAAAATCTCTTTTCCAAATCCCTTAGTGTTTTGGGCTTTAAAAGTCCCATCTCCCAGGCCCAACTGTAGTGTTTCCACATGATACAAACCCTCAGGTTTTCCTTTTTGCAGTGGAGCAGAAATGTCTGTACCAAAGACTGTTGCCCACCCCCAAGGAGAATATATTCCAGGATAATGTCTAGACAAGTCCTCAGACTTTAACTTCTTCAAAGCATCTGATCATTTATCTCCCTTCCCTTGGTAGCATTTTATTTTTCTACTTTTCCACTGATAAGACTACACTAAATTCAATGTCCCATTTTTAATCTCCAGCCCAGCCCATACTCATTTTCATAATTCTGAGGAGCTTTGGTAACTTTTCTGGTCTTAAGCAGCAGTTGCCGCCTCAGAGAGAAACCCCAGTAAACTGAAAGTATCTGCACTGGGCACCAGCAAGCAGGTTGGCAGCCCTGCCCCTGCCAGCTCTTGCTGCTACTGCCATGGATTTTAGTTTCCAGTTCCCCTGACACTAAGGCACTACAGTTTAGGACTCCAAATCAATTCAATTCAGAGCCTGAAATGACTTGTTGCATGACAAATAGGGAAGTTATGTCTTATTTTCCCTTCTACCTTAGAGAAAGGGAATATAGTATCTTTCTCCATCTCACAAAGGGGTTTAGATAAATTCAGAAGCAAGACACTGGGCTACCGTCCTGTAGCTGCAAAACCTAAGGAGCAATTTGCTGATTCTTTAAAAAAATTCAACAACTTCCGTGAAACTCTTCATCTTGATTTCTAGGTACATCCTCTCCCCGGCACCAAGGGCTGCCCTCAGCGCCCCTCAGCTCCCCGAAGGCCCAGCAGTTACCACTAACACCAGTGCACCGTCTGAAATCAGGGGGTTTCCATGCCCAGCAACCAGCTCTGCCCAAATACTGTACACGGATTTACCGGCGACAGCCCTGCCACAACTGCTTGTGCACTTCACTTAACCCTCTCCAAAGGCTTCCCAGGGATAGGACCTCTACTGTGTTTTTTTATCTCCCCACCCCCGAATTTCAGGAATGTTATCTCTCAGCATCTAGTTATCCAATAAGTTAGAAGAATGCAGTAAACCCGGCAGGGGGGTTAGATTGAATCACTGACAAATGGATGGAAAAAATCCACTATTGTGTAGGACAAGGCGGTCATCGACAAGGCAGGCTGATAAAATCCACACAGCTCGAATTAATTTTTTTTTTTTTAAGGGAACCACCAAAAGAGTTAAATAAGTCTGGTTTGATGTGATTTCACCAAGGGCGTTGCGGGTCGACCACTCATCTGAGCCATTAGCGACTTGTTTTTTCTAACTGTACTTCACTTGAATTGGGATGAAACACAGCTCAAGTTTTCCCACCCACTTTTTTCAGGCGTTTTAGTACCTTTGGTGAGCTTATTTTCCCCACAGACTACAAGTGATCAACTATTTTTACTTGAACGTTAACAAAATCCTGCACTGTCCCGCTTACAATGAACTCAGGAAGGATTGATTATCGACCCTGGGCTCTGCCAGCACTCCCTGTTGCTCTCCCCATCGTGCTTCCCTCATGCTTTTCTCCTGTTCCCAGCTCCAACGCTGGGACTTCCAAGAACTGTAAACTGTCCAAAATTTCCCTCCCTTTCCCCCCCACTATCAAATATCATTTAATGCACTTTAACTGTAACTATGACAAAATTACTTCCTTGAGTCAGTAAATCACACGACTGACTACTTACAGAAATAGTCCAAAGGCCTTGATGTTTTGTACACTGCATTTACCAGCTGCATTTTTCCTACCCAAGAACGAACCAGAAACGCGTTCCACCTACAACCAGTAATTCACGTGCTTTCAGGTTCTCTCTCAAGGCTTTAATTATTTTACTATCCACCTATTCGAAAGAGATATTCGGCCCAAAGACAGAACAAATATCGTGAACAAAACGCTCCTGAGGAGCAAAAGGAGCTTTAAAGGCCGCGGGGAAAGCGAAGCTCCGAGGCGCCGGCTCCCGAGGGCGCAGCGCCGCTCCCGGCCCACCGACGGCGCCGGGAAGGGGCTGTGGGAGTGAGTGTGTGTGTGTGTCTGTGTGTGTGTGTGTGTGTGTGTGTGTGTATGTGCCCTGGGGAAAGGGCTGTGTGTGTGTGTGTGAGTGAGCCCTGGGGAAAGGGCTGTGAGTGTGTGTGTGAGTGCGAGAGCCTTGGGGAAGGGGCTGTGCGTCTGTGTGTGAGAGCGTTGGGGAAGGGGCTGTGCGTGCATGTGTGTATGTGTGTGTGTGTGTGTGTGTGTGTGTGTGTGTGTATGAGCCCTGAGAAAAGGGCTGTGAGCGTGTGTGTGTGTCAGAGCCTTGGGAAAGGGGCTGTGGGAGAGAGTGTGTGTGTGAGCCCTGGGGAAGGGGCTGTGAGAGTGTGTGTGTGTGTGTGTGTGTGTGAGCCCTGGGGAAGGGGCTGTGTGTGTGTGTGTGTGTGTGTGTGTGTGTGTGTGTGTGTGTGTGTGCGTGCGAGCCCCGGGGAAGGGGCCGCGGTTACCTGCGCAGCCCCGGCTACCTGCGCAGCCCCGGCGGAGGTCCCGGTGCCGGTCGGTGGAGGGCACTCACGGCCCGCGGACCCGGCCACCCCCGGGCGGGGCCCCCGCGACCCCCCGGCATCCACCTGAGCCAGCAGCGAGCCGCACATCACCCGCAGCACCGCGGGGTGCTGTTTGTGGGGTTTGCTCCGGAGCGCTCCGAACCCCCCAAAAGCCGCGGTTCCCCCCCAAAGCCCCCCGGCCGCCCCACCTGCCCCGCGGACCACACTTAACACTGGTACAGTGTTTAAGAGCGAGCTAAACGGCACAAACCCCGCTGCCAAGGTCAATTGCATGAGAGTCCTAATTGTGAGCCTGACATCAACTTACCACCCACAGCAAGCAGGAGGAGGCAAAGGTTAGAGCAGCAGCTCTGTCAAAACGTCACATGCCGCCGAGCCCAGCGAAAGGGCTCCATCCCTACGACCAATATAATGTTTCACTTACGTAAAAGGCAAAACAAGCCGGGCATCGCCCCCCTCCGCCCCTCGGCACCCTCTCCCCCTTCACAAGGCTGCAGCACCCCGGGGGATGCTCCGGCGCCCCGGACCGGGCCAGCCTGTCCCGCGACAGCAGCTTCGGGTACCGAAATTCAGCACAAAATAAGCCAGCACAAAACTTGGGTTTGCTTGTTCAACACCCCTCTCCACTTCTGCAGAGCTCAGCGCACGAACCAGGATTTAAATAAAGCAGATCTCTAATTTTACGTTAGAGAAAAAAAAAATAAAGTTGCAGTTTGATACCGTATTTTTAAGAATGAATCCGATTTTTAATGGCAGCGATGCAGCACAATGGGTATTTTCAAGCCCTTTGTGGAAATGCTAATTTTCAGTATGTAGCATTATTCCTCAGTGACCACCTGCTGATTTTTTGACCTGTTAATGGATCCCCAGGTTCGCGGGACACTTTAACCCGCTGCATTGTTCACAGAGGTGGGTCCCAAATCGCCTTGCAAAAAAAGAGAACACTTGCAAAACAGGAGATAAGGGCTTGATTTTATTATTACGATTATGTGTATATCCTCGATAATGCCCCAGACAAATCCCTGCGGAATTTCGACTTTGTTATGCAGCTTCATCACTTATTATTTACGGGCACACCTGGAGCCGAGACTATCAGGGCTATTTTGGGTACTGGCGGGCGGTCGGAGCCACCGGAGCCGCAGCCGGGGTTTGTATTTCTGAGCTCAGAGATGCCGCAGGACGGGGCTCCCTGCGGGACCTGCACCGGCCGGGGGGTCCCGGCAGGGCAGGAGGGCACGGCAGCTCCGACCCCCCGAATAGTCCAAATCCCCACGGCCCCACGAGCGCCCTCAGTCCCCAAGCACGGCCAGAGCTTCCCCAGGTCCCTCGGCCTGTACAGCGGCTCCCGGAGGGATTTGCTTGTTAAAAGAGAACGGGTAAAAAAAAAAAAAAAAAAAAAAAAAAAAGGCTTCAACAACAACAACAAAAAAGCAGCTGGCCATTGCCCCGGAGAGCGCGGCGTGGAGCGATCCTCCCTCCGTCCCTCCCGCACACCTCCCCCGCCCCAGCGGCCGCATCAGGAGTGATTAACCCTTTTGTTTCAGCGCGGGGCCGGAGGTGCCTTTCCAGCAGCGGGCAGAGATTTACATGTGGAAACATCACCTCCATCCCCCAACCTAACCATATGCACAAAGGAAAACAGTCATGCATTAAACATGGGATTTATTGCCTTCTGGCCAGCATGCTGTTTCTTAAGTCACCATTAACCGGACCCAACAATTGCACATTTCGACTCAAAGAAGAGAGGGGGGAGGAGGAAAAAAAAAAATTAAAGAGCCCGAACCTCCTGCGGGCTGGGAATAAGCAGCTCCTGTAACGTGCAGGGGTATTGATCAGTTCTAGGGATGGAAACAAAACCAGTCCTAAAGAATGGCAGAGAACCAAAGAAAGTTCTTGGGGGACACAGAAACGTTTGGGCACGACGACCACAAGCGTGAACAGCCGCAGCCCAGGTCAGCGGGACGGGCCGCGCTCTCCTCCCGCCGCAGTCCGGCCGGGAGCAGGACGGGCACCGTGGGAGCGCCCCCGGCTCGGCGATACCGCGGAGAGAGCCCGCACGGAGCATCCATCCATCCATCCATCCCCGCTGCGGGAAGATGCTGCTGCCCCGCGGGAACCCGGAGCGCTCCGGGAGCCCCGGCCCTGCCCCGCTCCCGTGGGGGCCACCGGCCACTGCCCCCTCCGCGCCCACCCCTCCGGCAGCTCAGCGCCAATCTGAGCCGAAATTTCTCCTTCTCCCGTGGCCAGGCTCAAGGCTGCGAGCTCCCCAAAAGCGGGCAGAGTGATTCGCGGTGGCCGAGTCCCCCACGCCGCCCAAATACAAAGCGCTCACGCACACCCCACATTAGCTCACCGGAGTTATTTTAGGAAGTCGGAAATCAAAGATGGCTGGAGGTCAAGCTACAAAAGGTCCAGGGCGATTGTGATCTCCAACAAAAATAGTCCGAGCGTGGAGGGGCTTTTTCCTTTTTTTTTTTTTTTTTTTTTAAAAAAAAGCCCCACAAAAATCCTCAAATAACTCCCGAGAAAGTGCTGAATAGATCAGGGCACCCAAACTCGAGCCATTTCCTACTCCTCCGAAGTTCTCCGCAATTTCTCCTTCTGCTCCCCCCCACCCCTTTTGCCCCCCGCCCCCCCAATTCCCTCCGCCTCAGGGAGGCTTTGGGGGTCCCCTCCCATGAGCTGCGCCCCCCGCGCTCCCCACGCGGGACCGGCCGAGGCTCCGCGGGACCGGGGGGCGCCTGCGGGGCATCGGGGGGGCCCGGGCCGGGCAGGGGAGGGACCCCTCGGGCAGCCCCGCGCAGGGCTGCGCTCCGGAGCGACCCAAAGCCGAGCCCTCACCCCCGAAAATTAAAAAAAAATAGCGAGGTGCCGCTGCCCCGCTCAGCGCCGCGGAACACCGCGCGGGGCTCCGCGGGAGCGTGGGGAGCTCAGCGCCCCCAAACCCTTGAGGGGAGCTGGGGGTCGGGCTCCGGGCAGAGCCCGCAGGGGGAAAAGAGCGGGGGGTGAAGCACGAGGGTGGAAAAAGCCCCCCGGGAAGCGCCCCCCGCGCCCCGACCCGCGGGGCTCCGCGCCCCCTCTGCGCTCACCACTTGCAGCATCTGGGGGCTGCTCCTCGGAGTTGATGTGCTGGGGCTTCGCCTGCTTCCGTCGCGACATGGTGCACCAGCATCGGGAGCAAAATAGTAGCAATTATTTTCCTCTTCACAACAAATTCCTAGAGTTGGGAAATTACCCTCATTGGGCGGAATGCGCATGTCAGAGTAATTATGATTATCAATAATGCATTGCGATTTATCATGGGTCCCTGACGGCTGATTGGCCTGAGTCCAAGGGCTCACAGATTATTCAAATCAGCCCCATTGATCCGCGCAGCGGGGCACGCTGGGCCATGTAGTCCCCGCAGTGCCCGCGCCCGGCCCGCCCCGCCGGGCCACAAAGGCGACAGCCCCGCGGGGGCCGGGGGCGAGCCCGCCCGGTTTGTTTACCGGGGGAGGTGGCGGGTCGCCCCCGGCCCACGGGACCTTTGTTGGCTCACCTGCGCTTTTTACATTGTGCTCCGCAAGACTTTGCCCCCCACCCTCTCCTCAAAGCAAGCAGGAGCCCGGGACAATGCTAATTCTTCCCTTTGTCGCCCGATAAGGTGGCAAAGGGACGAGCGGTGATAGCGGGAGCGGGCAAAGCCGGGGGCTCCGGCTGGGGTGGGCAACTGGAGGGGCTTTAAAAGCGGATCCAGACGGCGCGCAATTGCGCTGGCGATGGTGCAGTTGTTCAAAGAGTCCTTAAAGTCTCACTTTCTGGGGAGCCGGCAAAATTGAGCCAGAAGTATTTTTAACAGCAATTCAAAACGTTAGACACAGAAAAGGTTCACGTGAAAAAAGTTGAAACAAGTGATAAAGCACCACTTTGACAGTGTTTTCCTGCACTAAGCTGACTGTGTTAGTACACAGGGGGATCGTTTTCATTTTCGCTCCCCTCTCGTGCTGTTGGGTCCCACGTGAACACGCTGAAATCCTCTCCACGAGCCCAGCTGGGTGGCCCGGCGTTGGGTGGCACACGGGGGACAGTGCGTGTGGCTGGAGGTGACCGCAGCACCCCCCTCGCTGTGCTCGAATTCACTGCTGTAAAGCCCCCGAGTGCCACAGAGCGCAGTCACCGCCCCCCCTCAAGCCAGATGGATCTTGCACAAGAGAAAATGTGAGGATCCTTGAATATATGGAGATTGCAAAACCTTTGTGGGAGACGTGACTGCGTTTCGATTTCATGTAGAACAACACACACGCCCCAGGTCTACCTACGAAAAATGAAACACGCTGCTAGAAAACACTGGAGAGAGATTGATTTTGCTGAAGATATAATTTTGTTGATTTGGAGGAGCTGGGTGAGCGTTCAGGAGAACTCGGTTCAGCTCGTGTCAGACTCAAGGTGCACTTCCATCGAATTCATCAGCAAACAATTTAGCAGGGTCGGTGCCTCAGTTTCCCCTGGTGAACTCAGGGTTCCCTGAGCTCCAAAGCTGCTGGGAAGGCAAACACCCACGCAGGATTACGGGGCGGTTCAGAAGGGTGGTGTAGAGTGGAAAACCCAAATCTCACTCGACTGCAGGAGGGAGGAAGCGATGGCACCTCCGGCAGCCACGCAATTGCCACAAGACATTGCTCAACACCACAGGCTCACTTCACCTCTTATTTACCAGCACTTTTATCCTGCAAGAAACCCTGGGCTTTGTCGAACATTTATTCTCTTCTCAAATTTGTGCCTGTGCATGCAGTCATGCCAAGTACTGGTCAGGATTAATATCTTTTTTTTGGTGGTGCTTGTGGAGAGGAGACCTGGATGGGACAGGCATGAATAGATTTGTAGACCAGGGTAAACAATGCATCCTGATCTAATTAGTTATATATCCTCTCGAGGTTTGGTTTTGTTTTTATAGTGTCTCACAAGGGGGTTTTATTTAGCTAAGGATAACACAAACCTTGGAAAAAATCTTGCAGAGCAGAAGGTGTCACCCTCCTCCTTGGACAACTCTTGAACATGGAGGTCAGGGGACAAATTTTGTTTTCCAAGCCACTTTCCTCACCCTTTCCTCTGCAAGCAAATAATGGGTTTACAACCCCCCACTCCTGATGCACTTTCATGGGCACATCACACCAGGAGAAACTCTGTGTTTACTAATATAAAGTAGAAGATATTAACAGGTATTTAAAACCGCTGACCATTTTTATCTGGTGGTTACTCCACCCCCATGTTGCCCAAAGAGCTTCTCTGTATTTGTTTGTTTAACCAGCAGTTTGAAATGCTCTTTGTTTCCAAAGTGTGTCCTGAGGAAATAGACTGTTAAACAAGATTGATACCAATTGATCCACAGATAGATATTCACATTGATGAATTTTCTCCTTTTACACTTGATATGCTGAGTATAACCAACATATTTTCAGTTATTACACATAAAACCACCAACCCACACCAATGAATTTATTAAAACATGCTGGGTTTTGTATCAAGCTGGGAGACTGACAGCCCTGTACAGTAGATCCATATTTAAAAATAGACAACTCATGTGAAGCATTTGTACTGAATTTAAAGGAATATATTATATGAAATCAATGGAAGTTTTGGTATTGATTTCAGAAGACTGGGATTCCACTCAGCACAGCTCTAACACACTGAATAAATAGAATACACAGAAAGCATTAGTTTAAAATGAAAATTAAAAAGTTGCTATATTTAAAGGCTGGGGGCACAGCAAAAGTAGGAGAAAGGGCATAACCAACTGAAGAGTACAGGGAGGAAGAGGAGGAATGTGACCGAGGAAAAGCTGTCGTGATTATATTTTTCTGGGAAGGTGTTCCCAGCCCGGGTGGTTATAAATAGGCTGCACTGGGTGATTACATCACATGCAAAAGGCAAGTTGCTTGGCTGGAGCACGATCATATGGATTAGCATGACTACAGCTCCTGGATTTGAAAACTAGCAGGCTTCCTTTTCGGGCTTGACATTTATTTATTTTTTTAAGGAAAGTCCAGAGGAACAATCTTCTACCACCAACAGAGCTGAGGCATCATTCTTGATAGGCGTGTTTCCAAGAGCAGCCACCCCAGCCCGGGCGGGCGATAAGAGGGAGCTTTTTTAACACCCTGCCTCAGGAGCACGTGGAACTCATTGCCACAAGGAACTCTTGCCAGCCAGGAACCCCAGCTCTGCCCAGCCCGGGAAATTCCTGTCCTCAGGAATGTCACTGCGAGATGGCTATGGCTGTGGAAAAACCCGGGGCAAATTTGGTGGGAGACGTATAAATATTGTAGATACATGCGTGGACATGTCCCTACACGTTCTTACTGAGTCCCACCAAGGTAAAGAACGTTGTTTTAAATCCTGCACTGTCCTACTCTGATCAGCTCAGTTTATTGCTGGGAAGAGCACCTAAGTTTAAAACTTGGTTAATAATTTTCTTTCTCTGTATTCAGTATCTAAATGCCTTTTCCTAACTTGCACTATGTAACACCTACATCTTTATAACTTGGAACACAGGAAAAAACCTCTTAATATACTTTGAGGCGCAGCAGTTCACTTTCTTCCTCTGTCCTTCCCCCTGTTCCTTACAGCAGCTCAGTGCAAGATAAATGCCCCTGTGCAGGCTCTCAGGGCTTATCTCCACTGCATGGAAGGCAACCTGAATGCTCCTTGTTGGAACATGCTTAGGAGGCTTCAAGTTTGCTGATATGAAGTTGACCATAGCTCTGTAGGCAATGTAAATCAGGGCAATTAACGTTCATTGTTGGGCCAGTTAATCAAGATTGAATGCAGAGACCCAGACATTCTAATTCAGAAGCTGTTAATAAGTATGTTAAATTGCATCTTCTCGAGGGCTTTGACTCCTCCAGATTAGACTGTAACTGAATCTAAAATCAGGAAAAACTCTCTTTAAAGTTTTTATACTTTTTAAGTATGATAATGAAGGGGTTTATTGTTTTCCTCTTTTATAAGAAAATAAGGGTTACACTTTTCTTTGGTTGGTCCATCCATCCATCCATCCATCCATCCATCCATCCATCCATCCATCCATCCATCCATCCATCCATCTTCCTTTCTTGAAGCTGTTCACCACTTCA